>JAXQQM020084568.1:0-600000 GCA_034641835.2 Pinus albicaulis
CATGAGGGGGTGGCCCTCCACGTAGCCCCCCACATGCTCAGATGAGCTCTCTAATACAACCTTGGATGCAACTCCATAGATTTGATGATTCCAAACTCAGTTGCTTTCAGCACCTCTTTTGTTCGTATGTATCATTCAGATTTTCAGAGCCCTTTCCTATTTTACAGGACCTCTTTGGTTGTACTTATATCTCATGTGCTCAGATATTATTGTATAAGTCCTAGTTGTTGTCCCAGGCACAATATGTATGTGGGATCTGTTAGACTCCTATACCAATAGGTTTCATCTTTCATGATTGTCTTGATTGAATTATGGAATATGTTCAAACCTTCTTTCTTGAGCAAAGGTGTTCCATATTCTTGAAAAACCAAAAAATCAAAAAATTTAAAAAAAAATGTAAAGAGGGTATACCCTAAAAGAAAGATCAAAGGGTAAAAAGAATAAAATGGTCAAAAAAGTGAAAGAAATGAACCCCAAGCAAAAAATAGACCAAGGAAAGTGTGCAAATCCAAATGCCACTACTATTTCATTTTGTAATAAAGCAATTGTGTGCAGCTTGTCAAACTTTTGCCACAATTCATGAATAGTCAAACTGTTTAAACTTGACTTATTCATATTTCAATTTCATGTTATAGAATAGAGAATAAATATCTGACCAATCAGTTTAATCTTGGCAGATGAGTAGATAGGTAGAGTGAATAAAAGGTGCTCAACAGTTTAATCTGAGCCCTTGGATGTAATAAGGGTAGAAATAGATAGATTTATCATGTAAAAGAAAAAGAAAATTGATAAGGGTTTGCTAGTCTAAATGCACCCTAATAAAGAAGAGAAAATGGTAGAGTAAAGTAGATAGGATAGGTAGATGGTGCCGCAGTGTTATCTCGATGAATGATGTCGTTACATGTTGGTTAATCATTTATTCAGTTCATGAGTAATCGGCTATAAAATACTTAAAGTGGAAAATCACAAGCTAAAGCAAAAGTCAAATTCATTAACTTCTTATCATTTTCCCTCAAAATTTTTACTAATTTTTCTCAAAAGTACTAAGGTAATTGGAGATCAAAGGGGCTCAAGGCATTTCCTTGACTTCTGGAGGGACCGGACCCTCTGCCTAATGATCAAAAAGACCTAAGCACTTGAGATAATTCATCATTGTTATCTTCCATCTTTAAACTTCTTCCTAAGTAAAATCCTATTTTACTTAGGAAACTGATGCAACATTCCATAAAATCCCTCAAAATAACTTGTTATTCTAAGTTTAAGTGTTGAAGATAAAATGTTGCAATTTACTTCATAAGTTATCACTTTCTTAGATTTACAAAGATGTTTTGATCTTTCTTGTCCTTTACCATATTAACATTTAACTCTATTATATTAAATCCTTAGTGAAATACCCTTTCCTAAGTATATAACTCCCTTTTTTATAAATAACCCAAAAAAACCCCTTAGTATAAAGTTTAACCAAAGTGTTTTATATCCCCGCGCATTTAAAATAAAACCCATTATATACCCTTTGGTTAAATATACCTTTATAATATAAATCCCGCCCCTATGGTGAATTAATTGGATTAATTTATTCATCATATAATAAAAAATATATATATAAAGACTTTAGACATACAATACATATGTTTAATACCAAAAAATATCAATAAAACTTTGCGAAAGTCTGGTGCCACCGTGGTCCGTCCACGTGGCATTCCACCTAAGCAAACCCCTGCCACAACCCCTTTCATTATGCACACAGGATTAATTAAGTCATCTGGACTAATTAATAACTTTATCCGCCTATTAGATTTTCCCCGGGATGATTAAAAAACGATAAAAAGTTTTTTAAAGCCCGATGGGCCCACACCTCAACCCTCCGCATGTTCCCCCATCTCTTCAGCCGTCGGATCACCCATTCGTGGATCAACGGTCATTATTAATCCCGCTTCCCATCCCTTGTCAGCATGTTAACCAGCGGGGGATGGGTGGTTTTTGAAAAGTCAGACATCCACGTGGCGAATGTCCTGTGGAATCGCTCCCCCCGCGATCAATACCACCCTCGACCAAAAGCGGTGCGGGGACTTCCCGCTTACCACTTACCACCCGACTCTGCACACGTCATCCCGTACTACCATGACGTCATCACCTCGAAAAAGTAAAAAATACTTTAAACTTGCAAATAAAGCCATTTTTCGTGTTTTTCAGTTATTTTCATTATTCTGAGAATGACAGTGCTCCCGCTGCGATTTTCAAAATTTCCGCTGTAATTGATCATTCCGCCCCAAAATTCCGCTGCGCCCGTGTTGAAGAGCAGTCCCGCCATTGCCTGTTACCTGTGAAAGAACCAGTTTCCGTTTAAAAACAGGTATTTATCCTTTTACGCCCGAATCAAATGAAACTGCTTTCCTTGTTCCAATTGAATCGTTGCTTAAATCTTATTCCTAAGATCATTCCCTGAGTTTTACGACTGTAAATTGTTCCCATGAACCTGCAATTGTGCCAATTTCCCTCAGTAAGACCAAAATTGCGCCCGGCCTGTGAAAAACCCAGAAACTTCCATTTTGAATACACAAGAACCAAAATGGAAGCTACGGCAGCCCTGAATGTAACCCCATTGAACGCCCCTCATAGAGACCTGGATTTCATTAACAAATTGTTTGATTTTCGCAGGTTATCATCAGAATATGGATTTGGACCAAGAATTTCAATACTAGTTGACAAAATTGTTTACTCCAAATTCTCGTATTTTATTCAATATTGTCATTCAACAAAATGCTTTGTATACAAATTCAGAGAGAGATTAGAATGATGAAATGTGCACAAAGGAATGGCAGGTGAAATGAGAAATTACAAGGATAGAAAAGCATACGTTTAAAGAGTATCAGTGGTTAAAGTGTATCAGGTAAAAGTCAGTGAAAGTTAAAATGAAGTTACAGAGCAGTCAAAGGAAAACAGTAAAAGTAAATACAGAAGGCAGTAAAATGGTAAAAAGAGATGAGAATACTTTCACCAATATTGAGATTTGTCTAAAGTGAAAGTAAAACAGTCAAAGGAACAAAAAAGTGAAAAGATGAAAAATACAACAAGAAGGAACATTTTTGCAGAAATTGCATATTTTAGTCATAGTTTTTCAGAAACTATTGTGATCAATCCAAGATTAATTTTGAAAAACTGAAGGAAGGTTTATGTTCTTAAGAGGATTATCTACAAAAACCTCTCTCACTTTTCTAACAGCTATTATGGTTTTGGAAATATTAAACAATGAGGGAAAGCACTTTTTGCAGAAAATACCAGTTACGTCATCATTTTGCAGAGAATATTGTGGCCAATCCGAAATACATCTTACAAAACTGAAGGAGGTTTTGGTTCCTAAGAAACACATCTACAAAAACGTATCTCATTTTGTGGACATTGATTTCAGACTGAGAGATACATGCACATATTTAGAGGCTATTTTTCAGACTCTGTAAAACTCTGTTTTACACATCTTTTTGCAGAGCCTATTGCGCATATCTAGAGAGGAATTTTAGGAACGTGAAAGAGGTTTATCTCAAAAACATATTTATCTACAATAACCTCTTTCACTTTTTACATATCTATTACGGATTGCGAAATACAAAGATATCATTGGACCCCAAGTTTGCAGAATTGTTGGAGCAGATTGCACAAAGAAAGGAAGCAGTTAGTGACTTGGATGCCTCATCATCAACTAAGATTTGGATAAAATTCGAATTCTCCTCTTTGTAATCACCTATCCATACAAAATAGTGCCAAATATATGCATTAGTTTGAGTGTCCTTTAATTAAGTTCTATTTATGTAAATAGTTGGAGAGATTTGTGAACCAATTTTGATATTTGTTTCAAGATATTTTAGTTTAGAATTTGTATAAATACTCCACTCTTGGAAGCATTTGGGGTGGATTCTATGACTTTGCTGTAACATTGAGATTTTCAGAATAAAAGCATTTTGGAGAAATTTATTCGTGGCTTACTGGATGACGATTTGAAGCTCAGGACTTTTTGCAGGATTCATGTGTTGGACTGCAGTTCAATAAGTCTTTCTACCCTTTGTCTTAAGTTTTATATCAGTCTATAATATCATTATGTCCATTTCTGAATAATTTACATAAAAGATTGAATCAGAATTTACTCAAATGTACTCTGATTTCAGATGTGATTGTTCTTAATGTTTTCCTCTAAATTGGTTATAAGCATGAATTCTTAAATGCTCTTGCTTTGCTAATTTAAACATTGTTGATTACTATAATAAAGAATTCTTCATTGCTCTTTGTTTGTAGTCATCTCATTTCTTTCTTTTGAACATGGTGAAAGATTCTTAGATGCCTTTCATCCCTTCAAGATCATCCCATCCACTTTAAATTTTAAGGATTGTTCTCTGTCTAGCTATCTTGCCCTGTAATACCATCTTGTGTTTAGAATAGAAATCCAGTAAAGCCATCCTTTGACTCCATAGCCCAATGGACTGAAAGCTCTCAACCTTGCCCTTAGTTTGTGGATTCCACCATTTTCCAAAACAAACTCTTGAATCTATAACTAGCCTAAAACCTTCTAAGAACAAAGATAAATTATAAAGAGAGAGCCCTCTCTGGATGCAGAATGGCTAGATTCTGCATCTAAAAGGTTGGTTTGTGGTTACCTCGGGTATACTTTCCTCTTACACAACTTCTAGGAAAACCTGAGTGATAACATAGTGGCGACTCCACTGGGGAATCTGAATCATTTTATTGATACTATTGTTTGATTTATAAGTTATAGACAGAGTCTGAAAATCAGCCAGGTAGCCTTTGAAATTGCTTTTGCTCTGCAAATGCAAAAGTAAATAAAAGCTGCTTCAGTCTATCTCTGATTTAGCCTATATTTTGAATCTAAGTTTCAAAATTTTCAATCAGATTCTCTAGTTTAAACAGATCTTTGAAGAAATCTTAATCACATATCATTATTTCTCAAAGAATTTGTAGAAGTTGTATTTACTTTTCAATTAAAACCCCAAAAACCCAAAAACACATAATCTAAGAAAACTGGCTTCAGAAAGGATTCGACATACTAGGTCAAACCCTGACCCCAATCCACCACCAATATTTGAAAATCCTAATCTGATTCCTAGGATTCTTAGAAGACAAGGAAGTCAAGAAAGTTTTGAAAGAGGAAGTCAAGAGAGTACAGGAAGTTCTAGACCACTTTCTAGATCTGCTTCTTGTCCTGTGAAAATTATTTATATTGATGATATTCCTTTTGATGCACGATTTGAAACATCTTTGTTTGTAAATTTTTCTGAGACTGAATTATCTAGATTAATTCCAGATCCTTTATTCTTTGAAGATTTGCAATACCGATTTGTTTCACATCATCTTGACAGAGAATTGCATAACTCCATTCAGTCTGAGCAAACCTTTGAAGAAAGCTCAAACATTTCTGTGATTACTGAAGCATCTCCAAGCTCAGTCACTTTTTCTCAAACTTTTCAAACACCTGTTAGACCTCCATCTCCTTCTGTCAGACCTCCATCTCCTCCTGTTAGACCATCAACTCCTGTCACTCCACTTTATCTTCCAATGGCCAATCGATATGCCCCTTTACAGTTACCAGCCAATCCTCCAGCTTTACCTCAGGACTACCAAAGTAAGATCACACCTTTTGACGAATCAGGTACCTACACAGCTCAACAACACACCAAAAGGATGACAGATTACTTTGAGTTTTATGAGATTGATACTGATAATATCCGTATTAGAATTTTCGTACAGAGTCTTACTGGAGAAGTTAGAACTTGGTTTAGGGCTCTTACCCCGAACAGTATTGCCGATCTAGAAGCTTTGTATAGGGCATTCTTGAACAGATGGGAGAAAAAGAAGGATCCTCTCCAGATCCTATCAGAATTTGAAAAATTAAGAAGAAGACCAAACGAAACCGTGCAAGATTACACCATAAGATTCAATGAATCTTATAATGCAGTTCCTCAAAACCTAAGACCCCCACCCAACAACGTGTTGGTTAAATTTCCAGATGGTTTTGACTCCGATATAGCTTATTCCCTCAGGGAAAGAGCTCCTCAAACACTAGAGGAAATGCAAAGCATAGTGGTGAGTGTAGAAGAAAATCTGATAGAAAAACGAGCCAGAGCTAGGGCAGAAAGAAGAATGCCTATGAATGAAGAACCTTCAGCTTTTGAAAAGAAGCTGGATGTAATCATTAAAGGTATGGAAGGATTAGGTGACAGAGTAGAAACCATTGAAAGAAAGTCTTCTACTGACAATCAGAATGTTGCAAGAAACCCGAACTTTAGGAGAAATCTGAATCAGAATAGTGGGAAGAATGTTCTTGATCAGAACATTACGCCACCTTTCCAAGAAAACTTTGTTGAAGGTTCAACCTCTGAAGAACCTACAGAAGATGTAGAAATAAACAATGTAGATGAGGACAAAAATGAACCAGAAGTCTTCCTATCCCAGGATGATCAAGAGAATCATATCCTTGAAACATTCCAAACTCATTCAGGTGAGACTTTTGATTTCAAAGAAGGCTATGACACAACAATCTACGAGGTTCATAAACAGTACAACTTGAGAAGTAGACGGATAGATGTACCAGAGAATAGCAAACAGAAAACCACAAAACAAAATGTCAAAGGTAAACAAAACATTCCCCCTGTACAAAACATTCCCCAAGTACAAATTTTGTCTAGGATAACTCCCAGTTCTTCAAATCCAATAATTGAGGATGTCTCTGACAACCAACCAATCTATAAACAACAATCTACTACTTTTCCTCCTGTGGGAAATGTAGAAGACACAGTAGAAGTTAGTCCAAAAACATCTTCAAAACAAAACTTTATTCATGAAAAAGAGAAAAATATCGAAAACCCAAAAAACAGAGAGGACCCAACTGTGCAAAACATTAAAACTCAAACGGAAAAACCTTTTAATCTAGAGGCTGAAATAGGAAAACTCAAGATAGCTGTTCCTTTATCAGAATTGGCTAAACATGATGTCTATAGGAGTCAGATAACCAAGTCCTTAAACATTAACATTACTGGGTTGGATGATTCAGTAAACATTCTTGATGATCAACCCAAACTTCTTTTTGGCCCCGAGGTTAATGGCAAACCAGAAAGTGGAGGAACTCCTCCATTTTATGTAAGCCTGAATGTTCACGACAAGATACTCCATAATGCAATGCTTGATTCTGGAGCATCTCATAATTTGATGCCAAAAGCAGTAATGGAAAGATTGAATCTAGATATTACCAGACCGTACAAAGATTTGTTTTCATTTGATTCCAGTCAGGTAAAATGTTTAGGCTTGATTAAAGATCTGTGTGTCACTTTGGTCCAATACCCTGCTAAGTCTATTTTAATGGATATAGTAGTTGCTGATATTCCACCTAAATATGGTATGTTATTGTCTAGATCTTGGGGTGCTAAACTTGGAGGATCTATTCAACTAGACATGTCTTATGCAACTATTTCAGTATTTGGTCAGCCTAAAAGATTATATAGAGAAACCTTGATGAAGTACTTAGTGAGTAGCCATGAGAAGCCTGAAAATTTCCCTGTTTACTCTGTACATTCTGACATGGATTCTTTTATTTTATACAATGCTGAGTCAGATCTTCCTACTGAAATAGAAGCTCCAGAATTGGAAGTCATAAACAAAACCACTGTTAAAATTGAAGAAATCTCTGAAAACAAAGAAACACTAGATGATCAAGAAATACCTGAAAAAACTAAACAACTAGCTCCTGTCAAGAAACACGTTAAAACAATTGATGAAGATTATGAACATGAAATTCTATGGCATTTAGAATTTGATGGCTCTGTAAACAAACTAGGGGCAGGAGCTGGGATTTGGTTACATAATGTTGAAAATAATCATGCAGAGGGTCATGCTTATAGGTTGAATTTCAAATGCACCAACAACATGGCAGAGTACGAAGCTCTTTTATTAGGGCTTAAACATGTCAAGAAGTTAGGGGGTATCAGAGTATCAATTATAGGCGACTCCGAATTAATCATCCAACAGATTAAAGGAGAATGTGCAACAAAAGACATGAGACTGAAACAATACCGAGAGACAGTTGTTGAGATTCTCAACACATTTTTACAAGCCCAACTTGCTAAGATTCCAAGGAAACAAAACTTGCATGCTCACAGCTTGGCAATGTTTGCTAGTACATGCAAGTTGCCTTTCGACCCTAATCATCAGTTTTCAGCTGAAATTAGGCATAGGCCTGCTATACCAGACAATCTTTTGAATTGGCAAGTATTTGTGAATAACAATCAAATCAATAATTTTTTGACACTTCAAAGTGAGTTTTCTAACTGTAATATAGATGAGGATATAAATATTGATGAATCTAATCAAGAAAAAGAACAAAAAATAGAAATTTCAAGAGAAAATGCAATTCATATGCTGCATCCAACCACATTCACTGAAAGAGACATGCAGAATTTGAAACACATGGAACCTGATGAAATCATAGAAGATGAAACAGAAATCATCAATTTAAAAGATAACCATTTGCCCAAAGGATTAACTCCTTTGGAAGATCTGTTTGACTCGAATGATATTCCATTTAAACCTAAAATGGAACCTGTAAAGGCTGATATGGAAGACTGCAACTTAGGAACACCAGAACATCCCAAAATAGTAAAGTTGTCCAAATCTCTTCCAAAAGATCAAAAGGTTAAATATGTTGAACTATTAAAAGAATTTCAGGATGTTTTTGCCTGGAGTTATGAAGACCTCAAATCTTATGATACATCCATCATTCAACACACTATACCTTTGAAACCTGCCCAGAAACCTTTTAAACAAAAGCTTAGGAGAATAAATCCTGTTTTATTACCCTCAATTGAAAAGGAAATCAAAAGGATGTTTGAAGCAGGGATTATAGCTCCTATCAGATTCTCAGAATGGGTTTCTAACCTGGTACCAACAAGAAAGAAGACATGAGAAATTAGACTGTGTGTCGACTTAAGAAATTTGAATAAAGTTTCTTTAAAAGACAACTATCCTCTGCCGAAAATGGACCACATTCTGCAAAGGGTAGTAGGATCTTCGAGAATATCACTACTGAATGGATTTTCAGGGTACAACCAGATTCTGGTTCATCCTGATGATCAGGATAAAACAGCATTTACCACACCATAGAGTACGTTTAAATATGTCAAGATGCCATTTGGGCTCAAGAATGCAGGAGCTACATTTCAAAGAGAAATGGATATTGCTTTTGCTAAAGAGATACATGATTTTCTGGTTATTTATTTAGATGATTTGACTGTCTTTTCTAAAACAGATCAAGAACATTTAGATCATCTAAGGCAAGTATTCATCAAGTGCAGAAGATATGGAATTTCTTTAAACCCTAAGAAGTCATTGTTTGGTTTGGAAGAAGGAAAGCTCTTAGGGCACATTATTTCTAAAGATGGCATTAGGATTGATCCAGAAAGAATTCAAGCAATTTTGCAAATACCCCACCCCAGAAACATAAAAGAATTGCAAGCATTTATAGGAAAAATCAACTTCTTGAGAAGATTTATTTCTAGTCTAGCAGAGTTACTTAGGTTACTAACTAACATGTTGAGGAAAGATTCAAGCATTGACTGGACTGTAGAAGCCAAACAATCATTCGAGGAAATTAAAATGGCTTTAACAAGGACACCAGTTCTGACCAGTCCTAAATTTGACAGAGACTTTATTATTTTTTCATTTTCTTCTGAACATACTGTTGCAGCTGTTTTACTTCAAAAAGATGACCAAGGGTGTGAAAAGCCAATAGCATTTTTTAGTAAAGCACTGAGGGATGCATCTCTAAAATACAATATTATGGAAAAGCAGGCTTTTGCATTGGTAAAAGCAATCAAAGATTTCAGAGTTTACATATTATATTCTCATGTGATAGCATATGTGTCTAATGCAGTAGTTAAAGATATTTTAACTCAAGATGGCATTGAAGGTAAACGAGGCAAGTGGATAGCTACCATTTTAGAATATGATATTGAGATTAAGCCAACAAAACTGATAAAAGGCCAAGGTTTAGCACAACTCATGACAGAAACCAATTGCCAAGCCTTAGACATCAATGAACTGGATAACGAGCAGGAGATGGCGACTCCACAGATCAGTCAAGCTTTTTTAGATTCACCCTGGTACACTGATATTATTCATGTTTTATTAAACCTGCAGGCTCCTCCAGGGTTGTCCAGAACCAAGCAAAGATTTTTAAAAATGACATCTTTGAAATATTGTATTTTAGATAGCACTCTATTTTGGAAAAATCATGAAGGAATCTTGTTGAATTGTCTCTTAAAAGATGAAGCTGATAAAGTGCTTAATGAATTTCATGCAGGGGATTGTGGAGGACATCTCTACTGGAAATCTATTGCAGACAAGATCTTAAGGGCTGGCTTTTACTGGCCAACATTATTTTCTGATGTAAAGAAATTTGTAACAAGTTGTCACAAATGTCAGATATTTGAGGGTAAAAGAAAGTTGTTATCTCTGCCTTTAAAACCAATTTCCACAGAAAAACCTTTTCAACAATGGGGGTTAGATTTTATTGGAGAAATTCATCCCCCTTCTTCAGGGCAACATAGATGGATTTTAACTGCTACAGACTATTTCACTAAATGGATTGAAGCCATCCCATGTAGACAGTCTAATGATTCCGTGATCATAGGGTTTTTAGAAACAAACATACTCTCAAGATTTGGCTGTCCGAAAAAGATTATAACAGATAATGCTGCTGCATTTAAATCAAAGAAAATGATTAATTTCTGCCATAAATACCATATTACTCTAGGTCATTCAACAGCCTATTATCCCCAAGGTAATGGACTAGCAGAATCTTCTAATAAGAGCCTTATCAATATCATCAAAAAGTTATTAGAAGAAAACAAAAAGAATTGGCACAAGAAATTGACCAATGCATTATGGGCAGACAGACTTACAACTAAGAAATCCATTGGGACTAGTCCATATGAGTTAGTTTATGGCATTGAAGCAAGATTCCCATCATCTTTAGGAATCCCTGTTATGAAATTACTTCAGGAGGCTCATGTGGAGCCAAATGACATTCAAAGAAGAATTAATCAAACAATCCACCTGCAGCAAACCAGAGAAGAGGTATACCAAAGATCACAAGTCTTGCAAGAAAAGCTAAAGAAAATGTTTGATAAAAGGACTAAAGCAGAAGATTTTCAATTAGGAGACAAGGTCCTAAGATGGGATTCTAGAAGAGAAGAAAAAGGGAAACATGGAAAGTTTGATTTCCTGTGGAAAGGACCCTATATCATTCATGCCTTGCAGGGAAACAATACATACTTTTTGAAAGATATGGATAATTCAGAAGTGGAAGAAGGACCAGTCAATGGTCGAATGCTCAAGCATTATTTTGATCCCATTTACTAGAGAGTTTTTCTAACTTGTACATAATATATTGTTTTCTTGTTTTGTTTTATTAATGCAGTTTGGATTGGATGGTGACTTCTTGAAGTTGAAGCCCAAAGTGAAGGCCCTAAGCTTCAAAAGTTCCACTATCATATGTAAAATAAAGCTACCAGAAGAAGGAAGATTTCATACTTTCAGTTTGAAGACATTTTGAGGCATCTGACCTGCTGTTCTTGACTTTTCACAAGGAAAAGCCATCCCCATGTGGAGCCAGTGTTAGACTCCTATACCAATACGTTTCATCTTTCATGATTGTCTTGATTGAATTATGGAATATGTTCAAACCTTCTTTCTTGAGCAAAGGTGTTCCATATTCTTGAAAAACCAAAAAATCAAAAAATTTGAAAAAAAATGTAAATAGGGTATACCCTAAAAGAAAGATCAAAGGGTAAAAAGAATAAAATGGTCAAAAAAGTGAAAGAAATGAACCCCAAGCAAAAAATAGACCAAGGAAAGTGTGCAAATCCAAATTCCACTACTATTTCATTTTTGTAATAAAGCAATTGTGTGCAGCTTTGCCACAATTCATGAATAAGTCAAACTGTTTAAACTTGGCTTAGTCATATTTCAATTTCATGTTGTAGATTAGAGAATAAATATCTGACCAAACAGTTTAATCTTGGCAGATAAGTAGATAGGTAGAGTAAATAAAAAGGTGCTCAACAGCTTAATCTGAGCCCTTGGATGTAATAAGGGTAGAAATAGATAAGATTTATCATGTAAAAAGAAAAGATTGATCAGGGTTTGCAAGTCTAAATGCACCCTAATAAAGAAGAGAAAATGGTAGTGTTTAGTAGATAGGGTAGGTAGATGGTGCTGCAAAGTGTTATCTGATGAATGATGCTGCTACATGTTGGTTAATCATTTACTTTCATCACAAGTACTGAAGCATGAAATACACTGGAAAATCAAAGCAAGCAAAAGTCAAATTCATTAACTTCCCTTATCATTTTCCCCTCAAAAGTTTTACTAATTTTCCCCAAAAGTACTAAGGTAATTGGAGATCAAAGGGGCTCAAGGCATTTCCTTGACTTCTGGAGGGACCGGACCCTCGGCCTAATGATCAGAAAAGACCTAAGTACTTGAGATAATTCATCATTGTTATCTTCCATTTTTAACTTTCTCCTAAGTAAAATCACATTTTACTTAGGAAACTGATGCAAAATTTCATAAAAATTCCTCAAAATAACTTGTTATTCTAAGTTGAAGTGTTGAAGATAAAATGTTGCAATTTACTTCATAAGTTATCACTTTCTTAGATGTACAAAGATGTTTTGATTTTCCATGTCCCTTTGTCATATTAATGTTTAACTTTATTTACTAAATCCCTAGTGAAATACCCTTTCCTAAGTATATAACTCCCTTTTTTTATAAATAACCCAAAAAACCCCCTTAGTATAAAGTTTAACCAAAGTGTATTATATCCCCGCACATTGAAAATAAAAACCCCGCTTTATACACCCTTTGGTTAAATATACCTTTATAATATAAATCCCGCCCCTATGGTGAATTAATTGTATTAATTCATTCATCATATAATAAAAATATATATAAAAACTTTAGACATACTATATGTATGTTTAATACCAAAACATATCAATAAAACTTTGCGAAAGTCTTGCGCCACCGTGGTCCGTCCACGTGGCATTCCACCTAGCCAACTCCGCCGCAACCCATTTCTTTTGCATACGGGATTAATTAGTCATCTGGACTAATTAACAACCTTCTCCGCCTATTAAAATTTCCCCGGGGTGATTACATTACGCGTTAAAACCTTTTAAAAACCCGACGGGCCCACCTTTGAACCCTCCGCATGTTCCCCATCCCTTCAGCCGTCGGATCACCCATTCATAGATCAACGGTCATTATTAATCCCGCTGCCCATCCCTTGCCAGCATGTTAACCAGCGGGGGATGGGTGGTTTTTGAAAAGTCAGACATCCACGTGGCAAATGCTCTGTGGAATCGCTCCCCCCGCGATCAATACCACCCTCGACCAAAAGCGGTGCGGGGACTTCCGCTTACCACTTACCGCCCGACCTTCGCTCACGTCAGCCCGTACTAAAGTGACGTCACTCCTCGAAAAACTAAAAATCCCTTTTACTTGTAAATAAAACCAATTTTTCGTGTTTTTTCCGTTATTTTCGTTATTGAAAACGACTACGCCCTCTGCTACGATTTTCAAATTTCCGCTAAAATCTACTGTGCTATCTGATTTCGGTCCAAGATTCCGCTGCACCTGTGTTCGAGTACCCTCCTGCCATCGCCTGATACCTGTCAAAAGCTAGTTTTCCTCCAAGAACAGGTATTTATCTTATAGCGCTCAAAAACTTCAAAAGAAACTCTGTTTTCCTTGTTTTCCACTGGATTAGTGATTAAATCTTATCGCTAAAATCATTCCCTGAGGTTTAAAATTGTGAATTGTTCCCCCGAACCTGCAATTGTGCCAATTTCCCTCATTAAAACCAAAAAACACGACATTTTTGTGAAGAAAACCCAGAAACTACCATTTTGAACACACAAGAACCAAAATGGGGGTTAATGTAGCCTTGAATAATGCTCCATTTTGAACCTGGTTAAAACCTCACTCCCTTGTCCATTGAGAAATTGCTTGAAAAATCTACTCAGTTGTCCCCTGAAGAGGTGACCAGAAGATCACATCCTTGGATAAACAGTATTAATACTAGTCATAAGATTTATTTACTCCAAGATTGTTATCAAATCTATTCAAACAGAGGTTAGAAAGCATAACAGCTAAAGAGTATCAGTGGTTAAAGTGTATCAGGTAAAAGTCAGGGTGAAAGTTAAAATGAAGTTACAGAGCAGTCAAAGGTAAAACAGTAAAAGTAATTACAGAGGCAGTAAAATGGTAAAAATAGATGAAAATTCTTTCACCAACATTGAAGTTTATCTAAAGTGAAAGTAAAACAGTCAAAGGAACAAAAAAGTGAAAAGATGAAAAATACAACAAGAAGGAACATTTTTGCAGAAATTGCATATTTTAGTCATAGTTTTGCAGAAACTATTGTGATAAATCCAAGATGAATTTTCAAAAACTGAAGGAGGTTTATGTTCTTAAGAGGATTATCTACAAAAACCTCTCTCACTTTTCTAACAGCTATTATGGTTTTGGAAATATTAAACAAAGATGGAAAGCACTTTTTGCAGAAAATACCAGTTAAGTCATCATTTTGCAGAGAATATTGTGGCCAATCCGAAATGCATCTTACAAAACGGAAGGAGGTTTTTGTTCCTGAGAGACCCATATACAAAAACCTATCTCATTTTTTTGACATTGATTTCATACTGAGAGATACATGCACATATTTAGAGGCTATTTTTCAGACTCTGTAAAACTCTGTTTTACACATATTTTTGCAGAACCTATTGCGCATAGCTGGAGAGGAATTTTAGGAAAGTGAAAGAGGTTTATCTCAAAAACATATTTATATACAATAACCTCTTTCACTTGTTACATATCTATTACGGATTGAGAAATAAAAAGATATCATTGGACCCCAAGTTTGCAGAATTGTTGGAGCAGATTGCACAAAGAAAGGAAGCAGTTAGTGACTTGGATGCCTCATCATCAACTAAGAGTTGGATCAAATTCGAATTCTTCTCTTTGTCATCACCTATCCATACAAAATAGTGCCAAATATATGCATTAGTTTGAGTGTACTTTAATTAAGCTCTATTTATGTAAATAGTTGGAGAGATTTGTGAACCAATTTTGATATTTGTTTCAAGATATTTTAGTTTAGAATTTGTATAAATACTCCACTCTTGGAAGCATTTGGGGTGGATTCTATTACTCTGTTGTAACATTGAGATTTTCGGAATAAAAGCTTTTGGAGAAATTTACTTGTGGCTTACTGGATGACGATTTGAAGCACTGGACTTGTTGCAGGATTCATGTGTTGGACTACAGTTCAATAAGTGTTTCTACCCTTTGTCTGAAATTTTATATTAGTTTATAATACCATCATATCAATTTCTGAATAATTTACATAAAAGATTGAAACAGAATTTGCTTAATTGTACTCTGTTTTCAAATGTGATTGTTCTTAATGTTTTCTTCTAAATTAGCTATAAGCATGAATTCTTAAATGCTCCTGTTTTGCTAATTTAAACACTGTTGATTGCTATAATAAAGAATTATTTATTGCTCTTTGTTTGTAGTCATCTCATTTCTCTCTTTTGAACATGGTGAAAGATTCTTAGCTGCCTTTCATCCCTTCAAGAATCATCCCATCCACTTTAAATTTTAAGGATTGTTCTCTGTCTAGCTATCTTGCCCTGTAATACCATCTTGTGCTTATAATAGACATCCAGTAAAGCCATCCTTTGACTCCATAGCCCAATGGACTGAAAGCTCTCAACCTTGCCCTTAGTTTGTGGATTCCACCATTTTCCCAAAACAAACTCTTGAATCTATAACTAGCCTAAAAATTTCCAAGAACAAAGATAAATCATAAAGAGAGAGCCCTCTCTGGATGCAGATTGGCTAGATTCTGCATCTAAAAGGTTGGTTTGTGGTTACCTCGGGTATACTTTCCTCTTACACAACTTCTAGGAAAACCTGAGTGATAACATAGTGGAGACCATACTGGGGATCTGAATCATTTTTATTTGTTATTATTTTTCAATTATAAGCTATAGACAGAGTCTGAAGATCAGCCAGGAAGCCTTTGAAATTGCTTTTTCTCTGCAAATGCAAAAGTAAATAAAAGCTGCTTCAGTCTATCTCTGATTTAGCTTATATACTGAACCTTAGTTTCAAAAATTTTTAATCAGACTCTCTAGTTTAAACAGATCTTTAAGGAAATCTTAATCACATATCATTATTTCTTAAAGAATTTGTAGAAGTTGTATTTATTTTTCAATTAAAATCCAAAAATCCAAAAACACATAGTCTAAGAAAATTGGCTTCAGAAAGGATTCGACATACTAGGTCAAACCCTGACCCCAATCCACCACCAATATTTAAAAATCCAAATCTGATCCCTAGGATTCTTAGAAGACAAGGAAGTCAAGAAAGTTCTGAAAGAGGAAGTCAGGAGAGTACAGGAAGTTCTAGACCACTTTCTAGATCTGCATCTTGTCCTGTGAAAATTATTTATATTGATGATATTCCTTTTGATGCACGATTTGAAACATCTTTGGTTGTGAATTTTTCTGAGACTGAATTATCTAGATTAATTCCAGATCCTTTGTTCTTTGAAGATTTGCAATACCGATTTGTTTCACATCATCTTGACAGAGAATTGCATAACTCCATTCAGTCTGAGCAAACCTTTGAAGAAAGCTCAAACATTTCTGTGATTACTGAAGCATCTCCAAGCTCAATCACTTTTTCTCAAACTTTTCAAACACCTGTTAGACCTCCATCTCCTCCTGTTAGACCTCCATCTCCTCCTGTCAGACCTCCATCCCCTCCTGTTAGACCATCAACTCCTGTCACTCCACTTTATCTTCCAATGGCCAATCGATATGCCCCTTTACAGTTACCAGCCAATCCTCCAGCTTTACCTCAGGACTACCAAAGTAAGATCACACCTTTTGACGGATTAGGTACCTACACAGCTCAACAACACACCAAAAGGATGACAGATTACTTTGAGTTTTATGAGATTGATACTGATGATATCCGTATGAGAATTTTCGTACAAAGTCTTACCGGAGAAGTTAGAACTTGGTTTAGGGCTCTCACCCCGAACAGTATTGCTGATCTAGAAGCTTTGTATAGGGCATTTTTGAACAGATGGGAGAAAAAGAAGGATCCTCTCCAGATCCTTTCAGAATTTGAAAAATTAAGGAGAAGACCAAACGAAACCATACAAGATTACATCATAAGATTCAATGAATCATATAATGCAGTTCCTCTAAACCTAAGACCCCCACCCAACAACGTGTTGGTCAAATTTCCAGATGGTTTTGACTCTGATATAGCTTATTCCCTCAGGGAAAGAGCTCCACAAACTCTAGAGGAAATGCAAAGCATAGTGGTGAGTGTAGAAGCAAATCTGATAGAAAAACGAGCTAGAGCTAGGGCAGAAAGAAGAATGCCTATGAATGAAGAACCTTCAGCTTTTGAAAAGAAGCTGGATGTAATCATTAAAGGTATGGAAAGATTAGGAGACAGAGTGGAAACCATTGAAAGAAAGTCTTCTACTGATAATCAGAATGTTGCAAGAAACCCAAACTTTAGGAGAAATCTGAATCAAAATATTGGAAAGAATGTCCCTGATCAAAACATTAGACCACCTTTCCAAGAAAACTTTGTTGAAGGTTCAACCTCTGAAGAACCCACAGAAGACGTAGAAATAAACAATGTCAATGAGGACAAAGATGAACCAGAAGTCTTCCTATCCCAGGATGATCAAGAGAATCATATCCTTGAAACATTCCAAACTCGTTCAGGTGAGACTTTTGATTTCAAAGAAGGCTATGACACAGCAATCTACGAGGTTCATAAACAATACAACTTGAGAAGTAGACGGATAGATGTACCAGAGAAAAATAAACAGAAAACTACAAAACAAAATGTCAAAGGTAAACAAAACATTCCCCCTGTACAAAACATTTCCCCTGTACAAAACAGTCCTCAAATACAAATTTTGTCTAGGATAAATCTCAATTCTTCAAATCCAATAATTGAGGATGTCTCTGATGACCAACCAATCAATAAACAACAATCTACTACTTTTCCTCCAATAGAAAATGTAGAAGAAACAGTAGAAGTGAGTCCAGAAACATCTTCAAAACGAAACTTCATTCATGAAAAAGAGAAAAACATTGAAGACCCAAAAAACAGAGAAGCCCCAACTGTGCAAAACACGAAAACTCAAACGGAAAAACATTTTAATCTAGAGGCTGAAATAGGAAAACTCAAGATAGCTGTTCCTTTATCAGAATTGGCTAAACATGATGTCTATAGGAGTCAGATTTCCAAGTCTTTAAACATTAACATTACTGGATTGGATGATTCAGTAAACATTCTTGATGATCAACCCAAACTTTTTTTTGGCCCTGAGGTTAATGGCAAACCAGAAAGTGGAGGAACTCCTCCATTTTATGTAAGCCTGAATGTTCACGACAAGATACTCCATAATGCAATGCTTGATTCTGGAGCATCTCACAATTTGATGCCAAAAGCAGTAATGGAAAGATTGAATCTAGATATTACCAGACCGTACAAAGATTTGTTTTCATTTGATTCCAGTCAGGTAAAATGTTTAGGTTTGATTAAAGATCCGTGTGTCACTTTGGTCCAATACCCTGCTAAGTCTGTTTTAATGGACATAGTAGTTGCTGATATTCCACCTAAATATGGTATGTTATTGTCTAGATCTTGGGGTGCTAAACTTGGAGGATCTATTCAACTAGACATGTCTTATGCAACTATTTCAGTGTTTGGTCAGCCTAAAAGATTATATAGAGAAACCTTGATGAAATACTTAGTGAGTAGCCATGAGAAGCCTGAAAACTTCCCTGTTTATTCTGTACATTCTGATATGGATTCTTTTATTTTATACAATGCTGAGTCAGATCTTCCTACTGAAATGGAAGCTCCAGAGTTGGAAACCATAAACAAAACCACTGTTAAAATTGAAGAAATATCGGAAAACAAAGAAACACCAAATGATCAAGAAAGATATGAAAAAACTAAACAACTAGCTCCTGTCAAAAAACACGTTAAAACAATTGATGAAGATTATGAACATGAAATTCTATGGCATTTAGAATTTGATGGCTCAGTAAACAGACTAGGGGCAGGAGCTGGGATTGGGTTACACAATGTAGAGAACAATCATGCAGAGGGTCATGCTTATAGGTTAAATTTCAAATGCACTAACAACATGGCAGAGTATGAAGCTCTTTTATTAGGGCTTAAACATGTCAAGAAGTTAGGGGGCATCAGAGTATCAATTATAGGCGACTCCGAATTAATCATCCAACAGATTAAAGGAGAATGTGCAACAAAAGACATAAGACTGAAACAATACCGAGAGACAGTTGTGGAAATTCTCAACACATTTCTACAAGCACAACTTGCCAAGATTCCCAGGAAACAAAACTTGCATGCTCACAGTTTAGCGATGTTTGCTAGTACATGCAAGTTGCCTTTTGATCCTAATCATCAGTTTTCAGCTGAGATTAGGCACAGGCCTACAATACCAGACAATCTTTTGAATTGGCAAGTATTTGTGAATAACAATCAAATCAATAATTTTTTGACACTTCAGGATGAGTTTTCTAACTGTAATATAGATGAAGACATAACTATTGATGAATTTGATCAAGAAAAAGAACAAAAAATAGAAATTTCAAGAGAAAATGCAATTCATATGCTGCATCCAACCACATTCACTGAGAAAGACATGCAAAATTTGAAACACATGGAATCTGATGAGATCATAGATGATGACACATAAATCATTAATTTAAAATATAATCAATTACCCAAAGGATTAACACCTTTGGAAGATCTGTTCGACTCAAATGATATTCCATTCAGACCTAAAATGGAACCTGTTAAGGCTGATATGGAAGAATGCAACTTAGGAACACCAGAACATCCCAAAATTGTTGAGTTGTCCAAATCTCTTCCAAAAGATCAGAAGGTTAAATATGTTGAACTATTAAAAGAATTCCAGGATGTCTTTGCCTGGAGTTATGAAGACCTCAAATATTATGATACATCCATCATTCAACACACTATACCTTTGAAACCTGACCAGAAACCGTTTAAACAAAAGCTTAGGAGAATTAATCCTGTTTTATTACCATCAATTGAAAAGGAAATCAAAAGGATGTTTGAAGCAGGGATTATAGCTCCTATCAGATTCTCAGAATGGGTTTCTAACCTGGTACCAACAAGAAAAAAGACAGGAGAAATTAGATTGTGTGTCGACTTAAGAAATTTGAATAAAGTTTCTTTAAAAGACAACTATCCTCTTCCGAAAATGGACCACATTCTGCAAAGGGTAGTAGGATCTTCGAGAATATCACTACTGGATGGATTTTCAGGGTACAACCAGATTCTGGTTCATCCTGATGATCAGGACAAAACAGCATTTACCACACCATGGGGTACATTTAAATATGTCAAAATGCCATTTGGGCTCAAGAATGCAGGAGCTACATTTCAAAGAGCAATGGACATTGCTTTTGCTAAAGAGATACATGGTTTTCTGGTTATTTACTTAGATGATTTGACTGTTTTTTCTAAAACAGATCAAGAACATTTAGATCACCTAAGGCAAGTATTTATAAAGTGCAGAAAGTATGGAATTTCTTTAAACCCTAAGAAGTCATTGTTTGGTTTGGAAGAAGGAAAGCTTTTAGGGCATATCATTTCTAAAGATGGCATTAGGATTGATCCAGAAAGAATTCAAGCAATTTTGCAAATACCCCACCCCAGAAACATAAAAGAATTGCAAGCATTCATAGGAAAAATAAATTTTTTGAGAAGATTCATTTCTAGTCTAGCAGAGTTACTTAGATTACTAACTAACATGTTGAGGAAAGATTCAAGCATTGACTGGACTGTAGAAGCCAAACAATCTTTTGAGGAAATTAAAATGGCTTTAACAAGGACACCAGTTCTGACCAGTCCTAAATTTCATAGAGACTTTATTATTTTTTCATTTGCTTCTGAACATACTGTTGCAGCTGTTTTACTTCAAAAAGATGACCAAGGGTGTGAAAAGCCAATAGCATTTTTTAGTAAAGCACTTAGGGATGCATCTCTAAAATACAATATTATGGAAAAACAAGCTTTTGCATTGGTAAAAGCAATCAAAGATTTCAGAGTTTACATATTATATTCTCATGTGATAGCATATGTGCCTAATGCAGTAGTTAAAGATATTTTGACTCAAGATGGCATTGAAGGTAAACGAGGTAAGTGGATAGCTACCATTTTAGAATATGATATTGAGATTAAGCCAACAAAACTGATAAAAGGCCAAGGTTTAGCACAACTCATGACATAAACCAATTGCCAAGCCTTAGACATCAATGAACTGGATAACGAGCAGGAGATGGCGACTCCACAGATTAGTCAAGCTTTTTTAGATTCACCCTGGTACACTGATATTATTCATGTTTTATTAAACCTGCAGGCTCCTCCAGGGTTGTCCAGAACCAAGCAAAGATTTTTAAAAATGACATCTTTGAAATATTGTATTTTAGATAGCACTTTATTTTGGAAAAATCATGAAGGAATCTTGTTGAATTGTCTCTTAAAAGATGAAGCTGATAAAGTACTTAATGAATTTCATGCAGGGGATTGTGGAGGACATCTCTACTAGAAATCTACTGCAGACAAGATCTTAAGGGCTGGTTTTTACTGGCCAACATTATTTTCTGATGTAAAGAAATTTGTAACAAGTTGTCACAAGTGTCAGATATTTGAGGGTAAAAGAAAGTTGTTACCTCTGCCTTTAAAACCAGTTTCCACAGAAAGACCTTTTCAACAATGGGGATTAGATTTTATTGGAGAAATTCACCCCCCTTCTTAAGGGCAACATAGATGGATTTTAACTGCTACAGACTATTTCACCAAATGGATTGAAGCCATCCCATGTAGACAGTCCAATGATTCTGTAATCATAGGGTTTCTAGAAACCAACATACTTTCAAGATTTGGCTGTCCAGAAAAGATTATAACAGACAATGCTGCTGCATTTAAATCAAAGAAAATGATTAGTTTCTGCCATAAATATCATATTACTTTAGGCCATTCAACAGCCTATTACCCCCAGGGTAATGGACTAGCATAATCCTCCAATAAGAGCTTGATCAATATCATTAAGAAATTGTTGGAGGAAAATAAAAAGAACTGGCACAAGAAACTGACCAATGCATTATGGGCAGACAGACTTACAACTAAGAAATCCATTGGGACTAGTCCATATGAGTTAGTTTATGGTCTGGAAGCAAGATTCCCATCATCTTTAGGAATCCCTGTCATGAAATTACTTCAGGAGGCTCAAGTAGAGCCAAATGACATTCAAAGAAGAATTAATCAAACAATCCACCCGCAACAAACCAGAGAAGAGGTATACCAAAGATCACAAGTCTTACAGGAAAAGCTAAAGAAAATGTTTGATAAAAGGACTAAAGCAGAGGATTTTCAATTAGGAGACAAGGTCCTAAGATGGGATTCTAGAAGAGAAGAAAAAGGGAAACATAGAAAGTTTGATTTCTTGTGGAAAGGGCCTTATATCATTCATGCCTTGCAGGGAAACAACACTTACTTTTTGAAGGACTTGGACAATTCAGAAGTTGAAGAAGGACCAGTCAATGGTCGAATGCTCAAGCATTATTTTGATCCAATTTATTAGAGTGTTTTAATGTTTCTAACTTGTACATAATATATTGTTTTCTTGTTTTTTTCTTGTTAATGCAGTTTGGATTGGATGGTGAATTCTGGAAGTTGAAGCCCGAAGTGAAGGCCCTGAGCTTCAAGAGTTTCACTATCATATATAAAATAAAGCTACTAGAAGAAGGAAGATTTCATACTTTCAGTTTAAAGACATTCTGAGGCATCTGACCTGCCGTTCTTGACTTTCCACAAGGAAAAGCCATCCCCAAGTGGAGCCAGTGTTAGTCTCCTATACCAATAGGTTTCATCTTTCATGATTGTCTTGATTGAATTATGGAATATGTTCAAACCTTCTTTCTTGAGCAAAGGTGTTCCATATTCTTGGAAAAAAACCAAAAATTCAAAAAATTTAAAAAAAATGTAAAGAGGGTATACCCTAAAAGAAAGATCAAAGGGTAAAAAGAATAAAATGGTCAAAAAGAGAAAGAAATGAACCCCAAGCAAAAAATAGACCAAGGAAAGTGTGCAAATCCAAATGCCACTACTTTTTACTCTGTTTTAATAAATCAATTGTGTGCAACTTGTGAAACTTTTGCCACAATTCATGAATAAGTCAAAAACATTTAAACTTGGCTTAGTCATATTTCAATTTCATGTTATAGATTAGAGAATAAATATCGACCAAACGATTTAATCTTGGCGAGATAAGTAGATAGGTAGAATGAATAAAAGGTGCTCAACAGTTTAATCTGAGCCCTTAGATGTAATAAGGGTAGAAATAGATAGAGTTATCATATAAAAAGAAAAGATTGAAAAGGGTTTGCAAGTCTAAATGCACCCTAATAAAGAAGAGAAAATGGTAGTGTTAAGTAGATAGGGTAGGTAAATGGTGCTGCAAAGTGTTATCTGATGAATGATGCTGCTACATGTTTTTGATCATTCACTTTCATCACAAGTACTAAAGCAGGAACTACACTGGAAAATCACAGCAAGCAAAGTCAAATTCATTAACCTCCCTCATCATTTTCCCCCTCAAGAGTTTTACTAATTTCCCCCAAAAGTACTAAGGTATTTGGAGATCAAAAGGGCTCAAGGCATTTCCTTGACTTACGGAGGGACCGGACCCTCGGCCTAATGATCAAAAAGACCTAAGTACTTGAGATAATTCATCATTATAATCATTCATCTTTAACCTTTTCCTAAGTAAAATCTCATTTTGCTTAGGAAAAATATGCAAAATTCCATAAAAATCCCTCAAGATAACTTGCTATTCTAAGTTTAAGTGTTGAAGATAAGATATTGCAATTTACTTCAGAAGTTATCACTTTCTTAGATGTGCCAAGTGTTTTGAGTTCCCTTGTCCCTTTGCCATATTTACGTTTAACTTTATTTTACTAAATCCCTAGTGAAATACCCTATCCTAAGTATATAACTCCTCTTTTATATAAATAACCCAAAAAACCCCTCTATTATATAGTTTAACCAAAGTAATTATTTCCCCGTACATTTAAAAGAAAACCCATTATATAAGCCCTTTGGTTAAAATATATCTTTATATTATAATCCCGCCCTTATGGTAATTAAATAATGTTTATTGGTTACCATATAATAAAAATATATATACAAAAAACTTTAAACATGCGATATGTCTCTTTAAATACAAAAATATGAATAAAACTTCGGAAAAGTCTCGTGCCACCGTGGATTGTCCACCTGGCGTTCCACTTAACCAAACCCCGCCGCAACCCCTTTCTTTACGCGTACGGGATTAATTAGTCATCGGGACTAATTAATAACCTTTTTATCCGCCTATTAGATATCCCCCGGAGTGATTAAATAACGTTAAAAAGTGTTAAAAGTCCGACGGGCCCACATCTGAAACCTCTGCTTTTTCCCCCATCTCTTCAACCATCGGATCAACCATCCGCAGATCAACGCTCCACGTTTATCCCGCTACCCATCCCTTGTCAGCCTTTTTAACCAGCGGGGGATGGGTGGTATTTGAATAGTCCACCATCCACGTGGCGATCACTTTGTGGAATCGCTGCCCTCCCGATTAATACCACCCTCGACCAAAAGCGGTGCGGGGACTTACCGCTTATCGCCCGACCTTGCATACGTCACCCCGTACGTCGATGACGTCACTCCTCGGAAAAATAAAAAACCCTTTTAACTTGTAAATAAAGCCATTTTTCCGTGTTTTTCTGTTATTTTCGTTATTTGAAAACGACAGTGTTCCCTGCTACGATTTTCAAATTTTCCTTGAATCTCTTGTTCTATGCGATTTAGCGCTCGGAGTCGTGGACCTGTGTTCGAGTATCCTCCTGCCATCGCCTGATACCTGTTAAAACCCAGTTTGCCTCCAAGAACAGGTATTTATTCTATTGCGCTCCGAACTTCAAAAGAAACTCTGTTTTCCTTGTTTTCCACTGGATTAATGATCAAATCTTATCGCTAAGATCATTCTCTGAGGTTTAAAACTGTGAATTGTTCCCCTGAAACTGCAATTGTGCTAATTTCCTCATTTAACACTGAAATCGCGCCCGGTCTGTGAAGAAAACCCAGAAACTACCATTTTGAACACACAAGAACCAAAATGGGAGTTCCTGTAGCCTTGAATGATGCTCCATTTTGAACCTGGTCAAAACCTCACTCCCTTGTCCATTGGGGAATTGCTTGAAAAATCTACTCGGTTGTCCCCTGAAGAGGTGATCAAAAGATCACCTCCTTAGATAAACAGTCTTAATACTAGTCATAATATTTGTTTACTCCAAGATTGTTATCAAATCTATTCAAACAGAGGTTAGAAAGAATAACAGCTAAAGAGTATCAGTGGTTAAAGTGTATCAGGTAAAAGTCAGTAAAAGTTAAAATGAAGTTACAGAGAAGTCAAAGGTAAACAGTAAAAGTAAATACAGAAGGCAGTAAAATGGTAAAAAGAGATGAGAATACTTTCACCAATAGGGAGGTTTGTCTAAAGTGAAAGTAAAACAATCAAAAGAGCAAGAAAGTAAAAAGATGAAAAAACATAACAAGAAGGAACATTTTTGCAGAAATTGCATATTTTAGTCATAGTTTTGCAGAAACTATTGTGATCAATCCAAGATGAATTTTGAAAAACTGAAGGAGGTTTATGTTCTTAAGAGGATTATCTACAAAAACCTCTCTCACTTTTCTAACAGCTATTATGGTTTTGGAAATATTAAACAATGTTGGAAAGCATTTTTTGCAGAAAATTCCTGTTAAGTCATCATTTTGCAGAGAATATTGTGGCCAATTAGAAATACATTTTACAAAACTGAAGGAGGTTTTTGTTCCTAAGGGACCCATCTACAAAAACCTATCTCAATTTTTTCACAGTGAGTTCATAAGGAGAGATACATGCACATCTTTAGAGGTTATTTTTCAGACTCTGTAAAACTCTGTTTTACACATATTTTTTACAGAGAATATTATGCATAGCTGGAGAGGAATTTTGGGAAACTGAAAGAGGTTTATCTCACCAACATATTTATCTACAATAACCTCTTTCACTGTTTACATATCTATTACGGATTGAGAAATACAAAGATATCATTGGACCCCAAGTTTGCAGAATTGTTGGAGCAGATTGCACAAAGAAAGGAAGCAGTTAGTGACTTGGATGCCTCATCATCAACTAAGAGTTGGATCAAATTTGAATTCTTCTCTTTGTAATCACCTATCCATACAAAATAGTGCCAAATAGATGCATTAGTTTGAGTGTACTTTAATTAAGTTCTATTTATGTAAATAGTTGGAGAGATTTGTGAACCAATTTTGATATTTGTTTCAAGATATTTTAGTTTAGAATTTGTATAAATAAACCCTCAAAGAGAGTGTTGAGGGTGGATTCTATTACTCTGCTGTGACATTGAGGTTTTCGGAATAAAAGCTTTTTGGAGAAATTTACTTGTGGCTTACTGGATGACGATTTAAAGCACTGGACTTGTTGCAGGATTCATGTGTTGGACTACAGTTCAATAAGTGTTTCTACCCTTTGTCTGAAATTTTATATTAGTTTATAATACCATCATATCAATTTCTGAATAATTTACATAAAGGATTGAAACAGAATTTGCTTAATTGTACTCTGTTTTCAAATGTGATTGTTCTTAATGTTTTCTTCTAAATTAGCTATAAGCATGAATTCTTAAATGCTCCTGCTTTGCTAATTTAAACACTGTTGATTGCTATAATAAAGAATTCTTCATTGCTCTTTGTTTGTAGTCATCTCATGTCTCTCTTTTGAACATGGTGAAAGATTCTTAGCTGCCTTTCATCCCTTCAAGAATCATCCCATCCACTTTAAATTTTAAGGATTGTTCTCTGTCTAGCTATCTTGCCCTGTAATACCATCTTGTGTTTAGAATAGAAATCCAGTAAAGCCATCCTTTGACTCCATAGCCCAATGGACTGAAAGCTCTCAACCTTGCCCTTAGTTTGTGGATTCCACCATTTTCCCAAAACAAACTCTCAAATCTTTAACTAGCCTAAAACTTTCCAAGAATAAAGATAAATCATAAAGAGAGAGCCCTCTCTGGATGCAGATTGGCTAGATTCTGCATCTAAAAGGTTGGTTTGTGGTTACCTCGGGTATACTTTCCTCTTACACAACTTCTAGGAAAACCTGAGTGATAACAACCACAACAATTGGAAGAAAAAAGAGCAAAAGGGCTTTGCTACAGTTGTGATAGAAAATACACTAAAGGTCATAAGTGTGTTGAGAAGAAATTATTTTACATAGATTTTGAAGAGGAAGAAGAAAATGAACAAGAAGAGGATATACACCAGGAACCAACCCAAAAAGAGGAAGAAATGAGTCTGACCATATCGTGTAATGTATTGGTAGGAATTACCACTCCTCAAACTCTCAAGATAGAAGGACATATCAAGAAGAAAAATGTAATATTGTTTATTGATTCAGGTAGTACCCATAATTTTATTCATTGTAAGGTAGCCAAGGAATTGAATTGTTTCCTATACCCAACACCAGAATGTCAAGTGATGGTTGCAAATGGAGGAAATATAAATTGCTCTGGAAAATTCAATAATATCAAGCTAACCATGGGGGAATATGTATTTAATAGTCCAATGCTTTCCATTCCTATGGGAGGTGTTGATGTTGTACTAGGAGTACAATGGTTACAATCTTTGGGGACGGTAGCTTTTAATTTTCAAGAACTTTTCTTGAATTTTTTTTCAGAAGGAAAGGATATTGAATTACGGGGTATTGCAGGGAAGCCGGGAAAGATAATAAGCTCTAATTTCATGAAAAAGTTTCTAAAGAAAGAACAACGAGGAATAATTGCACAATTATGCTTATTAGAAGTTCCAACATCAAAATCATCTATTTCTGCAGATCTACAAAAAGTCTTGGACAATCATTCCAAGGTTTTTGAAACTCCCAAAGGGCAAGAGATGAATGGAAGAAGGACGAAGAAGTGTGGACACTCATTCAAAAGTTGCAGCAATATCCTAGTACATATGATACATTTAGTTGGAAAAATGATTCCTTATGGTACAAAGATTGCTTATATCTTTTTAAGAATTCCCAATTGAAACAAAAGATTCTTTTGGAATTGCACAATTCTCCTTTAGGAGGACACTCGGGATTTTTAAAAACTTACCACAGGGTGAAGAAAGATTTTTTTTGGGATGGCCTTATATATGACATTCAAAATTTTTTGGCGGAATGTTTGGTTTGCTAGCAGAATAAAGTTGAGACAATTAAGACCCCGGGTCTTCTAGAACCTTTATCCATTACAAGTCAACGTCGGGAGGATATTTCAATGGATTTTATCACAAGTTAACCTAAGTCCGAAGGAAAGAGTGTCATCATGGTGGTAGTTGATAGACTTACCAAGTATGCACACTTTTGTGCATTATCTCATCGATTTAAAGAAATTACAGTTGCTACTACATTTATGGACACAATTCAAAAGTTACATGGAAACCCAAGGGTTATTGTGAGCAACAGAGATCCCATTTTTATTGGAAATTTTTGGACGAAGTTATTTTCTTGTTTGGGTACTCAATTAGCTCATAGCTCATCTTATCATCCTCAATCCGATGGTCAAACTGAGATAGTAAATAAATGTTTGGAAGGATATCTTCATTGTTTTGTATCTGATAAACAAACATAGTGGGTCAAGTGGTTACCTCTAGCTGAATGGTGGTATAACACTTCCTTCCATACTGCAGCAAAAATGACCCCATTTATGGCACTTTATGGATATCATCCACCATCCATCACATCATCTTTAAGAGAAAATTCAAAGGTTCAAGAAGTGGAAGATCACATCGAGCATCAACAAGAAGTTCTCCAACTCTTAAAGGACAACCTGAATTTGGCACAAAATCGAATGAAACAACAGGTAGATCAACATCGCAACGAGAGAAGTTTTGATGTAGGAGACTGGGTATTTTTACGTCTACAACCATACAAACAAATGTCCCTCAAGCAAGATAAGAAGGATAATAAATTATTTCCAAAGTACTATGGTGCTTACAAGGTGTTGCAAAAGATTGGTACTATGGCATAAAAATTGGAGTTTCCTGCTTCTTCATGAGTGCATCTAATTTATCATGTTTCATGCTTAAAGAAGGTTATAAGTGAAAATCTTCCAGTTCAAACAATATTTCCAGAACTTGATGAGGAAGGAAAAATCATATTGGAACCTGAAGTGGTCACGAAAACAAGAACTTGACAGCTACGAAATCGATCAATTTCAGAGTATCTCATCAAGTGGAATAACTTACCCACTGAAGATTCTACATGGAAGGATGAGAATTTTATACAGAAGCACCCAGATCTACTCAAGCGTTGAGGACAACACTTTTTTGAAGGAGAGGGGCATGTTAGGTCCCCATATTACTAGTATAGTCCCTTATTTTTGTTAGTGTAACCCCCTCATTTTTATTATTGTACCCTTGTAACCCCCATATTGTTATTATTATGCCCGTAAATTATTATTGTTAGTTTGGCTAGGATTACATTATGGCCCCACTAGAATTACATTGTGGCCCCATGGACTCTTATATATAGAAAGGAGGTTTTGTAATTTGAATCATCCAATAATTGTTCATTCATGTAATGTATTGGAGGTTTCCCCCTCGAAGTGGCTTATTTCTAAGGCGTTGATATCTCTTTTCTTCTCTTTTTGGAGCTCGTTTCACAACATGTAGCCTTAGAAGTAGTCTCAGAAGGTTGTGTAGCAGCCACAATTGGAGAAGCAGAGAGGAGACCGAGTGGAAGTGTCCACTCAAGTAGAGACCTCCATGAGGGGAAAATTTTGAGCCAGATGGGCAGATTAAGCACATGCAACCATACCTCGAGGTGAAAGGTGGGGCGATGTGTATACATAATCCCAAGATAATAAATTTGGGCAGGGTCCATTGAGATGGTGTGTCTCATGGATCGAACCTAGGTACGAGAAGTACAAAACACAACAGTAGCAGGAATGATTAGTTAGATTGATGCAGTTAGATGTCAGGAAGAAATAAATCAGAGTGACCAATGTCAGATACTGGAGCACAAATTAGAGTTGGAAACAACGCAAAGTGAACATATGCAGATGTCAGCAACAACGCAGAGATTCCAATAGACAGGTGCAGTAGCTAGCAGTAGTCAGAAGACTCTGATAACAAATTCATTATACTGATTCAGTTGTTCAGAGGCTATTTAGTTTCTGGATTTGCAGGTGCAAACAACACTAGAGAAGTGTTGCATGCAAAATTCCAAAGGTACCAAATCAGGATAGATTGAATTCCTTTCCTGTTGAGAGGGAGTTTTGAAATTTACAACAAGAAACAGTGAAATTGTTTAAGATTGCAACAAGAAATAGTGAAAGTGGCATCCAGAAACATCATTCCTTGATCCTAGTGAAAAATAATCACCTAAAATAGGTGGGGCCCACACAAGCTATTTTTAGGTGTATATCTATTTTTAGACATGTTGATAAAAATCTAAAATTAGCAGGAGGCTGATTCTAGATGGTTGAGAAAAATCTATTTTTAGATGAGTTTCTATTTTTAGATGTATGGGCGAAGTCTATTTATAGATCACCTTTATAAAATTAGAATGCATGTCTATTATTATTAGACCTTAATAATAATCAGACAATAAATAGTAAATTATTCGCTTGGAGCACTTGATTTCAGTTAACTGATGTGGCAAACCAATTGATTGAAGGAATTTCGAATTCCAAGGTTGGTTGGTGACTCATGCATGGAGGGCTTCGTTATAACTAACATTGGCAAGTTGTAACAGAGTTGGAAGAGTAGTTATGTGACTTGTTATTTAGTTTAACTCAGTTCAATGAGTTAAACTTAGTTGTGTTAGTTGTAACTGAACATACACTAGTGATAGATGAGTGAATTAATTATTTAATTAATTCACAAGTAGTGTCTTACTTGCAACTGAAGAAATACAACAGTTAACTACTTACATGTCAGATCCAGTGGAGACCCAGTGGAGAGATAGGTGAAAGGGTGGGATGGAATATTTCTTGTGACTATAGCGATGCATTCATTTCATCCACACACACATTAGATATGCTTATGAGGATTGCGCAGTGCAAGCAAGGTAAGGTCAAATTCATTAAGGATTCTTCTTCAGCAGGGATTGTGCAGTGGAGGCAGGCTGTTAGGAGGCAAGAAATTGGTGCATAGATATGCAAATTTCTGCAAGACAGTGTGATACGATTGTATATTGTACTGAGAGCTCTATGAGCTGAGCTTTGTATGAGATGTATGATATTGTTTCATGATCCATTGATATACATAATATATGATAGTTGGGGTTTTTAGCTTTAAACTTTCCCGATAAAACATCTTGTTATGTGCAATTGATTTTGCTTCATATGTGATTTGCAATTGGAGATTTAATTTTTGAAAAGAATTAAGTGGAAGGATTCTATATTTAACATAAGATTAATTTGTTAGATCAGGAGAGTTCGGTAATATACATGCATATTGTATAATTTCTACAGAAATTGGCAACCATAAAGGGAAAAAAAATTCACCCACACTGGTGAGGAATTTTGATGTACCAGGAGTGAGGAATGTGAGGCATCTAATTTATTTTTCCCTTGAATAAAATTGGACAATAAATTGTCATTTCATCTCATAACAACTTGGGTCAGTTAACTAAGTCATGATGACTAAGTTAGCTCAAGAAATTCGAGTTGAGGTGATCGAGGTGGATATTGGTGGCCACCCACCTATTCTAGTTGGGCCCTCGCCATTGTCTCTTTTAGTTTTCCAGTTTCCTTAATTATAGCAAAATTTACTATTTTTGTCAGTTTTTCGGGTCCTAAAGTTTCAGAGCAGTTTTGAGGCCCCAAACGACGTTTTTTGGCCATGAAAGTTTCAGAGATTTCATATAAATTGTGCAAGTAGTTGTAGTCCTCGGAGAGATCTCTCTAATGATGTATCATGTGCGTCAAACAGAGATCATATGACCAAATTACGAGATCGGGAAGTTGGCTGCCCAGCTATCCCCAACAGGGCCAATAAACTCTTGGTGTTACATCTCCTCGGGTTAGCGTTTTCTCTTATTTTTCAATTTAAAATCCCCTTGAGAATTATTGTAACACAGTTCAGAGGCATGTAGCCGCCACACCTCTTCTCAGAGATAAGCTACCATCGAACGAGCTATTTGGTTTTCCATTCTGTCTGTAAGCATTTTTCAGTATTTGATATTAATGAAATGAAGTGTTATTCCTGCTGCATCTATGTTTTTATGTTTATTTTCTATATTTTATTGCATTCTTGCATATGTCCAGATCATTAGGGTCGAAGATGATACATGTAGAGGGATTTAATATTTTGGGGGTCCAGTTGTAGTTGATGTATTAGTGGGGTGTAAGTGTGAATTAGTTAACTCAATTAATTGAGTTAAAATCAATTTAACTAGTTCTAATTGGGTGATGAGCTAGTGAGAGGTCCACTAAATTAAATTAGATTTAATTCACAATGAGTGATCAATAAAATAACTGATAATTCGCTATTAATAGTTGCATGCATGTCATTTCTGAGGAAGACCCAGTTGAGACATAGGTTAAAGGGAACATAACTATCAGTTGTATTTATACAAAATTGCCCATGTGCAATTATAAAGTCATTGGGATCCCATGATGGATTTCGAAATCAAGGAAGGCTAGTTTTCCTAATTAATAGGGAGATAATTACCTAGGAATTGCGTGAGCAAGGTAGGTTGAAGGAAGGTTGAGAATTGGCTAAGTATTGACTGATTTTGCCTAGATCAGTAGGAGACAATTGGCAGAGTGCTAGAGAATCTCATGAGAGATTAAGCATTGTATTGTTTCATGATTCCTTGATGTAATACACAATAAAGATAGAAAGGTTTTGAGAAGTTTCTTTCCCCGGATACATATTGTGTTGTGCGATTGATAATTTTTTTCTCTTACTTATATGTGATTGTACGATCATGTTTTGTTCCCACAAATTATAGGAAGGATTCAATGTTTTGTTTTAGTACATTACACGATCAGATTGAATCTCGCTGGTTAGAATTTCTACATGAAATAGAAGAGATGTTTGATACAATCTTGTATTGTGGTGGTTAGTAGGCCACAAGGTCTCTAATAAAGACCGACATAGATGCAGGAGGGCTTGCACTGTAATTTAGAGCCAAAACAGAAGTAGACCCAGGCATAATATTGACTGAGGTAACTCTAGTTTGAGGGTTGACATTGAGATCTGAAGTTCATGTCAAGATTCAGTCAAAGAAATGCCCAAAATCTATGGATCCATATGAGCTAGGTCGAGTCCCTTATGGAGGCAAGAGTCGTGGTTTTTTCTATGGGTGGATAGGGTTTGTTCTACAACAATTAAAGGTACATAAGTGTAGTGCCATAGTTAGGAAATTTTCCTAGCATGTTTAGTTCATAAGGTATGTCCTTATGACCATGAAAAATTTGCGAAGAAGAAGAGCAGTTGTGACCCTTAGAGTAAGGTTTATTTCTGCAATATAGAATGCAGATTTAGAAGATGGTTTGCAGATTTAGTATGTGTGGAGATAACAGATCCAAAGGAGGGTGGAACCTGAGCAGAATATTGAGCATGCAGAATAAATGTGTTAAATGACGAATGGATTGACATGTAGAGGAGTTTATTTTAGTGGACTATATCCATAGAGTTTTAGACAGAGATCTGAAGCAACCTATAAAATATTAGTTAATGGGCTGTTAGTGGCTGATTTGTGACCCTAGTTCAGTCATCTACAGATTGTTAGAAGGAGGATAAGAGGAGTAGTTCAAATTTATTCATAGATTGGACAACAAAGATCAAATTGTTGATACACAAGAACAATGATTTTGAGAGGACTCAAACCATTGTTAGGTTGAATATTTGAAGAGCCCTAGATGAAGACAACATTTTGAGCCCTAGATGAGTAAAAATAAATTATTGTGGTTGGGCAGATTGATGGTAGTCCAAGTATAGTTGGATGGTTGTTAGGTGACTATCAAAGAAGAGTCCTAACTCTTTTACTTGTGAAGGAAAACAATATTGGTATAAGGGTAGGTGTATAAGGCCTAAGGATGTGCAGACTTTGATGGAATAAAGTAGTAGTCAAGTGGGCCAACCAACTAGCCCTAGTTCACTATATTGTAGAGAATTAATTCAGTGAGAAGAAGGGAAACCTCCATAGCCATAAACTTGTCATCTTGGAGCCGTATGGGAAAAGTGGGCATACCAAAGAGTTGTTCACAAATGGATTTGTGAACAACTTGTTACCACTCAAAATAGTAGTGGACTTAAAAGGGGTTCCTAAGACGGCAACTGCTAGGATAAGGAAAATAGTGGAAGCTTAGCCCATTGTCTCCACAGCTAAGGCTCCTTTCTCTCCATGGAATTTCACCGATGTGAGGAGTCCCAATAGTTTAGGAAGTCACTTTTAGAGTATATGTTAATGAACAGGTGGGAAGTGACCCTAGAAACCCTTTCCCTAAGATAGAATAAAGAGTGGGACATGCTTGCCTTTTAAGAAAGGGACTTGATATTCTAGGGAGAGAGGAGGGGGATTAAAGGGTTGAGGGAGAAGAATAAGACTTATGAAGGAATTTCTCAATCCATAAAATCCTTTGGGAACTTGGATTCCCAAATGGTCCTTGATGAAAGGCCTTTGACACCAAATGGGACCACACGGGGCCAAGTGGACCCAACCCAGGTTCGGGGATGGAATTTAGAAACCAATGATGTTCCTATCTTGGAAAATGTGAGGGGAAAGGATCAGGCAAGATTTTTTACTTCGATGGGTCAAATTGATCCTACTAGGTTCTAGCCTTGGGAACACTTATGCAAAACTTCATCCTAGAGCTGGGGCTTGAGGATTTCGGAGATTCCACTGTCCGAATTGGCGCAAATTCTATGGAAAGTGAGGGGACCCACCAACATAGTTTCCTCTATGAGATCGAAGTTTTCCTCTAGCTAGATTCTTGGGAAATTGATGCCCTAGGTGACCTAATGGGGCTAGACTTAGGGAAAAATGGAAAATTGTCAAAAAATAGGGGGAAATCATCACCCTTTTTGAGGGACTAGTGCCTGATTCACTTTGGGATATGGAGTCAAGGGTGATAATGAATAAGGATTTGGTTTCTTGATCAAGGAGGCCTTTGTTTTGGTGATAGAATTGCAAATGCTCAAGAAATTTAATCCAAAATCAAGAGACGTGATTCTACTCTACTTCTCTATGGAAAGTAATTCACAATTTATAAAAACATGCACAAACATGCATCAATTAAATATACAAGAACACAAATGTTTCTAGGGAAACCAACTCATAGAAACCCCTTAAGCTTTGTTTGCATTTATCAGTTGAATAAAGAATCTATTACAATTTCATGCTCGCTATGAGCATAACCAACAAATGAATAATTTTACTTTCTGCTGAGTGAGAATCTTTGACCCAGACTTGGTCAATTTCTTCCCCCACCTGAGCTCCTATTTCCTTGCGCAATCTTTGAGGAAATTGGCCCCCATTCTTTAGGAATTTCCTTCAAAATGATTGCTCAATTCCCAGGGATTGATCATTGATTACATGCAACACTTGCACACTCAAAACTAGTTTACAACTGATGTTACACTGCCTTGGAATCCCCACAACAACTGAGAAATTTGAATTATTTGCATGCATGAGCTATTTTTGGTTGATTGATTAGTTAACTGGATGATCTTTCAGTTAGATTGTTGTCCCATTGCACAAACGACCTCTAACTAGTTCTATTAATTGTTAGAACTAGTTTAACTGAGTACAATTGAAAATTACTTAACTCGATTTTTATAAATTAGTAATCAAACTGAACTCAAATCCCACTAGCTCGAATTTAGTGATCTAAATGAGCGACAAGAGCCATGCCACCTTGGTTAACTTCCTCTAAGTTGTATGTTGATGTGGAAATTTTGAATTTTCACAATTCGACTAAGGCTAAGGTCAAATTGAGCCTTTCTTTGTACACTTCTCAATAGAAACACCTAATATTTTGATCTTGTTTCTGTGGCCATATGGCGTATTGATGATTTTGAGGAGGTAAAAATTCTTTGGAACTTTCTTCTGAGTTTATGGTTTATTTTGGACTATTTATTCACTATTTGTCACAAATATTGGCATGGATGCTAAAACATATGGCTCCTTTCTAGTCCATGCCTGAGATATACTTATGTAAAAATAATTTGGTGTTATTGAGTACTTGCATAGCACTAACGTCCTAGCAAGGAGGACTTGTATTGCATGAATCTAAGGCAAGACACATTTGTGACCTAGCATTAGAATTAAAATTTTAGAGGCGGTTGTTAAGTGACGACCTCAAAATTTTAAATTATCATAAGTTGTATAAGGAGTAGAAGTCCAGTGCCTAATATGATACTACTCCATGATAGGTTTGATTAGTTTGGACATGAATTTCATTCCCATGTCTGTAATGATATCTCTTGGCACACCCAGCCTGGTAAAAATCTCCTCATAAAGAAAATCGACAATTACATGTTCATTTGCTAGAGCTAGCACCTTGGCCTCGACCCATTTTGTAACATCGTCAGTGCACACTAGAATATATTTCTTCTTTTGAGACATTGGCATGATCAGGTCTAAAAAATCAAGGGCCCGCATTTCGAATGGTTTAATCGATACTTGGGGTTGTAACAAAATTTCATCCGCTTGAACTAGCCTCCCCATCCTCTAGCAATTATCTCATTGGCTAGTATGGGGGATGATTAATTAAAAGGGCTTGAAGTGCCATTGCATGTGGCTTTATTTGATTCAATTCCATGTTGCATATATTTTGATTAAACAAATGGTACCCATGGTGAGGAGGTCTTTACCTTTTTAATTGCATGAAGAAAATGTCAAGGGAGAGGGCACCATTAGTCCCATCGAACCCCATCTCACCCAAATTCAAATTCCCTCCTTCATTTGCCATTGCATCTGATTCTTGGTTGTTTGTCCCGCGCACATGATATACATATATGGAATAGAATAAAATATTATATGATGAATATGGAGTTAAAAATCTCCAACAATAATAAAATAAGAAAAATGATGTTATTTTTTCAACATTAATCATTCATTAAACCTCAATTCACCCAAATTCTAATTCACTCCTTCATTTTCCATTGCTTATGATTCTTGGTTATTTTCCCCGAGAACATGATATATATAAATGGAAGAGAATCAAATACTATATGATGAATAAGGAGTTTATAATCACCAACAACAATCAAAGAAGAAAAATGATGTTCTTTTGTCAGCATTAATCCTTGAAGTAATGCACATGCTTCCACTTGATTTTTTGAGATTGATCCTATTCACCATACATAAGACAATTCTATTTTTCCTCTGGGACAAAGGATAACCCCTTATAGTACATTATGTTTGCTAGTTTGCGACAATATTCTGCATACTAGGTATAAATCACCTCACCATTTTTTTTTAAATGGTGGGAAAACCTATCATAACTCAGTGGCCAAACCAACAATGAGGACAACCATCGGTGGTTGTTATCTGCTAATGCGGGTTGACTCATCACTATTATTCAAGGAAAACCACGCCACCTGTAATTACCTGCTAGTGGTCCATAATGGGACAAATTTTTACTCTTGTCAGATTCCTCTAGGTCATGGTCCATTGACTTGTTTCCTTACGTTTGAGCAAGACGAGCTCTAGAAAACACTTGAGGTCCAATACCTCACTATTATTTGTAAAGAAAAAATTAAATAATAATTTAAAAATATAAATTTTCATTATAACACTAACCACCTTTTTTTTGGGTTGGGAAAGTATAATTTGTTCAAAAATACTAATTATAGGGAAAAATAAATAAGGTACTGGTTTTTTATAGCGAAAAATATATTTACTTTACGAAGAGGGTTTAATTTGTTTAGGCAGTGCCATTTTTGAGAGGAGTAAAAGGCACAAATTTCTCTTTCCAAACCCATCAGGAGGAGTACGAGGCACAAAAGTATATAACTAGTCCTTGAATATTTTTGTGAAGATTTTGTTTCATTTTTTCTATCTTTGAAGGCTATCGGAAATTTTCGAGCAGACATGGCTTCCCGAGTAGTGAAGAAGCCTGCACGAACATCAACCCTCAAAATGGCAGTGGTGAAAACCCCAAACAAAATCCTTAAGAGTGTCAAAAAGGCCCTGTTGCTGAAGCTCGAGCCTAAAGTTGTTGAAAATGTCTAGAAACTAAAAAACCAGCGCATGTGGAGGACGTTAGAGTTGTCGAGGTTCCAGTAAAGAAATGGAAAAGAAAAAAAATAGGGAAGTTAAAAAGGCAGTGCCAAAAATGTCATCGCTCCTGAGAAGCCAACCCCTCTGAGTGAATATGTGCCCAACAAAGGTAGATTTTCAAGTTCTATCTTATAAACGGCTCAATTTGTTTGGTAGGGTTTAAATTTGTGTGTATGAAATGATTAGAATAGGTTTATCACAATAATTTGAGGTTTAATATTTTGTCACCATGTTATTAATTGATTTGTGTTTTATTAAGAAAATGTATAATCTTCTTGTGTTTCAGATTTCCATTTATATAGACAAATGATTAGCAACAATCTTGGTTTATAGGGTTACACATTTTTTACACTATTTGGATATTGTGCCAAAGTTTGTGCAAATTATCTCTATCATGCACTAGGGTTCTCACATGGTCTTCTTGCAACTTGTATTGACCACTGTTTTGATTCCTCCGGCCAAAGCTCCAACTAAGATATGGGGATATCTTTTTGATGATAGTGATCATCAAACTCAACAATAAATAATAGGTTTGTCATTACTAAAACTGAAAGTAAATTTAGGAAATTTTTAATTAATCCAGGTACATGTAAAACACCATTGAGCTCAAATATATCACCCAATGGCATTTGGAGTGAGATAAATCCCATTCTTACTGTTGCATATTTGAAATCATCATCAAGTATGCTTGCCTCATACTCTTGAAGTTTTCCAAAGGCCATATGTTTGGATGCTCCACTATCTATGTGCCATTTGACACCGTACATTATGTTGGATGAAAGAGACGAGATCATGGAGAAGTATGTCACAAGCTTGGATGAAATATCGTCCACTCTAACAAATTATTTTTCACTCCTTTCAAACTGTTTTTGTTGTTATTGCTCACCCTTCCCCTTCTCTGGACACTAATAAGCATAGTTGTCAAACTCTTGATAAATGAAACACTTAATATGGCCCAAACATTTCTTACCATTGATTAGAGGAACCTGAATTCTCTTTCTCTCCTGCTCACCTATACTAGGTCCCTTGTTTTTTCTGGCATTCAATATATTTATAGTGAGGGTTAGAATTTTAAAATGTTTCTCTTTCGTCTCTATACCCGCAACTCGCTCTAGTTTGTCTCTTCTTGGATAAAATCATCTCATAACTTCTCAAGAGTCAAAGGTGGAAATATTTCTTGGGCATATGAATCTTAGAAAAAAGGTTTCCAAGAAGATGAAAGCCCATTCAAGGCTGTGTAATGAATCTTCATGCTTGATCTCTTTTCAAGTTGTTGCACATTGATCATAGAGTTTATTAATTTTTATCAAAGAAGTCGATGCAATATGTATTTTGTTCATTTGTGTGGCTCTATGATTGTTCCTTAGAAGCATATTTCAACTTATTTTCTCACCCTGATAAATAGTGAATATAGCATCAAACATATCCTTACTGATGGTTTTACTGATGATTTGAGGGGTCCTTCATGGAGTCCAGGATGAGTTGCTTTGTTTTGGCTATATTCTTTTTATTTTTTTGTCAATTTTATAGATTGGTAGGTCATTCAACTTTGGTCTTTACAAATGCCAAAGATCATTCTCCTCCAACAAAATCTATATTTTCACTTTCATGGAATGAAATTGGAGGGACCTTATAATCTGTCTTTGTATCTGAGATTGAATATAGTCAAAATATTACTCTTGGATTACACTATTAGAAAAAATAGATCATGTACCTAAAGACAAACTACTATAGGTCCATAGTGCTTTTCTCAAGCATGAATCCAGGGCATCCCACTGTTGAAACCTTCTGACAACTTCTTGTCCCAAGTAGAAGTCTGGGGTTATTGAAAGGTTTCAAAAACATGCTCTGATGTCTTGTGAAAAATTAGAAATTGGTAAGAAAATTCTGTTTTTTATAAATCCAAACTGAGAATATATTTATATTTCATAAACTCTGTGTTGGGATCACAACTGCATAGAATTTAAAAGTATTTCTTGCTGGTACAAACTAATCAACCCGTGTTAAGATACAAAATTCTAAACTGTGATCCAAAACCATGCCCTGGAGTAGGCATAGGGGAATTGCAGTGTTCTAAAGACACTAGCTTGTATATACTCAAAAAAATACCAACTAACACTTATAAAACATGGAAAGTACATTTTATTTAACCTCTGCACAAGGGGAGGCATGCCCTTCATCGGGGAAAACTTACTTTACATCTGTATGAATTAGAAAACTAGGACAAAATTCACAAGTAGGATTGGTTTCAGACACCTTTTGGTTGAATTTGAGAGTGGGACCATCTAGCATCAATCTTATGTAGGAAATTTCATCATCCATCTTGCTGACTTTTGATTGCATATCTAAAATTGCTTCGTGTTGAAAATATAAGATTTTGGTTGTGAACAAGTTGCTTGACAGAGTGTTGCAAAGAATTTACCGCCTCTTCTATTCCTTGCAAGGTTGTTCCCTTGAACATTGCTTGAGTGAAGTACAAATCACTAACATAAAAAATTTTGCTGGCTTAGATTCCAGTAAACACCAAACAATCCAACTATTTGATTGTGCCACCCTAACCAAGGACCATATGATCTGAGTGTCATTCAGTTGAGAACTTCCAATTCCAACAACAAACTGGGATGAGGCCTTGTCAAGAGCAGAGCTCCCCATACCTCCAATAATAATTGGAACACAGGCTAGACACATGGTGTGAGAGCCTACATGTGCATAAATTGAAGGCTTAATTGATTGATAATTGATAGATCTAGATAAAGCCTCCTAAAACGAGGGTGACTTGCCAGACCAAAATCATTTTTATGTGATCAAGGGAGAAAACAAAAACACTATATAAATTTATGAGCATCCCAAATATCTCCAAGCAGGCTTGTAGCCAAAAGTACATTCGTGAGATCAACATTCACCCAAGAAGCACAATACACCAAATTGCGAATTGAAAGGGAGAAAATAGAGACACGAAGATGACACTAAGGAACATTGCAACTAAAAGGACTGTCTCTGTCGCTCTTTCCAAAATTGGATTTGAAAAAAGCCACAACTGTTTCCAACTTAAATCTCAAATGACAAGAAAACATAAAGAACCAGAGCAGAGGTAGAGGGATAGAACAAAGGATTGTGGAGTTTGTGTTTACCTCTGTCCCATAGCCTCCATACTTCCACAATCATGACCAAAGCAACCCCATCACCTAGAATTACGAGAAACCAAGCTAGATTGAGTCGAACCAGCCACTCCGGGTGTTTCAAACTGAAACACTTGTAGAGGATAATGTTGAGATTCAACAAGATGATGAGCTTAGTGAAAAGAGTCACCTTCACTAAGTGGGCCTGTAGGCTATTTTTGGCACAAGTCTATTTTTAGACTTTGTCTATTTTTAGACATGGTGATCATATTTAAGAAGTTGCAGGATGCTATTTGTGGATGGTTGATCAAGTTGGAAAAATAGATGAAATTCTATTTTTATAATATTGGGCGAAGTCTATTTATAGATCGCTGATCTAAAAATAGATGCATGTCGATTATTATTAGCTCTTAATAATAATCAGACACTAAACAAAAACTTATTCTCTTGGAGCACTTCAGTTCAGTGCACAGATGTGGCACATCAGTGGACTGAGGGAATTACGCAATTCCCAAGGGTTTACTAGATCCAATGCATGGAGGACTTAGTTAGAACTCAAGTGGTAGAGTTATGACATAGTTGGAAGAAGTAGTTATGGAGTTGTATTTAGTTTAACTCAGTTAGACTCAGTTGAGCTAGTTGTATCTAGTATAGCTGATTGATACACTAGTGAGAGTGGAGTGAATTAATTAGTTAATTAATTCACAAATAATACCTCATTAATCAACTGAACAATACAATAGTTAACTACAGTGCATGGCAGTTTCAGTGGAGACCTAGTGGAGAGGTAGGTGAAAGGGCAAGATAGACTATCTGTTGTGACTATAGTGATGCATTGATTGCATCACACACACATTGGAGTTTCCAATGAGGATTGCACAGTAAAGACAAGGGTAATTTGAATTCATTCAGATCTATTCTTCAGCAGGGATTGCGCAGTGGAGGCAGGCTAGCAGGAGGCAAAGATCAGTGCATGGATTTGCAATATTGGTCCTGATTAGTGTATGACGATTGTACTATATTGAGAGCTTGATAAGCTTTGCATGAGGATTGTCATATGATTCCATGATACATAATATATAGTTGGGGTTTTCAGCTTCATGCTTTCTCTATTAAAAACTATGTTATGTGCGATTGATTATTTTTGTTTATGCTTCACATGTGTCTGCAATTAATTTTTTCGCAAAAGATTAACAAGTGGAATTGATTCAGTATTTTGCATAAAGTTAAATAGTGTGACATCAGGTGAATCAAGGACATATGCATTCTTAGTGCATATAATTTCTACAGATAAGCTACTTGAAGACCAAAACCTTGTCCTTAAAATTTCCCTCCCCATCAATTTAGCCTTAAATACGAAATTATTTCCATCATCCAAACCATCCAATTCATCGCCAACATGACTTAATCTCCTCTATAGCAACATGTATTTTTCAACTCTCCAGAAATTGTCAACATTCAACTCACTTCAGATTATTGAGCCCCTTGCATACCATTACAAACATAGGAAAGTGATTAGGGAACTAGGGTTAAGCTTAGAACACCATCCACTTTAAGGTTTCCTTTTACTAGATGTACCCCCTCGTTCACAAGGAGGTTCACTTTGTTGTTTTTTTCCTATGGACATGAATAAATTATTTGGAGTGAAATCTTCCTAGCATATGATAGATCCTTTTTACAATAGTTTGGATTTTGGTGTCAAACATATTAGAGAAATTAATGAGGTGACACAAAAGAATGGTTGGGTCACCAATGATAATGAGATCTTGAATGTTTCTCTTCGCAGTTGGAGAGACACCTTGCAGAAGCAGGCTTCTACTTGGTTGTTTATGGTGATTCCTAGACCCCATGACTTGGTAAGTAGATTCTACACTTAGAAATTTAACCTAAAATTTAGATAGTTAAAACTAAAAACATCAATAAAAATAACATAGAGCATGTTAAGCTACAGGCACATGTTTATGATAATATGTACCAAAAACACAGTTCCAACTACACAGGTAAAAAACTAAAAGGAAAATAACCTATTTGCATGATTTTCCTCATACAAAATATTTAATGCAACTACACTCCTTATGGCTTATTGAGTTTGGATCTTCACTGAAAATGCCATCTTCATTCAATTTTTTGTTATTCTAATCTTGTTCTTATGTTTGACATTGTGTGAAAGAAATTTGTATTGCTATTACCAAGATTGACCCAATCTATCCTTGCTTTCATGCTGTAGAAAATTTCTTCTTCTTGATCTTTTTGAATCATTTTTCTTGATACCTATTCTTCCTTATCGTTTTGAATAATTTTTATTGATACCTATTCTTCCTTTGCAAGGTTTTTTGTGAGTTCAAGATTCTCAGCTTCCTTCTGTAAGTGTTTAAGTCCTTTTTAAAATTTCCTTTGATAATCAAGCAGCTTGGGAGGGGACCCAGGGTTTGTTAGCCTTAGAGCTGGGCGGAAGATCTTAACTAGGTTGTCATCATATATATAATACTATTCTAATCTAAGCTACCTAGTCAAAGAGAAGAAAACAATCAACAAGCAATAAATAAAGGTTAGGAACCTACTCTACATACTTGTGAGGTTTCCTTTTGCTTGGGAAAGAAAACCCAAAAAATTCTCTGCACATAGTTGAAACAAAGGCAACAAGCAAACATGCACATCTAATTATAACTCAAATGAAAATATGGGGTTGTTTGAAAAATCAATGTAACAAAGGAAGATCTATGCCAAATGGAGAGGACCCCCAAAAAATTAGAGGGTTGATAGAGATAACATAAGCCAACAATCCCACGTGAATGGAAGGTGGAAGGGAGAGAGGTAGTAATTTATAGAGTTTTGATGTATGAGAGGATCTGATTTGAGACCCTTAACAATGAGGAATTTTCTCGACATAAATAGATAAGGGAATGCTTGAGGGTTGTAACTGATTGTTGCATGGGAATTCTTCCAGAAAAGTTATTGTAGGTATTTAAGGCAAACATATTTCTCTAAAAAATCCCTCCTCTATAATAGGAATGATTAAACCTATATAATTTGGCATGGTAGGTTTAAAACAATTTTTAGTTTACAACTCATGTTGAAACCACTAAAGTCAGAAGGCAATATGATCAAGTGTGTACCTCAAAGATCATGCCCCAATGGGTTAAAAGTTGTATATGTTTAAAGACCCCAGTGCGGTTTCTCAACTAACCATATCCCAACTAGTGCATGAGAGATATCCAAATTACCAAGGGAGGGACCCAAATATATTGGCCAAGGCATCTACCATAGTTAAGCATGTGACCAAAGTACGTCAAAAACTAGTAAATCTATTTTTGAGCCTCTTAGGTATTATGACATATATTTTGATTCCAAACTTCAAATATTGATGTATATTCTTTATCTTGCTAAGTAACCAAGCTTAGTTGTGTGTTCCTTTGAGCCCTTATTCTTATACCATTTGATTGAAACCTTCTGATTTGGTAGATTAATGACACTGTGGTTTAGCAAGTTAACATAATGAGTCCATTCCTTTTCTTGCTCGCCTTGAAGATTCAAGGCATCTGCTATTTTTCTTTCTTGATCCCAACCATTTTGTCCTTTTGGATTTTCTACCTCCAAAGAGAAAAGCACCATTGAATGCAAGTAATTTATAAGGGCTCTTGACATCCTGTAATCACCCCAAAGACCAATTGAAGGGTCTTCCCTTATCTTTATGTTATTTCTTTTAACTACTTTCCAAGTTTCCCAATTACCAGTTAAAATGAATGCCCTTACCAAGGTTTTTCATACAATAGAAGTTCCTTGTGATTTGTTTTTCTTTCACTTCTGAACCATTCTTCCATGGACTGAACTTTCAAATACTTTTATCTTCAAAAAATTTCATCAGAGACCTTCATTATAGATTCTAACCTCCATAAAATTTTTATGGGCAGGGCTACATTGAAAGCATTAATATTATGTAAACCCCAACCTCCAGCTTCCTTTACATTTTTCACTCCTATCAATTTGACCAAAGGAATTCCTTATTTTTTCTTTTTACTTTTTCCTTTTCCATAAGAAACTGAAACATTATTTTTTTTCCTGATTTTTTCTAAAATTCCTTTAGGAATATGTGCTACATCATCCATTATACAAGAATACTCTCTAAAAGAGCCATTACTAGAATTAATATTCCACCTTAAGACAACTGTATATTACACCAGACCAAATTTATAGCTTCTATTTTGTTATACAACTAATGACAATCAACATACTTAGAAATATTTAGGGCCTTACCAAATATTTATAGGGCCCGAATATTTCACACCTTGATATTAAAAATAGTTTTTAGGGAACAAATTCATAGCCCTCATATCTTACCTTTTCCTCTATCTCATTGAAAAGCATCATTGGCATCCATCCTGTAGCTTTACAATGTATGTTCAAAACCTTGCCTAAATATTCCGATCTACGAAGAACAAGTGGGATATAACCACAACTTCTGAGATATTATTCCTTTCATTTCCATTTTTTCCCTTACATATTTTATTAAAATACTTAAATCCTTCTGCTACTAATATAAACAAGGAGGGAGAAAAAGGTCACCCTTGACTAAGGCCTCTTGATGCATCAAAAAAAACTTAAAAGTGACAGGTTTTTTTTTTTATAGAGTACAAAAATTCATTTTTTCCATATGGTTTGGTATTAGAAATTTAAGACTTGTGTTTCGATAGTTTAGGAGATTAAAAATATATATGTTATATTCTGCAGGAGTAAGAATGGGAAATTTTTTAGTTTATGAAGGAAATGTTGCAATGTCTAATAAATTATGATAATGGAATATTTAGTATGCCTTTTTATCCTGTGCAGGTATGAACGCTTTCTTAAAATTATGATATTAAGTGTGCTTAAGAAGACCAATCAACCAATAAAGTTTTGGTTCATCAAGAACTATCTATCTCCACAATTCAAGGTGAGTTAATACCATGATTTCAAATAGAAGTGATGTTTCATGCTCTACATTTGAAAAAATTCAAACTATATTTATTTTAATTATATCAATGGGTTAAATGTTTGATAGTTCATCCACTCTGTATGAAATGCATACAAAGTGGCCTTGTGAGTGACACCGATAAGAAAGGATCATACATCTGACTTTTTTTTCATAGGATGTTATAACTCACGTTTGATGGTTGATGTAATCTGTATGAAATGTGCAATTAGTGATGTTATGTGTGTGATTAAGGAGTGTGGACCTTGCATTGGACTATTTTTCATAGGATGTTTTACCTCACATGGCAAGCGAATATGGATTTGAATATGAGATTATTACATACAAATGGCTATCATGGTTGCATAAGCAGACAGAAAAGCAGTGAATCATATGGGCTTACAGAATTTTGTTTCTAGATGTGATTTTCCCACTTTCTTTGAAAAAGGTACATTTTATCTCTACATCAATCAGTGAAAATAATGACTATCCATTTGCTTATCACCATTCAATTTTGGTGATTATGCTTGGTTTTTTTAATACCTCTTATCATTTAGAGTGCTCATTTCTGATCGTAATGAACATCTAGCATGATAAAGAATACTGCAACTGTGAATGTTTTTGGAGAAATATTGAAAAATGTGTCTTGCTATGCATGTTTTTCAATGTATATAGTACTTGCTATTGAGAATCTTGAGGGTAGAGACCAACCTATTGCAAATGTTTTCAGATTAACCTCAACTATATATATATATATATATATATACATATATATATATATATATATATATATATATATATATATATATATATATATATATATATAGATAGATAGATAGATAGATAGATATATATATATAGATATATATATATTCAAAAACCTGAAAGGAGAACTGTTTATGAGCACAACAAAAGATGTCGATTTCAAACATATTATGATCCACTTAACATTCTTCAAATTAAAACTTATTTTTAGAAGCAACAACTTGAGATATAGCCAATTCACTTTATCACAAGCTTTAGCTAGATAAATTTTTATCAAAACTACTAGAATTTTTAGAACCTTGATTGTTTGATATCCTTCCTGTGCTATTCCAATAGCATCATGAATTTGTGTATTGTAAAGAGTCACGAAGATAAAAATTTTAATCAGAAATAACACCAGAGAAATACCCTTAAATATATTAGCAATTATTTTCGAAAGTAAATGGACCCTGGGTCTATCAAGTCATTAGAAAAGCCCTAAAGTAGAACTGTTTATGAGCACAACAAATTATGTTGATTTCAAACATCCCATTATCCACTTAATAGTTTGAAGATTCATATTTATTTGTAGAAGAAAAAAATTGAGATATCATCAGTTCACTTTATCATAAGCTTTAGGCAGATCAATTTTCATCGAACTGTTGGAATTTCTGAACCTTGATTGATGCAACTCTTCCTATGTTATTCTCACAACATCATGAATTATGTACTGTAAATAAAGCCAAATTGTTCATCTGAAATAACACCAGAAAAATACCTTTGAGCCTATTAGAAATGATTAGACCATGTTGATGGAAAAATTGTATGGGACACATGGTTGAAGATTTTGATTAAATAACATTGTTGAGAAACCCTCCTTGTCTGCTGCTTCACTATTGTTCATGAATTGAAGAGAATAAGAAGTATGAAGAGTGTGGAGAGGTAACCTAAATCGGGGCCTACCCAGAAGTATCATAGAGAACTTGGTTGAAAGGATTTGTTGTATAATATTGGGAAAGAACCTCTGGATAGAAGTCTAGTTTGCTGAAATAAACCTTATGGTAGTATTTCACATGGCACAAACTTAGTTTTTAGGTGAAGGGTGGATATTTTTTACGTGGGAGGAAGTTTGTTGTCTCACTAAATTTGCAGTCAATGGACACAAGAAGTGGACAGTCCAGTTGCCTCTTATAGCTACAAGCATCTAAGACTGAAAGAAAGTAGTGACAAGCTTGGTTGTTCTTGGTTTGGAAAGGTCATGCTAAGTTTTCTTCTTTGGGTTTTCTCCTTATGGATGTAAAATGAAAGGAACATTTGTTGGGGTAGTGAAAGAAAATTGTAAGAAAAATCCATTGTGTCGTAGAACTAGTGGAACCTCTCTTGAATCTTGTGGTATATGTGGCATTTGAAATAAATTATTCTTTAAACTTGATATTTTGGAGATGGTACAACTAGAAAATCCTCTTAAATTGTGGGATGCATTGGGTTGTTATTGATCCATATATTGTAGGATCAAACCTGTAATTGGATGAGGGGGATTTTTAGGCCTGAATATAATTGTGTTGAATGTATTTAGGATGAATAGTGAGGCAATCCTGCAAGTATATGAACTGCTCATAGTGAAAGGTCATCTTGAGGCCTAGCATCTAAAGGTGGGGAGGCCTAAGTGCTTTGAGTGTATGTTTGATAGTATAATCTCTAAAAGACTTATTGATATATATTTTATAGGAAGGAGATGACCAGAGGGCATCCAAAGAGTACTTGAAAGGAAGGAGGATTTCTTTAGAAATGCCACTTATCTATAGAAGTGAACTACCCTTAGAAAAGCAGCTTTTTCTGCAACCAGAAAGGAAAATCCTGTTGGAAGATTAGAGAGTGAGATAGGGGTATGTATCCTTCACAAGTTCAAATAGATTGATGTCCAGGATTTGAAAAATCCCTCCAAGAGAATCAAAATCTAAACTTGGAAATTCATGCCATCTTTTAGCTAGATGTGAATGTTCTCTTTTCAGGAGTACTATTTTTTGCTTTTTGGGAAATCAAAGTCTTGCATAAAATCTGATTATATGTATAGACTCTAATCGTAGAGGGATCACTTCAAAAAAATATTTATGGGATGGGGGGTTGGAGCTCTCTTCTAGAATGGACATGATAGGTTAGAGATTAGAGTTCACTATCAGACACGAGGAGCAAAGATACCTACCTTCCTGTTGCATATTCTTATTGTAGTTAGGCATAGGGACTCTGGAACAGATATGATAAGCTGGAGATGAGGGGTTTCTATCAGACACCAAGAGCCAAGGCATCCGCCTTTATTTTCCTATTTCCTATTCCTAACAATTTCATTTGAAAGGAATCTGCTAATAATTTAAGAATTGCATACAATCAAGGTTTTGAAAATTCTGGGAGGATCATTATCTAATCAATGGTTGTATCTTTGACCAAGAATTTCCTCTCAATATTGGGAAAGTGTCCTTGCGCAAAAAATATTCATCGAGCTTCTTATTAACTTGTTATATTTCCTGTAATTATTCCTTTGGTGCATGACCCAAAGTCATCCATTTTTCCTAGGATTCTATAGCTCCCTCTGAAGTTGGACATCCAGCCTTTATCAATTTGTCCTCATATTTATCTTGTAACTATATCCACAAACTTTTAATTACAAAATCCCAGTAATATGTATGCACAGGTAGTCTCTCTTGCATGTTGTGTTTGATCAATACAAATTCTGAATAAAAATATATTTTTTAGCCGACAGGACTTGTAATATTCCCAATTAGGCATTGCTACTTGGAGTATTATAACTGCTCCATTTTTGAAATAAAAGAGTAGGGAGGACAATAAAACATATCCCAGCGTGAAAAGGGATTGAATTAGGAGGACAAATAAATCCAACTAGGTGTGAAAAGGGGGGCAAAGCAATGAGCTAGCTCCAGTTGACCAAGTCAACAACACTGTTACAAGAGGAGGGAAACTAGCTAGGGCAGCTCAGTTTTGAAAGGAGAATCTTCTCAAGGAAGACACATCATCAATGAGTGGGATCCGAGGTGAGGAAGCTCACCAAGGATAAGAAGAGGAGATAGCAGCAAGGGAAGGAATTCAATATTCATCTTTGTTTTGGTATTTTTATTGATTGCAAGCTTCAAATGTTTAGCTGAAGTTGTAACACTGTTTAGTGCAAAGAATTCTCATGCAGGAATTCCACCTTCATCTTTGGTGTAGCTGACTGGGAGATCTAAGGAGGAGGACTTGAGCTCAATTTTAATTATTTATCTTGAGGAGAACCATTCTAAATCATATACAACGTAGTCAATCCCAGTAAATGCGTCATTTATGCAGTAGCAGAAACAACTGGGTCATACCTTCCTATTTTGTGCTTGCTTCAGAGGAGGAGGTGTCTATTTCACTCTAGGAGGTCTATTGAGGAGGGCCTTGGGAAAATTTCTGTATTATTTATCTATTTCAGATTAAATTTATTATTTTCTAATACATAGTTGCTGGGTACAGCTTTATTTTCTGCAGTGCTCCATTGTATGTTGCTATTTGGCCGGAAACCCTTGTTGGGGTGTTCCAATGTGCTTGTAAAAGAGGTCAAACCTCTCATTTCTGATTCCATGATTAATGAAAGCTCTAGATATTTATGAAATCATCTTTTTCTGTATATTTCATAATAAAAATTACGTTTTTGCAGTCTTCAGCAGTTCTATTTTGTGAAGTTGTGGGATTGGGGTGTTTTTGATCACATATGAGCTGGGGAGATCTTTTTAGTGTAGCTAGAATGATTTTTTTCTGATGCCATTTAATATTTAAGCTATATACAACATATATAAGAGGATCCAAATCATGTTCTGTGTTTTTATTGCATGGTTTTCCTTATATGTCGTCCTCATTGGAGATATTGCAGAAATTCCTGAAAAGGAATATTACAGTGGTATCGAAGCTCTGCTCTTGGCTCAGCTTGTGGGGAAAATTATCTTCAGCATGGAGGAGGAATAAATTTTTAATCTCCTACTTCAAACCCTGCAGAACATTGCAAGGGACCTCAAGGAGATGAGGCATGAAGGGGATTCTATAGAGTTTTACCATGAGGCAAGCACCGGCACTACTAATGGCATGGGGCATTCAAATGCATCACAATGCTCTACCATGACTTCATTTATAACTGGGGGAGATAAGGAGGGAACCATGGGAGAATATTTTGAAGAATATGAACTCCAATCTCAAGGGTTCAAGGAGCACTTGAGCCTTCAGGAGTTTTTCTGGATCAAGGATGGGAGATGGATCAATCCTCATCAAAAGGAGGAGAACTTAATGCAAGGATCAGCCTTACAGCGCAGTATGGTAGGGTTCTTCTTGCCCAAATTTGATGGGACACCTAAGTGCACATCCAAGGCTTGGGTGGAGAAGCTAGACACATACTTCCAACTCAACAAGGTTTCTGAGATAGAAGCCATAAAGATAGCTGCACTGCACCTAGAAGGGGAAGCTCAAGAATGGTGGTTTCATAGACTGACCACACTTGGGCATCATCATATCACTTCATACTCAGCTTTCACCAAGAAGCTAGTAGAGAGGTTTGACCCAAGAGATCTGGAAGCCCACTTTGCCAAGTTAACTAAGCTCAAGTAGGAGGGAGATCTTGAGGATTATATTGTTGAGTATTTGCAACTTTCAGTGATGGTATCCAACCTCACTAGTAGCAAGAAGGTATGTATGTTTATTAATGGGATGTCTGAACCATTGCAAGGGTTGGTCAAATCCACTAAACCAACCACACTCCTTGAAGGTATGGAGAAAGCTAGAGATCTACAACACATCTTGCCCAGGGCAAGAACCTTTTTGCAGCAGGAGACTCACTGAAGACCAAGGAAGACAATCCATGTTAGGGATTTGGAGGGAGAATGTGTTGCAGGAAGGACACATCATGTCAAGACCTTCTCCAAGAAGGATGCCAGCACTGTACAATCCATGGAAGACTTTGCTCCAAGAGGGGGAGCTATTGCAACGTTAAGAGGAGTCCCAAAGTATCTAACCTTGAGGGTGAGAGGTATTATCATGGGACAAAGAGTCTCTGTATTGATAGATAGTGGAGCCACTCATAATTTTATTGATGCACAACTGGTACATAGGAGAGGAATCCACATGGAGGAGGTTGAGGGATTTTCAGTTTTGGCCCCAGGATCTATGACCCTGTAATGTGCCAAGTATGTTCCGGCACTAACCATTACCATGGGGACCTACACATTGAAAAACCACTTCTTTGTGGTAGACATTCCAGATACCAATGTCATATTGGGAGTTCAGTGGTTAATCACTCTTGGGAGAGTCACCACTAATTGGAGAACTTTGGAGATGGAATAGACAGGAGGGAAGGATGGCCAACAACAAAAGATCAAGGGTATAAACACATACCCCCCTCAGGTTGTTTCAACACACAGGATGGAGGCATATATACGTAGAGGGGATGTTGAATGGGCAATAGAGCTGCATATATCAAAGGTGAAGGGCAAGGATTCACCAGTGCATCCAGATGTTCAATCTCTCTTGGACCGATATTCTACAGTATTTGGAGATATTCCCCGAGGGAGACCTCCTGACCAAGGGTTTGAACAAACTATTGAGTTGGACCAAGGGATCAAAGCAGTAATCACCACTCCTTATAGGCATCCCAAGGCTTATAGGGATGAGATTGAGAGGGCTATCCAAGAGTTGCTAGCTCTAGGACACATCCAACCCAATACTAGTCCTTTTGCTTCTTCAGTGGTCTTAGTAAAGAAGAAATATGGCACATTGAGGATGTGCATTGACTATAGGGCCTTGAACAAGATTACCATGAAGAACATGTACCCTATACCCAGGATCGATGAACTCATGGATGAGTTGAGGGGATCTAAATACTTCTCCAAGATTGATTTGAGATCCGGGTATCATCAAATCAAGGTGAGGGAGAAAGATATCCCTAAGACAACATTCAGATGTCACTATGGGCATTTTGAGTTTCTGGTAATGCCCTTTGGATTGACCAATGCCCTAGCAACTTTCCAATCCTGCATGAACCACATCTTCCATGGTCATTTGAGAAAGTTTGTATTGGTCTTCTTTGATGATATTCCTATCTACAGCCGCACTTGGGAGGAGCACTTGCAGCACATTGAGACAGTTTTGCATATCCTCAAGGAGCAACAATTTTATGCCAAGCTTTCAAAATGTAAATTTGGCCTCACAAATATGTTGTATTTGAGGCACATCATAGGAGTAGATGGAGTGAGGGTACATGAGGAGAAGATCCAGGCTATCAGAGATTGGCCTGAGCCCAGGAATGTTACAGAACTCAGAGGGTTTGTGGGCATATGCACTTATTACCGGAAGTTTGTGAAACGTTTTTCATAACTAGTAGCACCACTGACATACTTGACAAAGAAAAGAGCCTTCCATTGGACACCTACAGCACATAGGGCTTTTGATAAGCTCAAATAGGTAATGAGTAGTTGTCCTGTTTTGGTTTTTCCTGACTTTTCTCAACCTTTTGTTCTAGAATGTGATGCATCATGTGAAGGTATTGGGGTAGTATTGATGCAAGGAGGGCATCCTATAGCCTTTGAGAGTAGGAATTTGCTCCCTCATGAGAGGTTGTACCCCATATGTGATAAAGAAATGTAGCTAAATTCTGGCAATACTTGGTGGGGAATAAGTTCAAGGTGAAGACTGACCATAACAGTCTTAGATTCTTCCTTGAACAGAAACAACTCTAGGAGAGACAATAGAAGTGGGTGAGAAAAATCCAAGCCTATGATTTTGACATAGAGTATGTCAAGGGGAAAATAAATCTAACTTGTGCCTTGGAGGCCTCTTTTTTGTATTTGATGGCCCATGTCTCATGTACCGCCATGTGGACACTCATTTTTCTATTTTGAATTTGAAAAAAGTGATTGAAGTTTCTAGCCCTCTCTAGATCTGCCCTCAAAGCATCAATTTGGATTTCTCTATTGATCAAGAGGGTCTCTAGGATTCGGGCCTCATTGTAGCTATCATCAATTTGGATTTGAATTATGTCGAAGTCCCTCTCCTTTTCATGGTTGCTTTCTTCTTTCTCCTTTCCCTTGATTTGGGTGGATTTCTTAGTCTTCCTCCTCTTGGGTAATTCGATAATGGGTTTCTTGGGCAATGTCCCCTTGCTTCGGAGGGCCCTAGTAACATTTGGAGTTATAGTTTTAGGCACCCTTTTCCTTGATGTCTGGGGCTTGGCCCCTTTTGGAGAAGAAACCATGGCCCCTTTCCTAGGAGAGGCAACTAGCACATGCTCTATTGGCTCTTTTCCCTTGTTACTTCCCTCATCACCCTTGCCACTGTCTTGAGTTTCTTCATGAGTGCCTGGACTATCCTTTTGCTACATATTATCACTGTGATGCTCTTCATGAGGCTGCCTTTCCTCACTATGCTGCACCTCTTCATCGTGCTGTTGTCTTTCCTCACTGTGCTGCACATCTTCATCATGCTGCCCTTCCTTATCACTGCTTCTTGTCTTGTGCTCTTTATATGACAAACTGTTCTTTAAAGCCACTATTTATCTCATGGTTTTTGGAATATGAAATGCTTTCAAAAGAACTATTTCTCCTTATAACAAAATACTCCTTCAAAATTCAAATTTCCATGAAGTGATGAAAAATACCTCAAAGAAAAGCCCAAGGGCCGTGGTCAATTTCTTGAGCAGCTTTAGAGCTTGTTAGAAGGCAAAAGGAGTGAGTGGCACGTTTACTGGAAAGAACACTGCGCAGTGGAGGGGTGTCGGGTCGGCCTTCGGGCAGTAGGTGACCGGCGCTATAGGCGCGCTGCGCAACAATAGAAAGCTTGTGTATTTTCTGTTCTAAACGTGCCGCGCGCTCTTCCAGGCGCGCCACGCAGGCTTTAATCTTTAAAAAACTATGAAATTTTCTTGAAGTCTCCTTTCTATCTAGTGAGAAGCTAGGGGAGAACGTTGTATGCATTTTAATTTGCAAAATGAGACTTTGCCAATGGTCTCTTCACCTTTTAAATGAATTCAAAGATTTGTATCTATTTGCAAGGGTTTTGGATACCTTTTGAAAAGGCTTTTGTTACATACAAAGCTCACCTCACTGTCTTTGTCACATTTTAGCCTTTTCACCATTTCAAAAAGAAACTGTTAAGCTCTTTGCTAAAACAACCATTTCCTTTGGAATAGAAAATACAAGTGGTATTTGTAATTTGGTTAGTCTTTTAACCAGCTGTCTTGCAACTTTTAAAACTATATTTCCTTGAAACTTCATAAAAGACCTTTCACCTGAGAATACTCATTAACATAAGGCTTTTGCTTAACCTTTGAAACTATTTGTAAAAACTCTGTTCACATGAAATGGAAGGAGTGTTAGAACTTCAAACTTGGACTGTTGTTTATAGAGGAGTCTATTAACAAAACATCCTTGCAGCTCCTTCAAAACATCCCTTCAGACATATTATGAGATCTTTATCTTTATCAGCTAATGAAGGCCCTTTGATATGAATATAAAACTTTTTCGAGCATCTCTTTAACCATTTGTATGAAGTGATTTGTATGGTGAAAGCCTCAGGAGAACTGACCCTATGCCTTTTGTGAGGGAGGCCATTTTCAAGTTGAAAAACCAATTGTTATGGTGTTCGATGGTTGATCATGCCCATTGTATAGGCTCAACAACAAAGGTTTATAAAATTTCTCTTCAGGCATAAAAAAAAAAAACATCCACAGAGGCTTATGTGTGCCAACTACACAAATTTCAATCTTAAGAACCTGCCCATCTTGAACTTCACAAGTGCAGCAATAAAACTATTCTTGGTCCATATCAATAACTTGCAAGGCTGGTATTTAGAATGGGTAATTAATATTTTTTATTCGAAACCCCATTTGAAACTCCAAGGGAAAAGCTCTGCTACAAATAGTCTCCAACATCAAGGCAAATGACTAACCTTGGATTGCCAAAGTAATATAGTCTTCAACTTTTACGAAGATATAACAAGGGATGATGAGCTGAAGTTGAATTGTAAACATTGGAAAGCTATCCCTTTGTTCCTATGTGAAGGAGGTCTGTAAGAATAGTGAATTTTCATTCATTTTACCATTTTTTACAGCAGTCCCTTTTGAAATCTCTGCCACACTTAAATAAATGCTCTTCATCCTCAAAGAATGGTGAGCCTTCTACTTGTTCATGAAGGAGGCCTATGTTTGACAACTGCTTGGGCTCTTTTCAACCCCTGTTTTAACCAAATGAAAAATGTCCATGAACAAACTGTTAGTGGTTCTATTTGTATTTATTATCAGAAGTCAGTTTAAAACCAAGATTGCTTTACTTCCTTGGCCATTTAGATGAGGCCGTCTTTAGTCAAAACTCCACCTCCAGATTCTTCTTTGAAGGAGACTCTTATAAACATAAGAACCGAGGTTTTTAGCACCATTGTATTGACCATATTTTTTCTTAAACACCATTTGAAATATGCTGATGTATCTTTTTTTCATCCTTTGGAAGGAAGATGACTCATCATTTCCAAAGTCATATAAAAACACCTTAACTTTCTGCTTTTAAATGAGGTTACATCTCTGTTCCTGGCCCTCTGTTTGTTAAATGAAGGAGGCCTTTATCACATTGCCAAACCCTCTGCTTGTAAAATGAAGGAGGTTTTCAACCAATGACCTGAACATCTGCTCATATTTGGAGGAAGTTTTACACAGTCATTCAACCCTCTGCTCATGCTTGGAGGAGGTTTTACACAATGATGCAACCCTCTGCTCATGCTTGGAGGAGGTTTTACATAGTGATGCCATCTCATCTACTTTCAAGTAGTGCCATATTTCCTTTCACTTCCTATTCATAGTTAAGCAAATAAAAGTGACAAATTGACAATATTCCATGAGGGACATTACTCTGAGACATGTAATCCTGCTGTTAAAATACCTTTATGCATCTTTAGACATCAGAAGCAACCTGACCAGTATCTATAGAGTATTACTTTTTATTCATAAGTCACTAACCTTTTGACTATGTTTGCAGGAGCTTATTGAAATAACTCTCTGTCCTGTACTTGCATTCCAGGCTCAAAACCACATGAGAAGCAGTTGTCTTCTCATGTTAAGTTTAATAATGTCTTCTGGAACACTGGTACACTTCTACTCTTGAAAAATACATTGAAACAATGTAAGTCAACCTAATATCAGTTTGACCTGTGGTATATGCACTGCTGAGACATCAAGGTTTGTTAGTGGCACGACTTAAGGGTGTATCAAGCTTTATTTGCAGAGTAGGAAGGTTATTTATGAATGGTTGATATTAGACAGAGGTTCTTTTGGCTTTAGGATAGTTTGCCAAGGGAGGATCGCCTAAAGCGCCACTACCTAACTTAGGGGAGACTTTTTGGACAGACTTGGAGTATTCTCTTTGGAGTTGATGGATAAGTTTGTATGACTGAGACTAAATAGGGCTTGACAAGTAGGTTTTATCTCATCATGGTCTGATTTTAAAAGGTATGAGGGAAAAAATGTTTATGTGTGTTTTCCAGCTGGCAAATTTGAAAAATTTGAGATCAACTGCTAGAAAACTTGGCTTTAAAAACTAGTCATCATCAACAGGTGAAAAATACCGATGACTAATAGTGGCTCCATTTGGGGAGGGCAGCTCCTTTTCAGGAGGTGTCTAGAATTTCAGATCTTGGTTATTTGAATACCGATGCCTTCATCCATTGGTGCAAATTTCTTTCTTCCTTGATGCTATTTCTGAAAATTGACAGCATGATTAGCATCAACGATATTTCTACCTACCCCACTATATTTCCTAACATTTTTTCTTATTTTGGGTGCATTTGGACTAGCAACCCGTTGACATAATATTTTTGAAAAATGATACTATATAATTCTACACTTATATCCACCAGGAGTTCAAATTAAGCTGATGAACTCCTTCGTTTCTCCACCTATGCTAGATCGACTGTCGAGGTTAAGCTGTTTGATAGGATTTTATTCTCTAATCTAAAACATGAAATTGAAAAATGACCAAATTAGGATTAGACAGTCTGATTTTTCATGTACTTGTGGCATAAAAGACAAGCTGCACACAAAATATTATTTTGCATAAAATGAAATCTGGAAAATCAGGGCTAGGATACACAGTTTGTTTTTCATCCCTGCTTTCCTCTTTGGTTCTCTTTTGAGCATGTGGAACCAATATCTTTTCCTAATCTACTCTCTTTGATAAGTCAAGCTTACACAATGTTGACTATCATTTCCTCTCACTAACTTATCAGCAAATAAATCTAAAACATGTTCAGTTATGATTAGGCTAGATAACTGAACGAGACATTTGAGTACTAGTAGTGGCATTTAGACTTGCGCGCTTTTAGAATGACTATTTTTTGAACATGGGGCTTTATTTATATTTTTCAAACCGCCCTCTTTTTCTATTTTTCTATTGTTTTTTGAATTTTCTGTTTTTGATTTATTTTTCAAACAATGGTATATACAATGATTGAAAAAGTTTTAACTTAGAAATCTTGGAAATGGTGAAACTTAAGCATCTTATCTTCATAAGGATCTCCCACGACTCTTGGTCCACTCAACTCTTGAAAAGAAAAATTTGGAAAATTTTCTCTTTCAAGCATGACATAATGATTCATGCATGAATCTTTGAACAACCCCATATCTTCCCGTTGTACCTCTTTATACCTCTGATTTCCACTCTTGCTGTACATCTTTTTCAAATAATGCAAATATTCTTTGTCATTTTTGAAGTATATGATGACATCATCAAGGTATGTCAAAATGCAGAAATTTAGAACTGGAAACATGGCTTTTAGGAGCATATTTTTGATATCAGATGGTTTTTCAATTCTGGGTTTGAAAATGGAACTACTTCCAGCATACTTGAAAAATTCTTTGAGCTGTCTGCTTTGCAAAAGAATTATTTGGCTATAACCTGAAACATCATCTTGCAAAGACACATGATTAAAAGCACTTATCATTGTTATATCATGGTCTTGGGTAGGAAGGATAAAATTTCTGTCACAAGGGTGTGTATTAGTGTTTCTAAAATCAAAACAGATCCTATGACCAGCTATTTTATCTTTGACTATTACTGTTCGGTTCATATTTTTGTATTTTATTTTGTCGAACTTGTTTCTTGGAGTGATGCCAGTGGCATAGTGTTTCTTACTGTTTTCTCTATATGAAGTAGTATTTTGAACAAGATTGCAAATTATAGCAGTTCTAAGTCTTTGGTGGAGTGACAAAATGTTAGTCAGTTCAAGCAACTCAGGTATATTTGGGCTGCAGTCATCATATCCTTTCATAAGAAGTTTATCAGACATTTTTTATGGATTTTGAGCTGTTATGACTACAGTCAAGGTTTCATTTGAAGGGGTAGAGTTATGTGCTGGTAAATCTTTAAGGTATGGTAAGAACATTAAGCTCCCCTGCCCCTGATTTCCAAATATGTTTGTGATATGCAAGTCTTCTAATGCCTCTGTTCTGAAAAAGTCTCCTGATGTTACTACTGATGTTTGCCTAAGGTTTGAGAAATTTTCTTGATGGTACATAATGGTTTGTGCTTCTTTCTCTATCCCTGTTTCAAAAGGAACAAACTCTCTTTCCTCAAGACATAACTGATCATGGTTATGATAATTCTGAGTGTCTAGTTCATCATAAAGAACTTGGGGCAGCTGATGTGGTGGGCCTAAGTTTGTTTCAAATCCTCCTGACTGTTCTTCAATGTCCTCATCAGTGTGTAAAATGAAAGAGTTCAGATCAGAATGCAAGGAGTACATTGGGATGTTGTCTGGATTTTCTTGGCTGCTGATCATATATTTCATGTGTGATTCCCGATAGAGTATTCTAGTTTGGTCAAACACATGAATAGTTGCGTAGGACATATCAAGTTGAATATTTCCTTGAATCTTGGCTCCCCAAGATCTAGATAAAAGCATTCCATACTTGGGATGGATGTCTACTACCACTATGTCCATGATCAGGTGTTTTGCAGGTACTTGGGCCAAACTGAAACAAAGATCTTTGATTAAACCTAGACACTTGACTCTACTTGAGTCAAATGAATATAAGTCTTTATATGGTCTTGTGATTTCTAGGCCTAATATTTCCATCACAACCTTTAGCATGAGATTATGCGAGGCCCCGGAGTCTAGCATGGCATTGTGTAATATTTGGTCATGGATATTCAAACTGATGTAAAAGGGAAGAGTGGTTCCTTCTTGGAATTTCCCTTCTATTTTTTGACCAAACAATACTTCAGGAGTGTCATCAGCTAGATTTAGGGTGTTCGCATCATTTCCTATATTCAGGACCTTTAACACTTGGGATTTATAAGAGCTTTGGGCAATAAGTTTAGTGAGGGGCATGGTAATCTTTATTTTGGCGATTTCTCCCTCAAAACTGAAGGGTGCTTGTAGTTTAGACAGGTTTGCTTCAGTTTTTTCAGCCATGAATTTCTCTATGTTCTGAGTTTGCTGACTTTGTTTCGGTATTTTGTTTAAAACATCCATCTCGGGAATCTTGGTGGAGGTACTAGGAGAATTTGAGCCAAGACTTGTCTGAATAGCTTTATCTTTGTTTTGGTCAATTTTCTTGACCACGATTTTGTTTCTATCTACTTCTTTTTTAAGGATGGTATCAGGGGTTTTAGTAGTGTCCGAGCTACCTTTATTGGAGTTGTCTTGGTGTTTTCTGCTTCTAAGGTCATACTGCCTATGAGATTCTATTATTGAATTCTAAAAATCTATGGCAAGATCTTCGGGATCTTCATAGTTGGTTTCATCTTGATTCGAAGAGAAGAACACTTATTCTTCTTCTATGAGGTAAACCTCACTCTCTTTATCTGAACCTATAAGGTTCAAATGATTTTCATCAATGGGTTCTGTATCCCTTTCATCTTCTTCCACATAATTTTCATTAAAGGGTGGCCTAATTTGCTGATCATTTTCCCTTGGTTTATTTTGAGGCTGTTCCCTCCTAAAATTTTGGTTCCGGTTTTTGTTTGGAGGGTTTGGCTGGTTGTCCCTGAGAGGTGTCTTTTCACTTATCTTTTCCCACATTTTCACCATGGATCTAACCAAGTCATCTATTCTAGGATCTAAGGAAGGGGCTGAAGTGGAGAGCTCATCCTGGTATGTGACTTTCCTTTCTGATCTAGTCCTAGCTCTCTTTTTTGCTAAGTTGGCTTCTGCACTTATGGCCACTTTTTGCATTTCCTCTAAGGTAGGGGGGTCCTTGTCTCTTAGTTGATAAGTCATTTCTGGGTCGAATCCTTCGGGAATTTCGCTAAGGCTAAGCCAAGTGGAGGTTTGAAGTGAGGTGGGAGGGCGTTATACACACTGTTGAACCTAGTGCAGTATCCCTGGACACTTTCCCCATTTTCCCATTTTAGATTGTTATATTTCGACAGGATTTGAATGGGGTTCTTTCTGATTTCCCACTTATTTATGAAGGTTTGGTAGAGTTTTGGAAGATCGTGGATGATGTTTGGAGTTAATCTCTTAAAACATTTTTTGGGTTCTCCGCCCAGACTTTGGGCGAACATCCTCATTCTTATGGTCTCGTCCTCTATTTCCATGTATTCAAAGGCATCGCTAATTCTATCTACATGTTGTTGAGCTGTGGTAGTCTCAACTCCGGTAAAGTGCGGAATTTTGGATTGATAGTCATTTTGTAAAGGAGCCAAAGGGTGTGGCAACACCAAGGGTGCATACTAGGCTGCCATGGCGGGAGCTAATGGATGATGTACAAAATGAGGGCTTGTAGGATGAGCTGAGGTGATTTGAACAGTAGTGGTTTGGATGGGTGTGGCGGATGTACTTGGGCTAGTGATCTGATTTTGAGCAGATCTGGGGTGGTAGGAGCCAAAGTGATGGAGCAGCTGAAAGTATGGAGGTGTAGTAGGCGAGGCTTCTCTACTAGAACTCTGTGGCAAATCTAGGGGCTCAAGATCGTCAAAGTTTACCTTACTTTGTGACTTGCTTCTAAAAATGGTTTTTGCTGATTTTAAGTCAAATGGGGAATCCTGCAAGGATGTGAGGTGTTCAGGTAATGATCTTGCTTTACGGGTGGACCTATCGGTATCTAGGTTGCCAGTTTCAAAAGCTTGCCACAGAATATTCTTTGGGTCAACTACTATGATAGGGGGATGTGGGTCTGGATGAGATCTGGTATAGATTCTTTGTGAAGCCAGATTTTGAACTTAGAGTTTAGAGAGGATGTTATTTGTGATTGTTTCGGATGGATGGCCTCTCTAGGGGTTTTGCTAATTTGAAGGATGGTGAAAACAAAAATGAGGACTAGTGGAGTCGCCAGGTGGATTTCTGTGAGAACTATGGTCCACCACCAACACTATCAAAGATGCTTTCGGGAAAAAGTTTTCTAGCAAACTTTGAGATGAAGAATTGCAAGGAAGAGTGATTCACTTGGTTTCAACAATTTGCTAGGCTGTTTAGACAAGCTAATGGTTCTATTTGCAAGATTATTTCTGTTTATCTCCTATGTTTAGGTGAAGTCTTCTGAATCGCTAAGTTATACTTAGTTTGTCACTGATTACAGAGTTTGCACCATAAGTTTTAAGTTTTCGGAAATGATGAGTCACAGAAAGGTATGGTTTATGAATTTTTTGGTTTTTTATGGAGTTTTTTGGCCTATTAGAGGCTAGTGGAGTCATCAGGTGTAACTTGGTTGTTTTTGTAAAGATGTAGCTATGGTCCACCACCAATAACTGGGGAAAATCCAATCTGGGAATGTTTTGGGGTTTTCTGAGTTTTTGTGTAGCCTATGAGGTTTGGAAGAGTTTCCTATAACCGAATCATAATTTTGCTAATATGGTGAAAGAGCTATCTTCTACTTTTCAAAAAACACTTAGGTTTTCTAAGTTTGATTAAGACTTCGGGAGTTACTAAGGAGTACTTATATTTTCACTAACTCGGAAGGTCCCACCGTGATCGCCATTATGTTAGTGAGCGGTGGGATAAGTCAATCAGATAGTATTATTAAGGCTGATGAAATGTTTAGGGAATATAAGTTTTTTTATAACTCAGAGTACCACCTTGATCGCCATTATGTTAGGGAGCGGTGGGATAAGTTGATCGGATAGTATTCTAAAATTTAGCAAAGTAGTAAGGCCTACTGGAGGCTAGTGGAGTCGCCAGGTGGATTTTTAGTTGTTTTGAGAGTATATGTGTATGGTCCACCACCAATATTGATAAACACCAATCTAGAGATATTTCGAGGTTTTCTGAGTTCCTATATGTAGCCCTGAGGTTTGGAAGAGTTTCCTATAGCTCAATCATCATTTTTCTAAGATGGTGAAGGAGCTAGTTTCTACTCTTTAGACAATACCTAATTTCTCTAATTTTGATTGAGATTTTGAGAGATCCTAAGGGATACCGAGGATGTTTTGACTCAAATTCCCACTGTGATCACCATTATGTTAGTGAGTGGTGGGATAAGTCAATCAGATAGTATTCCTAAGGCTGCTGAAATGTTTAGGGAATCTAAGTTTGTTTATCACTCAGCGTCCCACCGTGATCGCCATTATGTTAAGGTCCCATGATTTGGCTGATTGGCAAGCCAAATGACAGTGTAACATCAAACTAGTCTTTGGAGCCCAAGGACCTAGCCTTCCTAGACTCAGAGAGGGCTCTCTCTATTTGTGTAAGAGATATCTATGTGTTTTCTTATTGTGTTCTTGATTTTAGGCTAGTTATGAAGTAGGTTTTTGGTTTTGGTTTTTAGGTTGTGAGGGATGAACTGATCAAAGACATAAGATAGGTAAAAAGATGTCAAATCAACTGGGCTATGGGGTCGAAAAGGTCAAGAAAGCTTTCAGGTGGTGATACAAGGTTGTTGAAGGGCCGATTTGAGCGAGGTAAAATGGATCTTTGGGTAAAATGGAGTGGGATGGACATTAAATTTGTGAAGAACAAAGGATTTCAAACATAAATAGTTTAATAGCTGACATAAACATGGTAGGGAAAACCATTAATCATGAGAAATGTAACTATAAACTGATCAATGCATAGAAATAAACATTCAAGCCATGCATAGATATATATGACTCTCTAACTTTAGGAAATGGCTATCAGACTTTGGGGAAATACATTTAAGACAAACAAACAACTCAAATCACTATGAGGAAATGCCTAAGCATAGTATTTCAAGCTATTGGGCACTTTGAAGCAATATTTCATAGTTTTAGGCAAAGGGCAAGATCAGTACAAGACCTCCTTGGTTCAAAAAATGAAAATCTAATCAATCAAAGAGACGTTTCAGAGGTGGAGCTATGACTAGCCATGAGTAAGCAGGGCATACAGTGAATCATACTTAGCATGCATAAAACCATAAATGAAACAAGAAAACAATATTCTTCAATTATCAAAGAGCAATCAAGGATTCTTTGATATGACTAAGAAGGAAGAAAACATAGAAGCTATAAAGAAACAGGAAATTTGAGGTGCCTCCAAGGGCATGTCTCAAATCTATTCTCTATTGTCTTATAGCAAGCAAGAACATGGAATATGAATGAAAAATAAGAGGTATAACAGAGAGGGACACTATACCATTTTACCAAGTCAAGGAATCCAACAACAGTCCTTTTTCATCATCCAAAAACATTCAAGAAACTATCCAATGCATGAGACAAGTGTTTCTTCCAATATTTTATAACCATATATATTGCTTCTATTCATCAAGTTCAGCCTCATTTACAATGAATTCTCTTGGAATATATAGGCCAAGATGAGGGAAAACCTCCTAGTGCAACTTGCAATCTCATTGGCCCATCAAAAATATCTGATTTTGTCCTTGAGGCTTTGCAAAGCCCAACGCACAAAATATCTAATAAAATATCTCAAAAATGCTAAAAAAGGAAAATATATTTACTTTTCATAACTAATCATGCCCAAAAATAGCTAAATGCACAAGAGGAAAAGTCACTTTAGAAAGGTACATTTTTTACAAAAATACTTAAGAAATATATCAGCAGAACGTCCTCTGTCTTGCTGGCAACTTTTGGAGGCCTTCCCGATGTTGAAATGAGGCCCGTGATGGCTAGTTGGAAAGCTCTGAATGTATATTTTCTGAAAATTCTTATTTTTCTCGAAAATGATCACTAAAATTCCATCAAAAACTGATCTGTGTGTAAAAACCCAAAAAATAGACTTTGCTGATAAACGGGGCAGAGTGTGGAAAAAGTGAGTGTTTTTCGCCATTTTGGGGGAGAAAATCATCTTCAATTGATCTAAAAATTGTTGAGTATATGCCCCTAAAATTATGGCTTCTAATGACACCATTTTCATCCTTTGAGGATGCCCCAAACAGAAATGGCGATGCCCATGATTTTTAGCCAAAAACCCAAAAATGAAAAAAAACCAAAACTTGTTGAATTTCGCCCAATTTTGGCGAGCATGACCCTCAAGGTTTTTCAGAAACATGTTGTTAAGGTGAGGCCAAAATTTGGAGCTTTGAGGTGTCTTTCTTCATTTTTTGTGCCAGGCGCCTCCTTTCAGCTTCCTTGATTTTTTCCTGTGTGGCCTTCAATTTCCGCTGGGTGAACTGATTGAGCTTTTTATAGTGACCAGTCATCCTCCTTTGAAGGTCCAAATCTCTATTGGCCTTCTCCAACTTCTTTTACAAGTGATCATTCACCCTCTCGAGCCATGCTTCTCGATTGTTCTCTATCTCTTGGGTGAACAAAGTAGTGAGAGGAATAGATTGGAGAAGGGCAGCTTGTTCCTCCTTTTGTTTCTCAAGGGATCTTTTGAGTCCCATGGTCCTTGGCCTCTTTCTTCTGGGCTGACCTTCATCTTCGCTGTTATTGAACTCGCCCATGATTTCTTCCAATCTAACTTGTTCCTTGGAGGCCTCTTTTTTGTATTTGATGGCCCGTGTCTCATGTACCTCCATGTGGACATTCATTTGTCTATTTTGAATTTGCAAAAAGTGATTGAAGTTTCTAGCCCTCTCTAGATCTACCCTCAAAGCATCAATTTGGCTTTCTCTATTGATCAAGAGGGTCTCTATGATTCAGGCCTCATTGTCGCTATCATCACTTTGGATTTGAATTATGTTGAAGTCCCTCTTCTTTTCATGGCTGCTTTCTTCTTTCTCCTTTCCCTTGCTTTGGGTGGCTTTCTTAGTCTTCCTCCTCTTGGGTAATTCGACAATGGGTTTCTTGGGCAATTTCCCCTTGCTTCGGAGGGCCCTAGTAACATTTGGAGTTATAGTTTTAGGAACCCTTTTCCTTGATGTCCAGGGCTTGGCCCCTTTTGGAGAAGAAAGCATGGCCCCTTGCCTAGGAGAGGTAGCTAGCACATGCTCTATTGGCTCTTTGCCCTTGTTACTTCCCTCATCACCCTTGCCACTGTCTTGAGTTTCTTCATGAGTGCTTGGAATATCCTTTTGCTACATATTATCACTGTGATGCTCTTCATGAGGCTGCCTTTCCTCGCTGTGCTGCACCTCTTCATCATGCTGCCCTTCCTTATCACTGCTTCTTGTCTTGTGCTCTTTATATGAAAAACTATTCTTTAAAGCCACTGTTTATCTCATGCTTTTTGGAAGATGAAATTCTTTCAAAAGCACTATTTCTCCTTATAACAAAATACTCCTTCAAAATTAAAATTTCTATGAAGTGATGAAAAATACCTCAAAGAAAAGCCCAAGGGCCTTGGTCGATTGCTTGAGCAGCTTTAGATCTTGTTAGAAGGCAAAAGGAGTGAGCGACACGTTTACTGGAAAGAACGCCGCACAGTGGAGGGGTGTCGGGTCAGCCTTCGGGTAGTAGGTGACCGACGCTACGGGCGTGCCGCACAACAATAGAAAGCCTGTGTATTTTCTCTTCTAAACGCGTCGTGCACTCTTCCAGGCACGCCGCACAGGCTTTAAGCTTTAAAAAACTCTGAAATTTTCTTGAAGTCTCATTTATGTCCAGTGAGCAGCCAGGGGAGAACGTTGTATGCATTTGAATTTGCAAAATGAGACTTTTCCAACGGTCTCTTCACCTTTTAAATGAACTCAAAGATTTGTATCTATTTGCAAGGGTTTTGGATGCCTTTTGAAAAGGCTTTTGTTACGTACAAAACTCACCTCACTGTCTTTGTCACTTTTTAGCCTTTTCACCATTTCAAAAAAAAACTGTTAAGCTCTTTGCAAAAACAACCATTTCCTTTGGAATAGAAAATACAAGTGGTATTTGTAATTTGGTCAGTCTTTTAACCAGCTGTCTTGCTACTTTTAAAACTATATTTCCTTGAAACTTCATAAAAGACCTTTCACCTGAGAATACTCATTAACATAAGGTTGTTGCTTAACCTTTGAAACTATTTGTAAAAACTTTGTTCACATGAAATGGAAGGAGTGTTAAAACTTCAAACTTGGACTGTTGTTTATAGAGGAGTCTATTAACAAAACATCCTTGCAGTTCCTTCAAAACAACCCTTCAGACATACTATGAGATCTTTATCTTTATCAGCTAATGAAGGCCCTTTGATATGAATATAAAAATTTTTCGAGCATCTCTTTAACCATTTGTATGAAGTGATTTGTATGGTGAAAACCTCAGGAGAACTGACCCTGTGCCTTTTGTGAGGGAGGCCATTTTCAAGTTGAAAAACCAACTGTTATGGTGTTTGATGGTTGATCATGCCCATTGTATAGGCTCAACAACAAAGGTTTATAAAATTTCTCTTTAGGAATAAAAAAAAAAAAAACATCCACAGAGGCTTATGTGTGCCAACTACACAAATTTCAATCTTAAGAACCTGCCCATCCTGAACTTCACAAGTGCAGCAATAAAACTATTCTTGGTCCATATCAATAACTTGCAAGGCTGGTATTTAGAATGGGTAATTAATCTTTTTTATTCGAAACCCCATTTGAAACTCCAAGTGAAAAGCTCTGCTACAAATAGTCTCCAACATCAAGGAAAATGACTAACCTTGGATTTCCAAAGTAATCTAGTCTCCAACTTTTACGAAGATATAGCAGGGGATGATGAGCTGAAGTTGAATTGTAAACATTGGAAAGCTGTCCCTTGTTCCTCTGTGAAGGAGGTCTGTAAGAATAGTGAATTTTCACTCATTTTACCATTTTGTACAACAGTCCCTTTTGAAATCTCTGCCACACTAAAATAAATGCTCTTCATCCTTAAACAATGCTGAGCCTTCTACTTGTTCATGAAGGAGGTCTATGTTTGACAATTGCCTAGGCTCTTTTCAACCCTTGTTTTAACCAAATGAAGAATGTCCATGAACAAACTGTTAGTGGTTCTCTTTGTATTTATTAGCAGAAGTTAGTTTAAAACCAAGATTGTTTTACTTCCTTGGCCATTTAGATGAGGTTATATTTAGTCAAAACTCCACCTCCGGATTCTTATTTGAAGGAGACTCTTATAAACATAAGAACTGAGGTTTTTAGCACCATTGTATTGACCATCTTTTTGCTTAAACACAATTTGAAATCTGCTGATGTATCTTTTTCTCATCCTAAGGATTTGGAAGGAAGGTGACTCATCATTTCCTAAGTCATCTAAAAACACCTTAAATTTTTGCTTTTAAATGAGGTTACATCTCTGTTCCTGGCCCTCTGCTTGTTAAATGAAGGAGGCCTTTATCACATTGTCAAACCCTCTGCTTGTAAAATGAAGGAGGTTTTCAACCAATGACATGACCATCTGCTCATATTTGGAGGAGGTTTTACACAGTCATTCAACCCTTTTCTCATGCTTGGAGGAGGTTTTACATAGTGATGCAACCCTCTGCTCATGCTTGGAGGAGGTTTTACACAATGATGAAACCCTTTGCTCATGCTTGGAGGAGGTTTTACACAGTGATGCTATCTCATCTTCTTTCAAGCAGTGCCATCTTTCCTTTCACCGCCTTTCCTTTCTGGAACACTGGTACACTTCTACTCTTGAAAAAGACATTGAAACACTGTAAGTCCACCTAATATCAGTTTGACCTATGGAATATGCATTGCTGAGACATCAAGGTTTGTTAGTGGCGCGACTTAAGGGTGTATCAAGATTTATTTGCAGAGTAGGAAGGTTATTTATGGATGGTTGATATTAGAAAGAAGTTATTTTTGCTTTAGGATAGTTTTCCAAGGGAGGATCGCCTAAAGCGCCACTACCTAACTTAGGGGAGACTTTTTGGACAGACTTGGAGTATTCTCTTTGGAGCTGATGGACAAGTTTGTATGACAGAGACTAGATAGGGCTTGACAATTAGGTTTTATCTCATCACGGGATGATTTTAAAAGGTAGGAGGGAAAAAATGTTTATGGGTGTTTTCCAGCTGACAAATTTGACAAATTTGAGACCAGCTGCTAGAAAACTTGGCTTTAAAAACTAGTCATCATCAACAGGTGAAAAATAATGATGACTAACACACTACTCACCATATTTCTATTGGCATGACTCCATTCTGAGCCTTATATGGGTATGAGGAACTCTCATTTTCTGATGTAATGTTTGGGGCAAGTAAGGCTCCAAGGGAAAAGGAATGGATTCAGGAGAACCAGGACATACTCAGGGCACTCAAGGACAACATTGCTACTGCCCAGAACCAGCAGAAGATGTATGCAGACCGGGGTCAGATAGAAAGAAAGTTTGAGGTGGGGGATCTTGTTTATCTGCGTCTTCAGCCTTACAAACAGTCCAAACTCAAGGAGAAGGGAGCTGAGAAGCTCAAACCTCATTTCTATGGGCCATACAGGGTGGTCAAATGTATCGGTAAGGTAGCATATGAGCTGGAGCTTCCTAAGGGGAGAAAGATCCGCAATATCCTGCATGTTTCTTGCCTCAAGAAGGCCATTGGGAGGAATTTAGTTTCCAACATGAATATCCCCCCTATTGATGATGAGGGCCACCTGGTTTTGCAGCCAAAAGCCATCTTAGACACAAGGGAGAGGCAGCTAAGAAACAGAGTCATCAAAGAATATTTGATTCAATGGAGAAATATACTAGATGAGGATGCCACTTGGGAGGGAGAGAAAATATTGCAACATCCTTCTTTACTATTGCTTGTGGGCAAGAAAATTTTGAGTGGGGAGGACTATAATATTCCAAATTAGCCACTACTACTTGGAATATTATAACTACTCCATTTTTGAAATAAAAGAGTAGGGAGGACAATAAAACATATCCCAGTGTGAAAAGGGATTGAATTAGGAGGAAAAATAAAGCCACCTAGGTGTGAAAAGGGGGGAAAAGCAATGAGCTAGCTCTATTTGACCAAGTAAACAACGCTGTTACAAGAGGAGGGAAACTAGCTAGGGCAGCGCAGTTTTGAAAGGAGAATCTTCTCAAGGAAGACACATCATCAATGAGTGGGGTCCGAGGTGAGGAAGCTCACCAAGGTTAAGAAGAGGAGATAGCAGCAAGGGAGGGCATTCAATATTCATATTTTTTTTGGTATTTTGACTAATTTCAAGCTTCAGCTGTTTAGCTGAAGTTGCAGCACTGTTTTGTGCAAAGAATTCTCATGCGGGAATTCCACCTTCATCTTTGTCTAGCTGATTGGGAGATCTAAGGAGGAGGACCTGAGTTCAATTTTCATTATTTATCTTGAGGAGAACCATTATACATCATATACAGTGTAGTCACTCCCAGTAACTGCATCATTTCTGCAGTAGTAGCAGCAGCTGGGTCATACCTTCCTATTTTGTGCTTGTTTCAGAGGAGGAGGTGTCTATTTCACTCCGGGAGGTCTATTGAGGAAGGCCTTGGGAAAATCTCTATATTATTTTTCTATTTCAGATTACATTTAGTATTTTATAATACAGAGTTGTTGGGTACAATGTTATTTTCTACAGTGCTGCATTGTATGTTGCTATTTTTCCGGAAACCCTTGCCGGGGTGTTCCAATGTGCTTGTAAAAGAGGTCAAACCTCTCATTTCTAATTCCATGATTAATGAAAGCTCCAGATCTATATGAAATCATAATTTTCTATAGATTTCATAATAAAAATTACACTGTTGTAGTCTTCAGCAGTTTTATTTTGTGAAGTTGTGGGTTTGGGGTGTTTTTGAGCACATATGAGCTGGGGAGATCTGTTTAGTGTAGCTAGAATGATTTGTTTCTGATGCCATTTCATATTTAAGATACATACAACATATAAAAGAGGATCCAATTCCTGTTCTGCATTTTTATTGCATGGTTTTCCTTGTACATCGTCCTCATTGGAGATATTGCAGAAATTCCTGAAAAGGAATATTCCAGGACTGAACAACAATGTCATGCCTACATCAATAGTACCTCTAAAATCATATGTACTTCTAACTATATGAATATTCTAGGTGACGTGTTCTGAAATTTACCTTGTAATGATCTGAATGGTTCCTTAGAATTATTTAACATCTTTTTCCATATTCTAGATATAAAAAAGAGAATCCATACAATGCATATCAAATCAAGATATGTCAAGATGATTTTCTTCCACATATTTTAAAATTCAGAATAGAAGGTCATCTATATACTTAGAATATGTATGACTCTTCACGTACCTGATTTCTTGATGTAGAAGAATGTGGAAAACAGACAATGTACTTTGAACTGTTGATGAAAAACTAACTTCTTCCCTCAAGGAACTTATACTGCCATTGGTTGATGGAGATGAAAATTGTGAACACTTGCTGTAGCCAGGATCAATGATACAATGTTCACTTATTTCTCAACCCAATGAAGGATCCAAACCAGATTTTATAAGTTTTCTACCATATTATGTATGGTGAGCGGGAGAAGTGATTTTTGTCATAAGGAGATCTGATCTTAAAACAATATTCAGATGTCCACACGTTTGAACATTTTTAGGACCGCTTCTTCTAGTGAGGCTACAAGAGCCTTGATTACAAAATATCAAATGTGCCCATTGCTTGATGCCTGAAGCTTTACATCTTTCCAATGTGATCACTACTGTCCAAGACTGAGAATAGGGTAATAATTTTTCGTTTTATACATAGACTTCTCTTTCTTTATGATAGGCACTTGGATGAAATTGTGCTAGGGCCACTGTCACATCTACATTTTATTTGAATTATTACCATTGTTACTTGAATGTTATCAAGGATAGTATGCAACAGGGTCAATGTTATTGTAACACTATCATATCTCTTTCCTTGATATATAGGAAAACATGATTATTCTGATTAGAGAATATTCTATAACTATGTCTTGAAGTTATAGTACCCCTTCCTAAATTACAGCTCTAGATTCTTTGTTGTCAAAAGACATGCAACCACAACAAAATCTCTCCTTCAACTCTGCAACAAAGAAATTTCTCAGACTGCTAGAAAGTGCCTTAGGACTATGTTGGTTATAATGACTGATATTACTTCAACAAGATTCAGATGTCATCCAAATAGATTAGCTCAATCCCAATTAGGATCTCATTTATTACAATAGTGAGTATTATAATAATTTCTTTTAGAAAAGTTATGTAAACTTATATTTGATGCCTCAAATATGATTCTATCCATGAGATGTATGCCCTAATATTTATTGTATGAACGTGATTCCTCTTCAGAAAAAAAACTACAGGTTATCATGAACTAGGTGAGTCATGATTTCAGGGGATATTTCAATTAAGGCTTTAAATAAAATACTTATATAATCCTCAACTAAGTTTTCCTTAGATTTGGTTACACATACAAATCTTTAACTTCACAAAATGAGTGCGATAAGCTTCTTGTAAGACTGATATTTTAGAAAACTATATCTTCATGATAATATTGTTGTCATTCTGAAAAGAGGATGAAGAGAATTTAAGAAATGAGAATTAGATTTACCTTGTGTTTCCTTACACACCTCTTGTGTAACATATGAGCACTAATACAAGGTCAAAGAAATGCCAACAACAACCTGCTGCGATTATTTTGGATCGGCCTAGCTAAATGCGATCAAACATCATGTTATAGAGATGTGCATAGAGAATATTAATATCACTGCAATAGTAGATACGAACTCTATGTCTCATATATAATTTTTGAGCGAGGTACCATCTCTCAAAACAAATTCAACTCAAAGAAATTTCAAAAATTTTGACCTTAAATCAAGTGAAATAATGTACCCGAATTTCCTGGCTGTAGACATGTACTTGAGGCTATAGATATAATTCATCTGATGCCTATATTTTTGACAGGGAGCTCGGTCCTTGATCTTTAGTGATCCTTTATTCTTGCTAGGAGCTGCAACTTATACTTTCGCAATACGAATATGCAAGAGTGCCTTGCAAGAAGTTCATAGAGAATTGTCATCAAGCATGTAGTGATTAATCTTTCTCTTTCCTTGGCTTGTCCTCAACTTGGCTCTGATACCATGTTAATTTAATTAACATGTTATTTTCTTAGGACGAGTACTTAAATGTTCCATATAAGCCCATATTCTATTCCATTAAATTTTCATTTGAAATCACATAGACCATTACCACATTGATAGTAACTAATGAAAGAACATAAACATTATATGTAGACGACAAGCTAGGACAAGAGAACACCAGAGATTGGCTAATGCCAGGGAAAAACCTTTGATCAATGCTTCTTATTGTTATATCACATGTTCAACAGAGAGAGAGAGAGTACAATAGTATAAGTCAAAATTGACTTTCTAAATCACTGTTCAAAATAGCACTGAGAAGTTTGCAATAATGACTGATGTAACTTTCTTCCTGGTAAGGGTTTCGAATAGCCCCTGCACTACAAGGAAAAGACCCTCTAGCGGAGGTTATAAAGGATGTTTTTAGTGTTATAAAATTGGCCAAATTTTTCAAAAAAACATATGCTACCACATCCGTTTCCGGTAACGGAGGTTTTGGTTGAACTTTTAACGGAAATTCAACACAAATAAAAAAAATGGGCGGCCAGGGTTATTACAGATGTTTTTACATCGGTGCTCTTATCAGGTTTTAATGCACTGGTGCGTATCAGTAGACAGAGCACCGGGGCGGTCGAACAAGAATGCATCGGGCTGTTAAGAAAAATAACAACATCGGGCCTGGTGTTGGTGATACAACGCACGGGGCCGTTCTAATTGGTCTTGGGATTTGAGTGGTGCCCATAGGTCTTATAAATGCCCCGGTGTGTATTCTTATATAAACGCCCTAGTGCATCATATCACACAAATGCACCAAGGTTTACAATTGGTATCGGTATTCGTGTGGTGCAACTATGTCATGCACTGGTGCTTATTGACACATAAACACCTCGGTGCGTACTATCACACAAATGCGCTGAGATTTGTAATTGGTATCGGTATTCGTGCAGTACTTATTGGTCATCCAAATGCACCAGTGTGTACAGACAGAACAAATGCCCCAGTGCATAGTATCACACAGACGCACTGCAATTTATAATTGGTATCGGTATTCGTGCGGTGCTCATAGGCGGTAAAACAACACCAGTGCATATAGATACATAAATGCACTGGAGTGCCATATCGCACAAACGCCTCGATATTTTTAACTAGTTTTGGTATTTGTGCAGTCCCGATAGGTAGTATAAATGCACTGGTGTGCTTAATAATACAAGCGCACCGGTTTTCATTTTGTATTTTTTAGAAACATCGACCTGTGGCAGTGCAATTATTGTGATTGTTTTAAATTCATTATTCATAAAAAGTCGACACATTGTAACAATATTCATATTAATTAAATTTTTATTAATGGATTTGAATGTGATGTTTAGATTAATTTTTTATATCATATCATAATTATTGTGGTTTTTTAAAATTCATTATTCATCAAAAGTCGACACATATATATGATATAACAATATTCATATGAATTAAATTTTTATTACTGCATTTGAGAACGACAATGGAGAACGCAATAGCAGCAATAGAGAACGCAATAGAATAAATTAAAACATTTTATTATTATTATTATATATATATATATATATATATATATATATATATATATATATATATATATATATATATATATATATATATATATATATATATATATATATATATATATATATATATATATATAAGACATTCTTTGTCATACAAAATGGGATAGTTATTGGTATCCCTTTATCTTTCAATTGGGACACTATGTCCATTACATTAAAAAAAATGTCTGATTTCACAGACATTTTTCCAAAAATAGTACAACGCCTTGCTTTTATATCAAAACATAGTGATCATCATTCTTCAGTTGAACTGCTATAACTGCTAGAGCTACTTCCATGACTTGGGTTATTTTTAAAAATGTTTTTTTTACGACATTGATTGTTTTCTTATTCTTCACCTTCTTCCATCTACAAACATAAAAATAAACTGTAATGAGTGTATATACATTGGTGAGAATAATGAAAATTACAATATTAAATAATATACATCAATGTAAATCAAAAAGAAATGACGCACCAATGCAACAATTGACTCATAAACTATACACATTCTTTCAAAACCATGTAACATGCCATCTTTCAAGATTTCTGTTGGCGCAGTGCCATACTTTGTTTCCTGCAAGTTTTATACCCCTTAAGAAATCATATATTTAATATAAAAGATTTGTTTTTTCTATTAATTATAGACGTACCTAAGTAAAACAAGATCGATAGATGCTTACAAATTTCACAATTAAGTTTTGATATGCCAACATATACACACAACCCATATTTAAACCAATTTCAATCAAACACTCTGATGGTTCTTCTTTGTATGTTAGCACTTGTTTGGAGACATTCAATGATGATTTTTGTAAAAAAACTTAAAAATACAAAAATGAAATCTAGTTAAGTTGTTATAAGGAAGTAACAATTACTCACAAACTTAGATATCAATCATTTTCTTCCTTGTCGTCCTGTTTTATGTGCTGAATGGGTTCCATTTTCTTTTCTTTTCTGCAAGAAAATACTTGAAAATTAATATTTAATGCTAAATTGTTTATTTAGTTTACCTAATGATAAAAAAATTCAATGATTACATATTACATTTGAAGCACGTTGTTGTTGAGATGGCTCCTCCCGCGATCCAATTTTGTCCATTTCTTTGACCATCTCCTTGTACACATTTTTGGACATTCCTACTGGCATATTTTTGATATTAGCTCGTTCATCTTTTGAGATTGTCATAATCTTCCTGAAAATGTAACATGAAAATAAACTATTTAATTTTTATATTGATATATGAAAAGTAAGTATAATAAAAGTGATATTTATAAATAATTATAGACAAACATCTAAAGGAATATTACTTTTTCATTCCTTCTTTTTTGTTGTTATATGTTTTTTCTATTAAAACCCTGACATGTCTCATTGACCAATTCTCTGGAAACTCTTCCTGTAGTTTACATAAAATCTGGTTCTTAGAATCATTGGATTGGTTTTTGTATTGTAAGTGGAAAGAACGTTTATACATTCGTTCCACTATATCCCTCAAACATTTGTAAAAGTTTTTCCCCCTTTCGTTAACCTCCAACACCACTCCAGATGAGCTAAGGAGCAATTCATTTTCATTTGCATGTTCTATTGTTTTTCTTTTCTTAGAACAACATTCCTTTTCTGAGTTTTTGGTCCCTGTAGAACATTAAACAAAGGTGAATTAATAGACTTTTTCACACATGTTATCTAATAATTTTAATTATATTATTAATGAAAACTAAAAAAAGAAACTCATATTGGATCGATAGTATTTTTTCATTCCCCTGATTCATACTTTTGCAATTTTTCCATCAAGCTTATACATTCTTCTGGTCCTAGATCATAAATAATATTATCGAGCTTCTTCATTTTGTGGCTCTGCATGATACACATTAAAAAATACATATTATTTAAACTTACATATAGTTCAAAATTAATTTTTTTGTAAAAAATTTACAAAGAACTTGCCTTTTTTTCTTTTGATATTGATGTGTTATTAGTATTTTTGTTACTTGATCTCTTGTCAGTCATTTATTTAACAATATAAAACCTGTATCATATTAGTCAATAATATATTTTTAAATAAATTGTCAACTTCTCTATTAAAAAAAAAATCTCAAAAAAGCAGTGCGCCATTCATGGTTAACGCACCGATGTCGGTGCGTGTATGTCTTTACCACGCGTCGCAAAAATAGTATAATACACCATACAATGCTCTATGTCAACAAGAAGCCTTGGTGCATTACATGTCAATGACCACACCGATTAACCATCATAAAAATAATAAAAATCATCCAGTGTCAGTTTTTTTAGCATAAATCGGTGCTATATTTTACATATGGCACACTGTTAAAAAAATATTATTTTTTCACATTACTTATTCGGTGCTCTTGTAAACAACAGAGCACCGGTGCGCTGCCTTACATAGGGCGCACCAATATTTTTTTTTTTTTTTTAAATCATTCCAAGGCCGACATGGATTAGGATATGACTATGCTAATCGTCCCGTCGGTTACATGTCTTAGGTCTATATTTAGCAATACAAACCCTATAAATATAAATTGAAAAGTCCTAATTCTGAATCACAAAAAGAAGAAGAAGAAAGGGGAGAAACAAAAAGAAAGTAAGGTTAGTATTTTTTTAATTTTTTTTCTTTTCGAAACTGAACATTCGTAGTGCATCATAATGAAATAGCGCACCGACTGCACATTTTTCTAATTTTTTATGACAGTACTTTTGCGGTGCGCTGTGATAAAAGAGCACCCCGGTGCACTCTTTCAAATAGGGCTCACCGATTTTTTTTTAAATTTATTTACGCAAGGGCCGACATGCATTGGGATCTGACTATGTAGGTCAACCCGTTCGTTGGGTGTTTTAGTTTTATATTTAGCAATATAAACCCTATAAATATAAATTGAAAAGCCCTAATTCTGAAATCACTGCAAGTAGGAGAAGACATGACAGAAACAAAAATAATGTAGGGTATGTTTGTAAAATGGTTCTTTTTCAAAACAATACGTTGTGCGATGCGCCATAATGTAATAGTGCACTGGTGCCATATGTTACATATGGTGCACTGATAAAAACATAATTTATTTTTTAATTTTTTATCACTGTACTTGTGCGGTGTGCTTATATAACAGAGCGCCCCGGTGCGCTGTTTTACGAAGGGGGCACCGATGAAAACAAATGTCTTTTTTAAGCTAACGTAAGGACTGACATAGATTGAGATCTGACTATGCAGATCCTCTCGTTGGTTGCATGTCTTAGGCTTATATTTAGCAATACAAAACCTATAAATATAAATTGAAAAACCTTAATTCTGAAATCACAGCAAGTGGGAGAAGAAAGGGCAGAAACAAAAATAATGTAGGGTATGTTTGTAAAATGGTTTTTTTCTAAAACAACACGTTTTGCGGTGCTCCATAATGTAATGGTGCATTGGTGCCATATGTTACGAATGGCACACTGATAAAAACATATTTTGTTTTTTATTTATTTTTTATCAGTGTACTTCAGTGGTGCGCCCTGCGTAACATTGCGCACCAGTGTGCAAAGTTACGCGCAACGTTATGCAGGGCGCACCGACGTAAAAAAATATGTATTTTTTTTAAGATTGACGTAAGAGGCAACATGGATTGGGATTCGACTATGCAATTCATCCCGTGGGTTGGATTTATTCTGAGTACAGAAACCCTATAAATCTAAATTGAAAATAAAGAGGGAGAAAAAATGGCAGAAACAAAAAGAATCTAGGGTTTTGTTTGTAAAAATTGATTTCTTTTTTTTATTTTTGTTTCTGAAAACTGCAGAAAAGGTAAAAAACTGCAGAAACAAAAAGTTAAAAAAACAATAAGATTTGATTTTGTATTTTAATTCATAAAAAACTAGAGAAAAAATAAAATAAAACAATATACTTTGATTTCTTATTTCACTGCATAAAAAAAACTACAGAAAAAGTACAAAAAAACAATAAACTTTACGCATGTCGTTTAAAATTCTATGGTACAGGGTTTGAATTACCAGAGGTTTGGAATTCGGATTGTTTGAATACTTCTGTTCAAACGTATTTCCCTGATTCACAGTGCTCTCGTGCTTTGTTTTCTCCAGGTATGTATCATGCAAATCTCTGGCTAATTTTTTTTGCAAAAATAGTGAAATAATGAAAAGTGTTTAGTATTTAAAGAAATGTTTTATGAAATTAGATTTTTGAAAATATTTTTCCACACAATTTTCAATTTACCATTTTTTTTTCACTTAAAGTAAATAGGGTTGCGCTTTTTTTTTTTAATTGCGGTTATTCGTTCACCGGTGCGTCCTTTAATTCAACCACACTGGTGCTACTTTTAACAAAAGCGCATTGGTGTGCAAAATAAAGAATTGGCCGGTGCGGTTATCTGAAAAGTATGCACCATAATTACATTTAGGTTTATGCACCAAAGTTTATTGTTGTTTTGCTCAAATGCAGGGAGAAAATATCATATATTATATGAAATGGACAATTCTTCAAAATCCAACTCGCTCCATAATATTTCTCAAAGTCCATCGTAGATTTCTCCCTATCCATGTGGAGACATAATATTTACTTCAGATTTGTTTTATTTTTTCACTATCTAATTGAATTTATGTATGTTTTTTATCCATGTAGTCAATCGTGCACAACTTAATTAAATTTATAATGTATAAAAATTTCCAGGTTCGTGCAGATTCATCATCGATTTCAGATGCACAAAATTATATTCAAATTACTGCTCCAAAACATCGAAAGTTCTTATCAGGATCTGCATACCGCAAAATACATTTGGTAGATGAAAATGGACAGCCGCTTCACCCTGCCAATTGTAACAATATTGCATCTTCTAGCCACAATCCTGGGACAATGATGGTAATTATAATTATAATTTTTTGGTATATATATTGATTAATATGTAATTATTTCAACGTCAAACCAATTTATAATCATGCAATATTGTCAACGTGGTTACTAATTGATATCATAATATTTTGTACTAATCATGTTCAATTTTTTTTTTAATTATTAGGATTCTAGTGATGATGAATGACCTACCTACCATCTTCCGTTGCACCCCACGACAATGTCAAATTGAGAGAAGGCTGAATTAAGAGAAAAAATCGGAGAGGAATGATACCAAGAATGGTTGAATCAACCACCGATTCAATTCCCGCTACGTCCAGATTCACCAATTAGGAATGACTACAACAATAGTAGTTCTTCACAAGCTGGAAATGGAGACAATCAAATAGAGGTTGTTATGGATGATTGCTTAATGGATATGACTGCCATGGAGACAATGTTGTTAGATGCATTCCAAAATGATGATCAACTAGGAGATGATGCTCATATCGCTGACACCTTTTTCGAAAGCCTTAAATTTGCTTCCACTACCCCTCTCTTTGGACCCGACGGCCAGTCAAATTCTACTCAGTTGGGGACAACGATGTTACTGTACAACTTGAAAGCAAATTTTGCCTTGTCGAATGCATGTTTCTTGGAAATTTTGAGGTAAGTTACCATAAAGTACTTCCGGCCTTATATATAAATTTGAAATATAATCAGTACACTGCAATGAACATTACAAATGTTAAATTTTATGAACGTTAATAATTGTATTGACATTAATGTACATTTATTAATATAGTTTTCCATGATCACCAACTACAGGTTATTCAAAGATAAGGTTCTTCCGAGTGATAATGTCTTGCCCGGTAGTTGTGAGGAGGCAAACAAATTGTTGAAAATGTTGGGTGTTGAGTACATATCATATCATGCATGTCCAAATGATTGTATTCTATATAGATGAGAATATGCATACAAAGAGACGTGTCTGAAATGTGGGCATGACAGGTATGATAAATAAAAAAAGAAGGGTAAATCACGTACTAGTCCTCCTTTTAAGATATTGAGGCACATGCCTATAATCCCAAGGATTCAAAGGCTCTTTCGTTGCAAAGAATTAACTATGTTGCAGGGATGGAATGCCTCACACAAAAGTGAGTTGGGAGTTATGCGAATACCAACTGATTCAACAGCTATGAAGCATATAGAGGATACATGGCCCGAAAAATTCAAGAATGAAGTACAAAGTCTACGACTCAGCATAGCCATGGATGGCGTCAACCCATATTCCCTCCAGAACACCAATTGGCCTATAGTAGTGATCAATAACAATATCCCCCCATGGTTGTCCGTGAAGAATGACCATCTTATGTTGGCTCTCATAGTCCCTGGTAGAAGACAAGTGAAGAATATGGATGTCTACTTACAACTAGTGGTAGATGAATTGAAGGAATTATGGGATGGGATAAATGTATACGATGTATCAAGACCCATCGTAGCAGAGAGGAGGTTTACGTTGTATGGAATATGTGGTTACATGACACATGATTATCCAGGCTTAGGAGTTTTCTCTGATAAATTTCATGTTTAATTTACTGATTTGTTTATATAATGTAACAATATTATTTCACATATTAGTTATTTAATTCGTTGTAATATTTTTTTTTTTTATCTTCATGATAGTCTTTAACAAGCCATGCATATTAATTAATGTATACAATTATAATCTTGCAGGTCTTGTAACAAAAGGGTATTTTGGATGTAAATGTTTTGGACCTTCTCTGAAATCTAGATGGTCCAAGGACCTACGAAAGCCAGTGTATGATTGCTCCAGGATATTCCTACCAAAAAAACACCCTTACATAAGAGCAGCATCCACTTTCAATAGTAAATGAGAAAGAATCCAAGGGCCTCCAATAATGACACCAGTTGAATGGATTAGAGCATATGAGAGAGAGAAGGAGAAGGAGTTCATAGAAATGTTCGGTTCAAATGGGGAGCCTAAGTTTGATGATCCAGATTTCTTCAACACCTATGTTGAGAAATTCCCCATTGGGTTGAGAAGGAGATATATCTTTTATGACCTCCCATATTGGGAGCATCTTAATATTTCCCACTTATTAGATCCCATGCATATATTTAAAAATGTTTCATCTTCTTTATTGAGGCACATATCATCGAAACAAAGGGACACATTGGCGGTTAGGAAAGATCTTATTACTTCAAAAACTAAAGATAAATATTTTCCAAGACGATTAGAAAGTACGGGATCAGAGGCAGGCGCTGGTCCCTCTAATTCATGGTTTTTCAAAGAAGGTGATGTCCCATGGATTTAAAAAAAAGATAATATATCTTTGGCAAAGGAAGTTATAATGGATGTGAGGGTGCCAACTTCATATGGGTCTTCACTACGGCACTGCTTCACCGTGGATGACCATTTGTTGGGGCTGAAATCGCATGACCATTTGAATCTTCTAAGAGTACATATAATGTCAAAAGCATGATTTTATTATTTTTTATATTAATAAATTTTATCCCATGCGGTAATCATAAAAAATAACTAATTTTGTATATTATTGCATGTTTTTATAACTTTGCAGTGTCATTATCCTTTGTTTGTGCATGGGTTTGTGAAAAATGAATTCCCTCAAGACCTGGGATGTGTCATATCTAAATTATCTACATTTTTACGTTGGATCACGTCAAAGGAGATTCATGTGGCTAGCATTCCATGGTGGCGTCAAGAGATAGTTGAGATTGTTTGTATGTTTGAGAAGGAACTGCTGACGAGTTTGATGGACTTACAGGTTCATCTTCTAATCCACTTGTTAGATGAGGTTGAATTAGTTGGGTTTGTTTCTTGTCATTGGATGTTCTTCTTAGAGAGACACATGAAAAACTTTCAAGGTTTTGTTCGACAAAGGGCAAAACCCGAGGGGTCTATGGCAGAGGGGTACATATCGTATGAGTATTTCTACTATGCCAGTGAGTACATCAAGCAGATCGACAACAGACCAGGTGTGGTGATTTGGAGCAATGAATTGGATGAAGACAAAAGAGAAGGAGAGTTTCTCCAAACAACAACAGACCAGGTGCGGTGATTTGGAGTGATGAATTGGATGAAGACAAGAGAGAAGGAGAGTTGCTCCAAACAAGTGGAAAAAAGAATTTGATAAAGAATAAGCGACTTATAATTTTTCAAATTTACAAAAATTAATTAATTATATTCATGTTGAAATTCGATATAATGTATATTTTGATCTCTAAGTACTATATAATGTTGGTTTGATTTCATCATCGAATGCAGAAATTGAAGCAATCAATAAATTGATTCTTTACAATTCTGAAGCGACCCAACTGTGGGCCGCATTGTACGAACAAAAAAGAATGAAATGGGATAGTGACAGGAAAGAATTTAGACGGTTGAATGGTAGAAGTATGCCTTATCCTGATCATTTAAAGGAAAGTATGCAAAAAATATGCCCCAATAGTTTGGTTGCTGACCAAGTCAGAGAGAAATATGGCGCTACCGGTCGTTACCCGTGTGCTAAAGAGGATGCGCTAAACGTAGGGATTGAGTGCAGCAACTCGGTAAAAATTTATATGTAAATTTGAAACTTATTTTAAGACATCTACATTTCATATTTTAACTGTTGGATTATTATTTATAAGACACATGACACTTATATGATTTTTAATTTTTTTTTATAATAGGTGCATTTTTTCCCATCTATATTGGCATATGGACACCATTTTCGCACAGAAAATGCCAATGCTGGAAGCATCACACAAGACTGTGTAGTGGAAGTCTAGTTCGATCAATATCTTCGATCTAGCCACCGTGATCAACAACTAGTAAGAGGAATGTTGGGATATGTCGGAAAGATACAAGAGATCATTGAAGTGGATTTTTCTTCTTTCCAATGTGTTATTTTTAGGTGCAAGTGGTGGGAGACCTTTGATCGGAATAATGTAAAGGAAGATCGCGATAGTAGACTGATATGTATCAACTCTAGAAAGATGTGGGATGAAGCTAAGGAGCCCTATGTTTTCCCTAAATGCTGCAAACAGGTGTTTTTCTACCCAAATGTGTTGGATATGGATTGGTGGTTCATATTGACACATGACCCTAGATCAAAACATATTTTTGAGAACAATAGTGTTATTATGCCACGCGAACTAGAAGATAATGAGGGTGATCATGAGAACCGAGAGTGATATGGTACAACATGTGTTATTTCATCAATATTTATACTTTTTAAGATAATTTTTTCGAAATATTAATGTAATATGTATTAGTTTGAATTAATTGGTAATTTTCGTTGTGTTAATGTTAAAATCAATAATTCACTTGATAATTTGGTATTATGTACTTGATCTCAAAAACAATGGTGTACTGTATAAATTAATTATTTTTTTGTATCTAAGATCATAATAAAATAACGATAATTCTAATTAAGTACAGGAATTTATTCGCATTATTTTCTAAATTTCCTTATGTTACAATAAATCATATTATTCTATATTTATTATTTTACAATTATTTAAAATTTACAAATTTACAAATTTAAAAATTTTAATAAATTCATTTCACATTAATACAATTAAAATTTTACAAATATTTTACATACAATTACAATTACAATTATAATTAGAATTAGAATTATTAGAATTACAATTACAATTTTACAATTTCACGTACAATAACAATTTTAGAATTTTACATATATACAATTATAATTACAATTTTAGAAATTTACACATATATCATTACAATTAACATTTTAGAATTTTAAATACAATTACAAATACAAATATTAAAAATTTACAATATCATGATAATTTGGTATTTATAAATTAATTAATAAACATCACGTTCATGATAAGCATCGTACCAACATCATATTTGACTAAAAAACACATTCAAAATCACTTACTGCATCATCGTGATCATGATCATCTAACAAAACACAATTAACATTATCAGTACAACACAAACATCAAATATACATCTCATGCTATCACATACACATCTATCTACAAGCTACACATTAAATGAACATATCTAACATGACCTAACAAAATACACATAATGATGATCACCAACATGTAAATTAAGTACAACTGCAAAATGAACATAAAATACATGGATCATCTATATATATATATATATATATATAAAACTGAATAATGGTAAAAATATACAACTGTAATATAAATGTCATGGATCAGCCGATGATCGAGCCTCATCTCCATGATGACTGTTGGTAGATGCTACTGGAGGCTCTGCATGCAAATTTGGCAGGGCGTGAGGCCGTGAACGATCATGAGATGTCGATGCTACGCTGCGCCTCGTAGAATGTCCATCATGTGCTGCGGCTCGCTCGTAACGTGCGACAGTCCTCGTTAGTCGTGTAAAAGCTGTCGTAACTCCTACGACATGTCACATCAGGCTGTACATGTCACACGACATGCCTCTCCACATCTGTAAGAGCCTATCATCAGCCTCTATATCTGTGAAATCAACGGGGTGGATGCCCGCCTCAACAAGCAATGCAATGTGTTGGTCTCCCAACTCCATCCTGTATCTAGCATCGCTCATACGTCGACCGCGGGTCGGCGCACCAATAGGAGCAGGTCTCTGATCATCTGCACTGGCCTCCTGCTGATCCTCGGCATCAAGATCATCAAGATCCACAACTGTATCAGGTGGTGGTGGCGGCATCTCCTCGCCATCATAAGAGCCAATGGCTGCAAAATATATACAAGTACACAACCATAATTAGACAATTTCATTACACAATTTAATAAAAACATGTTAAAGAAAATGTTAGAATAAATTTAAATAAAATAGTAATATTACCTCTATCATCTGGTGGCTAATCATCTGTGAAGAGGATGTTGGCACACCCTCTCCAATCTAACCCCGCATAAGGACAGGGGACCATAATGAAGGGATGCTCATCAACACTGGCTAGCAACCCCATTGCATCATCTGATATCCTCGCTAGAAACAGAGTCTTCTCCTTCTTGGGAATCATCTGCCCCCACATATGAATACGTGCCTCAGTCATCGACCTACAAGGCTGCTGAGGAAAATAAGGTCTCGTCTCTGGAAATCTCTCAAAAAATAAAAAAAAGCTCTGAAGCAAAAGGGAAGTTGACCCTCCCTTGTGCACAAGCACGACATCTATCTAATGTTGTACAGAACTGCCGTAAAAAGATGGCAGACCACCTGACAAGTCGTGGCTACTGTAGTAAACAATCAACATAATATAAAAGCTGGCAACTAATGTATTGTGCGTCACTGGTGTTGTGCGAAATGGTCGAAATGATAAGTGATAGACACTGGACCTCCTCACCAACAAACACACCAATACGTAATTGTCCTCTAGAGACCTGAAAATCTGAAGGAGACAATATGTCTGCTCTAATGTATCTCTGGGAGTAAACTAACTGACTCCCTATCACCTAGCTAGCTGGAACCTCGGGGAACGAGGGAAAATCCACCCCTCTCCTCAAAAGCCCTATAATAAAATAAACATCCTCCTCAGTGGGCGTGTACCACTGGTCGATACCAACTCGGAAAGCCTATCGCTGGGCATTCCACCTTCAGATAAGATGTCTCAAAAGACCACTATGGGACTTTAAGGAAGTAGCCTCCTCATAGAACTTGAGGAGGCCTACCTGCCTTAGGAGCCCCTGTGTCACTACTGTAATAGGGCGAGGGTACGCATCTCTCTCCCTCTCTCTTGCCTCCCACAGGCGAACCATGTTATATTGTTCCGCCTACTGTTGTTGTTGTTGCTCCTCTTCTCTCCTTTCACGTCTCTAAATGATTGACATATTAAACACAATTTTTAATTAAATGACACATGTATTTACAAATATACATATATAAATATTTTTTGAAAAATAAATAAAACAAGAGACGGTGCGCCAAAAACACAGTCACGCATGGGTAACGGTGTGTAACTACCCAGAGACGCACCTCCTACGGTGCACATAATGATATTAAAAGCATCGGGAGCAGTGCTCCAGAAAATATTTTTAGCGCACTGTTCAGTAAGTGCGATGTCAGGAGGCCGGTGCGCTAAATTCGCTATACGCCCCAGGGCTTATAGCTAAGTCAGCACACCACCCTCCTACCACCGTACATAGTCGTACGGTGCGGCCAGGTATCCGAGCGCACCGCTCTTTGTCGTAAAATTTACAATAACACGGTGCGCCTTTGGAATCTGCCCCCGAACTGGTGCGGATACACTTAGCACCGGTTTACCAACCCGAACTGTTAACAATGTCAAATGGTAGTTCTGATGCGCCGAAAAACTTACGTGCCCCGGGGTGGATAAGTTCGTCAACGCACCGGGTGTCCGAGATTCAACATTGTCAACGGTGCAGCTAGGTAAATGACCGCACTGCAGTTTTTAAATTTTTTTAAATTGCACCGTGTGCCTTGCAGTACTGCCCTGGAACTAGTGCAAATGCCTTCAGCACTAGGTGCGGTCCAGCCTGTAAAATTATAGACAGCACCGCAAATTGGTGTGGCCTGTAAATTTACAGGTAGCACCGCAACCAGTGCGAGTCGAATGGCTCGAGCGCACCACGCGACAAATTTTTTTTTTTTTTTTTTTTTTTAATGGTTAGTTTTAAGGTTTTTTCAAATTATAATCCGCTAAAAGGTTTCATTATGGAAAAAATAGAAAAAAACCTGTACATTTATCCTTCGAGGAGGCATATTGGCTGTACAATTTAAAAAAGAAAATTTGTCCACTATTTTATAAAATTCAAGCTGGAGATTGGTGGAAATGTACAACAGCAGTGCATGCAATAAGTGCAATGGGAGCACGGATGTTAGTGCGGCTCAAGCAAGGATAACTTGCACTGGTGCTTGAGAGCTCTGTAGCACTGACAAAAGTGAAAAATGTGGTTTTTTGGCCGTAATTTTTTTTTATTTAACCCTATAACGGTGTGCCAGGTTTTAACTGGAGTACTGGTGCGTTATATTAATGCCACATCAGACTCTTTCTGTTTTCCCATGCTTTTAGGAAGCACCAGGGTGACATAACTGTCACGCACCGGTGCGCTACAGTAACGCAACGTATTGATTATGGCGTTCGGTGAACCAATCATTTTTGCGGTTTTTTGGCCGTAATTTTCTTATTTAACCCTATTCGGGCGCACAGGATTTTTACAGCAGTACTGGTGCATTTCCTGTATGCCTCGCTAGGCTCTTTCTGTTTCACGTGCTTTTAGGAGGCATCGGGGCTGCGTATTTTTAATGCACCGGTGCTCTACAAATATGACGCACCGGTAACAATGTCCAGTGAACCAATGATTTCTGCGGTTTTCTGGCCGTAATTTTTTTTAGTTAACCCTATTTCGGTATGCAGGATGTTTTCTGGAGTACTGGTGCGTTGTATATATATGCCGCACCGGGCTCTTTATGTTTTCGCATGCTTTTTGGAAGCACCGGGGCAGAGTATTTTTAAAGCATCGGTGCTCTACATTATTATGACGCACCGGTAACAATGTTCGATGAACCAATGATTTCTGCGGTTTTTTGGCCGTAATTTTTTTTTATTTAACCCTATTCCGGTTTGTGGCATTTATGGGGATCCGGGTGCATTTCCATCCTTCCGCCCCAGGAATTTTATGTTCCGCTTGCTTTTATGACGCACTGGGGCATGGCATTGTGACGCACCGGGGCTATACAGTAACCTGATGCATCGGTAACGGTGCCCGGTGAACCAATGATTTTGGTGGTTTTTTGGCCATAATTTTGATTTTTTTAAACCCTTTTCTAGTGTGTAGCATTTACGGGGATCCCGGTGCATTTTGGTCATTCGGCACTGGGTCGTTTATGTTCCGCGCACTTTTTATGAAGCACCGAGGCTGACGATATGACATGCACCGGCGTGGTTGCTAAATTAAAAGCATCGGGAGGGTGTTTACAGAGTGCACTTTTTCTGGTGTGCCAATGTTTTATGCAGCTTTTTTGCCGTAATTTTTTTTATTTAACCATCCACCGGTGGGTGTGTTTTGTGGGCGCCCCAGTGCATTTCATTTGTTCCACACCAGGTGGTATCTGTGCAGTTGACATGTAAAGCACTAGTGCTCTACAAAAATAAAACGCACCGGGCCTGTGTGTACAGAGCGCATGGTGTCCGGTGTGCCAATTTTTGTAATGCACCGGTGATTTGTCATATTGAATGAACTGGTGCATTTTAGGTTGATAAGAACACCGGATGGAATACATCCACAAAAACCTCTGCCCGCCAACCTCCTCTAGGATCGTCTGCTAGAAACGGACGTCTGGGGTATTTTTCTGTGGGGTTCCTCAAAAACATCTGCTAGAGGGTCTTTTCCTTGTAGTGCTGGTGCCTTTGTAGCATTTCCACTAAGCTGCATGGTAGAAATGATTTCAAGAACATTTTATAGAACTTGTTTAGTGCCAACTAGGAACAAAAGAAACAAACAATATTTATAATGACATGCTAATGGTTATAACAACATTTTTGAATTATATTCTTGACTCTTTGAGTTTACAGGCTAATAGTTATAACCAAATAAAATTATGATTGTATCCTTCCGATTTCGTTGCTATTGTTTCAAGATGATATTTGGGGGGTATTTAATGTTCGTGAGATTTTGTGGGGATCAAGCAGCTGATAGCTCCCTGTGCCTACAAGGTGAGTCGAGGGCAAAGTAATTTTTCTTTTTTCTGTCAAGCATTTTCCACTGATTCCCCATGGTATCATTGAATCAATCCCCACTCCACAATAAATACACTAAGCAATAAAATATCTAAATTTCCCTTCCTTATCTTGATGGAAGACATTAAATTTCTCATTTTCTCTTTCTTAATCCCCTGCTTATTCTCTTAGAAATGAGTGTAAAAGTCCCAAAAATCAGATTTTGTAGGTGGTTATTCCTAGATTGGTTTGGTATGGAATCGGCCAATTTAGATTGGCTCCATGCTAAAGTGGCTGGTTTTAATACTGAATTGACTATTGTGGTATAAAACTGGTCCTTGAATGAGTTTGATGCCTAGTTTGGTGCTATCTTTTCTCGTTATAAGCGTTATCCAATATCCATTTAGCAGCATCTAAGTTACAAGATATCAGGAAATAGGTATGCATTTCTAAAATGGAAGTGCACTAGAAACATCATCCCCCAACATTTTGGAAATGGGAAACAAGATACATACACACACACATATACAATGTGATATTTTATAAATATTACATTATATGAAAATTGGAAAGAAAACATAATAAATAAATGAGAAAGTATATATAAATTGCAATCATAAATGTCAAGAAATTTTCCACCGTCCCTTATGTTTGGATCATCATCTTTAGTATCATCCTTTTCCTCCACTGCAATTCTCAAGGGATATTAGTCAACACCACCCAATTTTAATGAAACTATCTAATCTAGGCTTTAAAATGTGGTAAAAAAAATTAACATGATTTATCAATGGTTTTTTCTTGAGTGAAGGGTACATTTTTGCTAAGGCCCCAAAAAAGGAGTCCAAGAATTAATATCACTAACATCAAGGTACACAAAGGGCTTGGTGCTCTTGATTAAATGCCAATCCCTTACCCTTAAACACGATAGAATCTAATGAGAATGTTGCAATCTTACCAATCTTGAAATTGTGAAAACTGTTGAATTTTAAATGGGATAGAAAATTCTACTTTCTCCAGGGCTTGGTGCTCTTGATTAAATTCTAATCCCATACCCTTATAGACGATAGAATCTAATTAAAATGTTGTAATCCTACCAATCCTGAAATCTTGAAAGCTGTTGAATTTTAAATGAGATTGGAAATTTTACTTTCTCTAGGGCTTGGTTCTCTTGATTAAATGCCTATCCCACACCCTTATACATGATAGTATCTAATGAAAACATTGCAATCATACGAATCATGAAATCCTGGAAACTGTTGAATTCTAAATGGGATAAGAAATTCTACTTTCTCCAGACGAAATCTGATGAGGCTGGAATCACTCTTTGCTATAATTTACCAGAGAAATAATAAATAATTACCGAGAGGAATAAACATAAAAATAGCCAGCAATAAATCATAAACACAAATAGAGATGTTTATCCGGGAAAACCCCAAATCCGGGGCAAAACCCAACCAATAAAATTGTAGAAATTTGAATAACTGATATGTTATCCACCGAGATTCTCCTAATCACACACTATTTTATCTTCATGCACAATACATAATCTCTTCTACCATTGATCATTACATGCGGAAATAAAATCAATTGCATGCATACATTAAAACCACAAACAATCACACATATGAACACATTATTTAATGGGGAAGCTTAAAGCTGAAAACCCCAACTATCTGTATATTATATGTCATGGAGATCATGTAATAATCATAGTACAAAAGCTCCTCACAAGCTCTCATGCACACCCTCAATTGCTACACACTATCAAGCTAGATCTAGCAAAACACATGCTCCAATGTTTTGCCACTTGATAGCCAGCCTCTATTGCATTTTCAATGCTATGGGATGGCTTCATTAAATAGATAAACCACCTGGCTTGAACTGCGCAATCCTCATGGGCTACTCCACCTATCTGTGTGTTGCAAATACCGACAGTATAGTCACAACTGATAGTTAACCTGCTCTTTCACCTATTTCTGCACTGGTCTCCACTGAAACTGTCCATGCACTGAAGTTAACTGATGCATTCTTTAGTTGATTTATGAGTTAATAATTAGTGAATTAATTAATAATTGATTCACACCACTCTCACTAATTGTATCAATCAGTTAAACTAGATACAAATAGCTCAACTATGTTTAGATTAGTTAAAATGAATACAACTCCACTAACTTCCTCAATCAACTCCACGAAACTCTGTCACATGAGTTCTAACCGAAGTATCCATGCAATAGCTCCACTTAACCCTCAGGAATAGCATAATTCCTTCTATCAGCTCCTGTGCCACATCTGTGCACTTAACTGAAGTGCTCCAAGAGAATAATATAATGTTTAAGTCCAAATATTATTAAGAGCTAATACTATTCGACATATCTATTTTTAGACTGGCAATCTAAAAATAGATTCCGCCCAGTATGTCTAAAAATAGAAGTCCATCTATTTTTTTCCGACTTGACCAACCATCCACAAATAGCATCCCACAACTCATAGAACATGATCCATATGTCTAAAAATAGACTTTGCGCCAAAAATAGCATGCGGGCCCACTTAGTGAAGGCAACTCCTTTCCACTAAGCTCATCATCTTGTTGCAATCTCAACACTCCCTCTCAACAAGATAAGGATTATCTACAACCCCTATCCTACCTCTGTGGTATTCGAATTTTTTCCTGGTGAGCACCTTCGTCAAGATATCATCATCCTGATCCTTCGTAGGAATGTATGAAAGTAACATGATCCTCTGCTGCACACAATCTATGATATGATGATACCATATGTCAATTTTTTTAGATATATCATGAAATACTGGATTAACCGAGAGTTTGATGTAGCTTTGATTATCACAATAAATCACAGTAGGCTCTAAGTGTGAACCGAACAACCCGACCAGGATCTTCCTCATCCATATAGCCTCGCATGCAGCCAAACTCGCTGCCATATACTCAGCTTCTGTTGAACTGAGTGCCACGGATCTCTGCTTCCTGTTGTACCAAGAAAATGATGTTGACCCGATACTAAAAATCCCTCTAGATGTGCTCTTTCTGTTCGTTGGGCTCCTTGACCAATCTGCATCCGTGAAGCCACACAACTTCACCTCATCCGACCGTTTGTACCACAATCCATATCCCGATGTGCCTTCGAGATATCTCAATACATGCTTGCCTCGCCTTCCAAAAGAGCTTGGTTGGCTTAACCATAGCTTGTGAAAGCCGGTTCACAAGACAGCATCCGTCGAGTCGTGTATCGAGCAGACACATAAGTGACCCCACCAACTCGTCGATAAACAAAGGAATCCACTACACTTCCACAAGTAGCAATCCTCCTTCCTCCAACCACCAGAAGAGGAGTATCAACAGTTTTGCACCATGCATGTTGAAATTTCCGCATCTCCTGCATACTTACCCCGAGAAACAAACAGCCCACCATCGCGCCGCCAAATTTCCAATCCCAAGAAATAATGAAGGAGGCCCAAGTCCTTCATCTCAAACTCTTTTGCAAGATCCTCCTTGCATGAGAGTATCAAATGCCTCATCACTCCGTCAAAATCAAATTATCTACATAAAGTACAATGATCAGCATCTTACCCTCCACCACAATCTGGTATAGGTTAGGATCCGCCTCACTCTTGGAGAATCCAAGTCTGGTGAAATAACTGTCTATCCGTGTGTACCAAGCACGAGGTGCTTGTTTCAACCCATACAATGCTCTCTTGAGCCCGCACACATGTGACTCGCTGCTAAAGATCTCGAAACCTTCGGGCTGATCTATGTACACCTCCTCCTCAATGACTCCGTTGAGGAATGCATTCTTCACATCCATCTGATGAATGTGCCACCCCATCTGCACTGAGAGAGAAAGAATCGTCCATATGGAAGAATAACTTGCGACAGGTGCAAAGGTATCCTCATAATCGATCCCCTTTATCTGTGAAAAGCCTCGGGAAACAAATATTGCCTTTTACTTCTCCACACTCTCGTCAGCTGCCTGCTTCACTTTGTAGATCCATGTCGAACCCACCACTAATTTGCCTTTTGGTCTCGGGACAATCTCCCATGCACTGTTTCTGACAATCGAATCATACTCTTCCACCATGGCATCTACCCATGCGGGGTCCTCCACAGCTTCCTCGAAAGAGGATGGCTCTGTCACGATACACTTTCTCATGAGAGCCATGTATCCGTATACCGGTCAGGTGACTGCCTCTATCCGCGCCGTTATGTAGGTGCTCCTACAACTTCTCTCGTATCTTGGAGCCGCCGTCAACTCTCGTAGTGCACTTCCGCCCTCCGATGGTTGGCACCGCCCGAGTGGTCTCTTCCACTCCATGAACTTCCTCTTGTGGCTGATCCACATCCGGAAGCTCATCCTTAGGAACTAATAGCTCCTCATCTGCATGCAAGTGTGGCTCCCTCTCAAGCGAACACTTCATGGCTTTCTCCACATGAAATTTGATATCCCATCGCACAATAGTCTTCCGACTATCCGGAAAATACACACGATAGTTGTGGGGTGTATTAGTGTACCCCACAAATATCCCAACCTCTGCGGTCGGCTCCAGCTTCTTCCTGGCATCCTTTGTCACATGAATGTAAACAAGTGAGCCAAAAATCTTCAAATGAGAAATATCAGGCTTCTTACCAGAAAATTCCTCCTCGGGTGTACTCATGCCAAGTACTCTGTGAGGACAACAGTTCTGCACATATACTGTAGTATTGCATGCCTCCAAACACAAGTGAATGGGTAGGCCCTAATCATGCAACATTGCCTATGAAACACCCACGATCGTTCTGTTCTTATGCTCAGCAACCCCGTTCTGCTGTGGGTTATGAGGTGCTATGAGCTCTCTTCGAATTCCTTCTGCACTGCAAAAGTCCTTGAATTCGCCAGAGATGAATTCACCACCATTATCGCTCCTAAGAGCCTTCACCTACTTCCCCGATTATTTCTCAACCAATACCTTGAACTCACAGAACTTTGAGTATGTCTCGTTCTTCTTCTGCATGAAGAAGGTCCAGCACTTACGAGAAAAATCATCAACAAAGATCACATAATACCTGTGCTTTGCTGTCAAAGCTACTGAGAAAGATCCACAGATGTCTATGTGAATTCTCTCAAGGATCGTCGTGGCGCAACTATCCTTCTCGTGAAAGGTGGCTTTCACAAATTTTCCCAAGGTACATCCCTTGCACTGATCTGAATGCGCAAGAGTACCCTTAGGAAGCCCAGTAGAAATCTGATGCAGTATATTCAAAGCTCCATGGTGAAGGTGGCCCAATCTCCGGTGCCACAACTCGCCATCATCTCGGCTCACCACTCCTTCTGCCTTGCCTGCCATTGCTGCGCAGCCATATACCTGTAATTGATAAAGGTTCTTAACTTAAACCCCTATCCTTCGGGTCTCACCAGTTGCCTTACTGCGTAGGAAAGCCTTTCCCTCACTAAAGACAACATCATATCCCTTGTCTTCTAACATCGCCACAAAGATAAGATTCTTCTTCAATCCTAGAACATGCATCACTTCCTTCAATACGAAGGGTTTACCAGACTCCCTCTCAAAGGAAATGGTACCGATACCGCCGCATTGTATCTACCATCATCACCCATCTCGATGTGCACTCCAGATCTTTCTCATCCAGATCAATAAACAAATATCGATCTCCCCGTCATGTGAAAAGACGCACCACCGTCCGTAAAACCACACTGAAACCATCACACTTGAGACCAAGCATGCGATTAGTGAAAAATATATCTCAAACTGCGGAGCTAAGGCCTCTCCAGCTGTAGATCCAGCAGCCTGTTTATTTTTCTTCTTCTGTGGACAATTAGTGGCGTAATGTCCATGTTGGTGACAGTGAAAGCACTTCGCCCTGGACATGTCCTGCTTCTTGCCTTTGCACCGGATTGAGAAGCATTCTTCTTGCTCTTCCCTTTCCTTGCTTTGGCAGACAAAGTGCAATTCTCTTCATCAGATTTCTTTGATGAAGATCCATCCCTGGTACTTCGCCTTATCTCCTCTTGCACAATATCTGACCAAAGTCGCTCCCATCCTGGCAATTTCTCCCGACCATTGACAGAGTCTTGATAGGAATTCCAACTCTTCGGAAGCCTAAGGAGAGACAAGCTCACCAGGTTCTCATCATCAATAGTCACCCCCACACCTCCCAACTCATCCCTGCATTGGATGAACTTCATGAGGTACTTGGGCATATTGTCACCTTTCTCCATTTTTATGTTTCTAAGTTTATCCTTGAGCACAAACTTCCTCTGGTCGCTCTTGCTTTGAAATAAATGTGTCAAACTTTTCCACATCAAGAATGGAGAATATTTACCATGAAGGCAAGATACTATGTGATCCTTCACGCCCTCCAACGTAATCCTTCGACACTTTGCTTTCTTCTTTGCCATGCGTCAAGCATCAAGAAGATCTAGAAGTAGGCTTTGGGACTTCAGCATCTATGAACTCGTTCAACCCATTGTCATCTAGCACCGCCTCCATCCTTTCCTTCCATGCAATATAATTTGAGCTGCCCTCAAGGGCATACTCCAATCGCAATCCGTCTAAAGACATCTCAACTTCGACACCAAGAAAAACTACTGCAAATTCGAATTCCACCAGCACAAAAATCAACCGCTTCAATGTTTTGCACCGCTTCCAATGATCATTATCACTCTGATACCTTGTAGAAATTTGAATAACTAATATTTTATCCATCGAGATTCTCCTGATCACACACTATTTTAACTTCATGCACAATACAAAATCTCTTCTACCATTGATCATTAATTGTGGAAATAAAAACAATCGCATGCGCACATTAAAACCATAAACAATCACACATATGAACAAAATATTTTATGGGAAAGCTTAAAGCTGAAAACCCCAACTAAAAACCCCAACCATCCGTATATTATATGTCATGGAGATCATGTAACAATCATAGTAAAAAATCTCCTCACAAGCTCTCATGCACACCCTCAATTGCTACACACTATCAAGCTAGATCTAGAAAAACACATGCTCCAATATTTTTCCACTTGATAGCCAACCTCTATTGTGTTTTCAATGCTATGGGATGGCTTCATTAAATAGATAAACCACCTGGCTTGAACTGTGCAATACTCATGGGCTACTCCACCTATCTGTGTGTTGCAAATAGCAACTATATAGTCACAACTGATAGTTAACCTGCTCTTTCACTTATTTCTGCACTGGTCTCCACTGAAACTGTCCATGCACTGAAGTTAAATGATGCATTCTTTAGTTGATTAATTAGTTTATAATTAGTTTATAATTAATAATTAATTCACACCACTCTCACTAATTTTATCAATTAGTTAAATTGAATACAAATAGCTCAAGTATGTTTAGATTAGTTAAATTGAATACAACTCCACTAACTTCCTCAATCAACTCCACCAAACTCTGTCACATGAGTTCTAACTGAAGTATCCATGCAATAGCTCCACTTAACCCCTAGGAATAGTGTAATTCCTTCTGTCAGCTCATGTGCCACATCTGTGCACTTAACTGAAGTGCTCCAAGATAATAAGATAATGTTTATAGTCCAAATATTATTAAGAGCTAATAATATTCGACATATCTATTTTTAGACTGGCAATCTAAAAATAGATTCCGCCCATATAAAAATAGAAGTCCATATATTTTTTTCCAACTTGATCAAACATCCATAAATAGCATCCTGCAACTCATAGAACATGATCCATATGTCTAGAAATAGAGATAGTCTAAAAATAGACTTTGTGCGAGAAATAGCATGCGGGCCCACTTAGTGAAGGTGACTCCTTTCCACTAAGCTCATCATCTTGTTGCAATCTCAAAAAAAATTTCATTAAGCATTGGCCAAAGCCCTGGCCAATGCTTAATGAAATTTCATTGGTTGGGTTTTGCCTCAGATTTGGGGTTTTCCTAGATAAACATCTCTGTTTATGTTTATGATTTATTGCTGGCTATTTTTATGTTTATTCCTCTCAGTAATTCTTTATTATTTCTACTGTAATTTCTAACAAATGATATCGGAGCCAAATATTGGTTTCAGAGGGACGCTTTTGTTGTCAAGGATTTATTTGACTGCAGAATCTGTGCACAGTTTTAGGCACAAGGGGATTGATGATGCGGTGAGTGTAGTGTAACACGTACATGTAGATTTTTGCTTGAGTGATCAACTGCAATAGAATGATTTGATCAGGAAGCACAAGGTAGATTGGTTGGTGATGGTTGATGCGGAGGCCACAACTACTGATCCTCCAGAGAAAATCGCTATGAATCCTCATTTGGCCACTATATATCTATCGCTCAATGATGTTAAGGAACCAGGGAGCCGAGCTGGAAATGAGATCGAAGGGCTTGACAATTTATGTGCCATGAAGCACCATGAGCATGTGGAGTTCTACGATGAGGCATTGTTGGTGAAGTTGAGATCTAAGTGTTGTGCGGAAAACAGTTGGACATCAATGACGATGATGTTCTAGCAGGAGTCTTACTTTTTTTTATAGTTGGATCCCAGAAAACATATCCCAATGGTAATCTGACAGAGGCGAAGTCACCACATTTTGAAAAGCGAAGCCATCGAATTTCGCTGCGCTAGGAGAGCAAGGTTTGTAAAAATGAGAGAGGATATGTACATGTGGATTAATTAATTGATGAACCATGTATCTGAAGAGAACTCCTATAGGACTGACGGTTACAGAGGCTGGTGATCCATGTAATCTGATAGATGGGTTATTTTTATATAGACATTGATATCATATGTACAAACACAGCAATAATGAAACAATTTTTTTTTAATTATAGTGGAGTTAATTTTTGCATGTAAATGGGCATACTACTGTAAGACCTGGTATGGCATGCGTATCCCTGGGTAATCACTGGTAAATTCTGGGTTAGACCTATTTGATAGGGGGGATGTTAAGTTAACAATTACTCTTAGTAAAAAATTTGAGGGGGGGAAGGGTTAGAGTGAGCGGGGTTGTCTCACTTAGCATTTTTGGTTGGATTTAGTAAATAAACCCCAAGTCAAGTTGAAGGGGGGAATTGTTAGGTATAGAGTCAATGTTGCCTAAAACTCTTAGACATCTTGAAACAATTAATCGTAATTTTTTAACATTTCCTTTATTTTTCCTTAAAAAATAAAGATAAAGGAAATGCTAAAAAATTACCATTAATTTCTAGCATTTTCGGTGCAGACTAACATTAAAACTGTCTTTGTAATGCCATATGTATTTTCATAGTTTACTAGCTCCTCTAATTTTATGAAGCTAAATAATAACTTGAGGCAGGAGACATGCCAAAAATCTTTTCATGGAGGATGGGAATCCAATTCTTTATATCTCACAGTGTTTGGTTGACATGCCAACCCGTATCATGTGAAAGAGCTACCCAAAATTCAACATCATCAGATCTACTTGAAGCACTGGAATTATTCGTGGCACACACAAACATAATAAAGTTATATAAATTGTTTGAAAATCAAATTAAAATCAAAATTAAAGAGATATAAACATTAGCTTGACAACAGCTTAGTTGTCTGAATACTACATGGTGCTTTGTAACTTCAATACAAATGATGAATCTTGTTTAATGATTACAGACTTTGATGATGTCAGAGTATCCATTTTTTTGTCCAAATTCAAATTTTCCATTCTTTTAAATGTAAGTATTGTTATGACATTGTTCCCAACTTTAAGCCCTTTGTTGAACGAATTCAAAAGGATGTAAAAGTGATTTAGTAGGTTAGAATGTTGAATGCTAGGTATTCTTGTGAGATTATTTTTCCAACATGCTCCTACTAAATGGAAAAGGGTTTTTTATGTTTATTGTTTAGGTCAAATATTGTAATAGCAGCACTAGTGAAACAATGCTAGAAGGTCACTTTCTAGTTAATTTGACCATGAATATCACTTTTACAAAGCAATATTTCTTAGCTCTGTTTACGTTAGTGGTTCACTAAGAACATTTCTACAGTCTCTTCTTTAAACGGTGCTAGCTCAATGGAAGAGCACCTGCTTTATAAGCAGGAGGTTGGTGGTTTGATTCCATCGTGCCCTGATATTCATAGGGAATGGCGGCGATCATTTTTTGGTGATGGATGCTCTTTTGACCCTCACTAATGAGCTTATGGTGACATTTTTAGACCCTCACCAAAATATGAAATGGTGATGGTCAATGAATGCCACCATATATACGCATCAATAATGACGACCATGAAAGGTTTGTCACCATAAATCGTTGTTTTTGACATGAAATGGTGAGGCTCATTGTTTTTCATTATCGTCATTATTCGTGACTGACCTTGAAGTCACCAATGAGCTTATCATGACATTTTTTGAACCTCACCAAATATGAAATGGTGATGGTCAATGAACGTCACCATATATATGCACCAATAGTGATGCCCATGAAAGGTCCATCACAATAAATCGTTTTTATTCATATGAAATGATGACGGTCATTATCCGTCATTATAATCAATATTCATGACAGACCTTGAATGTCACCACAAAACATACTTTCGGTGACGCCACCTTTGGTGACGTTTAGTTTTTGGTGACTGAGGCTATTGTCCGTCACCATTGCCCATATGAAATGGTGACGGTCACTATCCGTCATTATAAATAATTATTGGTGACTAACCTTGTACGTGACCACAACACTTATACTTTCGGAAACACCGCCTTTGGTGACGTTCATTTTTTAGTGATAAAGGCTCTTTTCACCCTCACCAATGAGTTTATGGTGACATTTTGTGCCCCTCACCAATGTCCTTTTTTCTTGTAGTGTATGCGTCTGTAATATGTTGTAAAGGGTTTTTTCTAGGTTGGGTTGAAAGGCTCTTGCTCGCTGTGTGCGCAGAAGGGTTTATGTAAGGGAAAGTCTAATATGTACTGAAAGGATCTGAATTAATGCAAAGGATAGATTTTTTCAAACTTACTTTGTTATCTCTCTGAGTTAATTACTTTTTCTGTTATGTTGAGATAGCACAATTTCTGTATTTCTTATTGATTATTGCACGAAGATATCAATTATTGTCATGCATGCTTATTGATGATTGATAAATCTAATTAAGTAATTGCATTATTTATATCTGGATCTAGTTCTGTTATAATTTATCTGCGCTGAAGTGATCTACAAAATTTGTTATTCTGTTAAGGATTGCGCACATTATGTGATTCTGACTTATTTTTTTGCACGCATATGTTTAAGAATGATATAAGCCTACATTCAATTTACTTAGGACCACTTCATTAATTTTTCCCTCAGGGTGCGGAAGCCTGGTTCCAGCACCCCCCCATTCGGGTGAGACTTTGACCTGCATAAGCAGGTCATTACCGAAAGTTCCAGTAGTTGGAGGGTTTTTTGGTTTATCCATAAACTATGAACTTGTATTAGGACCCCTCAAGTCAATAGGAAACATGAATTTGATAATAATGGAGAAGAAGGTAGAAAATATAAGAAAATAAATAGGAAGGAAAATGAAGATACAGTGAGAGGAGGAACTCCACTCAGTACTCTAGAGAGAAGATAAGGCAATCACACTACTACATTTGGTGGAAATTACGACACTTGGTTCCGACGCTTTTGACCAAATGTCGGAAATTTCCCCAAATTTTTTCCATCCCGCCCGAAACCGTCGCTATACCGACATTTATAGAAAAGTGTCGCAATACCGACACTTAGACAAAGTGTCTCAATTGCGACGTTTGGAGGAAGACGCGAATTAAGTGCATATTCATGGCCCTGAATCACGCTTATTGTAACGACTCGACTCTAAACGTCGCAAAGGCGACACAATGTTCGCGTCGTAATTGCGACGTTTGTAGGCCTTCGTCATAATAGTACGCCTCTTTTCCACTGAATGCATAACGTACACTTATATGTGCGCCACATAAAAATGATTTTATTGTTTCGTATCCGTTGCAATAGCTACATTAACGTCTGATATCATGCGCGCATTCGCCCTCCGCTTCGTTAACAAAGATTCACCCTCATCTCTTGCAAACAACAACATTTTCCTCGCATTCACCCTCAGCTCTTGCAAAATGGTAAGTTCTTACTGCAGGCCCTTCCTCCTATAGTAGGGTTGACTCTATTTGGGTTTTTTTGGTCAATTCCATTGGATTGTGTTAGGCTGTAGGGCTCTCTCTAGATGTCAAGAATCAAGATTCAATACCCTCTATTATCTTCATCACCCAATACAAGATTTAAATTTTTCCCAAAGAAACGCTTATTAATTTGGCAGCCATTATTTCTCCGTGCTTTAAAAACCCTACATTTAAATGAAAACAAGCATTGCATTTCAACTACAAAAATATATTAGTGTTCAAATGTAAATGTGTGCTACATTAACGTCTGATATCACGCGCGCATTCGCCCTCCGCTCTTGCAGAACGGTATTCGCCCTCAGCTCTTGCAGAACAATATTCACCCTTAGCATTCGCCCTGAGGTCTTGCAGAACAACATTCGCCCTCAGCATTCGCCCTGAGCTCTTGCAGAACAACATTCACCCTCAGCTCTTGCAGAATAGCATTTGCCCTGCATTCACCCTCAGCTCTTGCAGAACAACATTTGCCCTAAGCTCTTGCAAAATGGTAAGTTCTTACTGCAGGCCCTTCATCCTATAGTAGGGTTGACTCTATTTGGGTTTTTTTGGTCAATTCCATTAGATTGTGTTAGGCTGTAGGGTTCTCCCTAGATGTCAAGAATCAAGATTCAATACCCTCTATTATATTCATCACCCAATACAAGATTTAAATTTTTCCCAAAGAAACGCTTATTAATTTGGCAGCCATTATTTCTCCCTGCTTTAAAAATCCTACATTTAAATGAAAACAAGCATTGCATTTCAACTACAAAAATATATTAGTGTTCAAATGTACATGTGTGCATCACTTGTGTAGGGTATTCTTTTTCCACTTTCACATTATCCAAGAATGTGTGCAGTATAGTTCATATTTTTTGTGATTTAGATTATCTTGAAAAAGGAAAGGTAAATTATTTCCCATGGAAAAAGAAGGTTTTCCCTTTTTACTACTGGAAATGGTACAACAAAGTTCCATTTCTACCCGAAACTCCTATGAAACAGGAACCAAGTAAAGGCCATGTCCTCAATGGACATCATTTGGCTTTGAAAATGGCCATTGCACCGTGTTGTTTCTTATATTACATCACGATAGTTTCTTAGGTCATTTCTGTTTCTTGAGATGAAAAACAACCAAAGAAATTGTGAAGATCCTTTCATGAAATAAATGACCATTTCTCAATCATATCTCAACTATTTTTTATTTTATTCAGTGGTTGCTTACTTTGAGAGAAATTTGACACTTTTATAAGGAATATAACATAAAAAAACAAAATGGGAAGGAATTGATGAGGTAGATGACCTTTAGTTGTTGTCAATTAAGAATTGATAATAAACGATGCATGTTTTGTACTACAAACTAGATTCCTTCCTGGAGTTAGGACACAGAGTATTGAATCAAAGTTGTAGTTTCTAACTTCTTGTATTGGTTCATCAATCTTGAAATTCAGACATTGCATGTCTTCATTGCTTCATGTTTGAATAATTTTCATCATATCGTACAATAGGAAATTAGGAATTATGATTATTATTAGTTTATGGATCTGTTAAGTTACTTTTAAGTTTGCATGGTTTAGTATGAAATTATTCTGGTCCCCAAACACATATAATCAAGGAATTATAACGTGATTTCAAACATTAAATATCAACAAAATCGTTTAAAGGATATTGAAAGGAAAAAGGTGATGGAAGATAGAAAGTGCCTTACTTAAATGCTCTAAGGATTTTTCAATAGTTGCTCCAAAAGCTTCACTTCATGGCCCTTCAAGATCGTCTCCAACAATGCTATACCATCAGCTTCAACAATGTTGCTCCAAAAATGTCCTCAAGGTCTTCACAACAAGTTTACTAGAAGTTGCTCCAACAATATATTCAATAAGGCCTTCATTGTCAACTCGTCTCTTGTTTGGGTGCCTTAATGTGCAATGACATGTTTCCAGGACTGAATTCAATGCAAGGCATATTTGAAACTCTAACTCTGTCTTCCGGTGTCTTATTAGAAATTATTTCAGTTTTCATTTTGTGTTTTCAAGTTAGATATTGTTTTCAATTTTTACATTTATAATTTTATTGCAATGTGGCAGACTGATCAGAGCAGTGCAGGAACAACCCCGAGATGGGATGATCGCGGAAAGAGGCCAGCGGAAGAACATGTAAAGTGCCAGCATTGCTCTATCTTCAGGTATTTTAGTTATTTACATAATTGAAATAATATTAATTTTGTTCAAATATGCATACACCTAGCCATGGTACGCCTGATGATTCCCTCTTTGAGGAAGAGCTTTCTTCATCCCTATCTCCAGTGTTCTTGTTGCAAAAAAAGGCACGAGATGCAAGGTCGGAATTTAATACTTTGATAGACGCGCCTCAAACACCTGAAACAGAAGAGAGGATACAACATCTTATGAGGCAGCTAGAAAGATATTAGGTAATAATAAAAAGTCAAAAGGATATTTTTTTTGTTCTGCATGAGATGAATTGTGATAGTTTGATTTTTAATTTTTACATTGACTAAACTAACAAAAAGTTCTTTTGTATGTAGCGTTTTCTGGCACTTTCTGAATCCGGTGTTGGTGGTAGTGGGACACAAGGGAAAGAGATTGCCCAACAACCCTCTCGTACACCTTCTACTCCTTTAGGTGCCAACCAAGAAACACACCCTACCCAAGCAGACACCCAGCCAACTGCTGAACGTGTTGGCAATGATGAGGCCGATATGGCCAACTACATTATTGCGTTTCCTGGAGCTACACGTGCCAGATCCATAGGGACCATTAATGGCACGTTGTTGGTGAATGATGAAGGTGTCCCTATAAAGCATGTACAACTCCCAAGTAAATTTTAATATTTTAACTATTTCATGTACTTTATCTAAAACATATTTATCATGATTTTTATTTTTAAATTAATGATAATATCTTTTTTTCTGTGTAGGAAACAATGAGTTCTACAGGTTTTTGGAGAGCCATGCGTTGGTAATTTTTGGCCCAACCATACGCACAAGGTGGAATTCCCAGAATTCCAACCTGAAAAAATAACTTCTAGATTATCTAGAAGCCCTTTTGGGGTCGGCACATTTGACAGAACAACGGTGGCTCGGGTAGCCGGAAAATATTTGAAATATACCAGGGACACCTATAGGACACAATTGCAATTTAACCCTAGATACGAGCATCCTCTCACAGTTCCAGAGAGTGAGTGGAGAGCACTCATCCATGACGGAAAAGAGAAAAGGGCAAAGAAAGAAGAAAAAATGCCAACTGGACCCGCAAGGTAAATTACAACTTTAATTCAATAGCTTTAATTTTCTCTATGTCTAAAATAAAAGTGTGCTACGTCATATCTGACTTCAATATTTTGATGCTAGGTTGCCTGACACCTCAAAGGCAACCAAAGCTAGGATTGAAAAAAAGGGCCATCACAAGCTAGGCCAGGGTGGCTACTTGAAATTGGCCGCAAGAATTGTAATTAAGTAGCTAAACATCTTATAATTAATTGTATCGCCTTCCAACGTTTTTGTAATCCTATCAAATATGATTGAAAATACACAATCATATGTAATGTAGGGTGATGACTTCGGAACAGAAACTACAGAGGAAGATAAAAATATCGCTTTCCATTTCGGCTATCAAGCCGTAGTTGAACGTCGCATAAGCTTGGGGCAGGTCCCAAGATCCATAATGCCTGATAAGGTAAAACATTAAACTTTCAATATGTTTGTTTTCATCCATAAATTTAATGTCTAACAACTTTGTTTAAATCAGGGGAGCAACACTACCGACGACGCAAATAACCCAGTTTTAGAGCCAAATGTAGATGATCCTCATGTGCAACCTGATCATTGTATTAGGGACCAGGCCGACAATGCTACTATCAGTGAGGGCCGTGACGGTAATTAATTTCCACTTATATTTTTTTCTAATTATACCTTGATGGTTGTCCTTATAACGTTTTTTGTTTAAATGACAGAGAATGTTTCCCTTGAGGATCTTACCACCAGAGAGGAAGACAGGGCAACAGTCCCAATGGCGACAACCGGTGCACCAGGTAAATAATCTCATTGCAATTTTTTTTATTAATATTACTGAACTAGTTCAATGATATTTAAAAACTGACAATTAAAATTTAATATTATCTGTTTTTGTAGGCGATGCCCCATCACTGGATGAGACCAGACATCATGACTATGCAACTAGGTCAGCGGCGACAACTGGTGCACCAGGTAAATAATCTCATTGCAATTTTTTTTATTAATATTACCGAACTAGTTCAATGATATTTAAAAACTGACAATTAAAATTTAATATTATCTGCTTTTGTAGGCGTCGCCACCGGATGAGACCAGACATCGTGACTACACAACTAGGTCAGCGCCGACAACTGGTGCACCAGGTAAATAATCTCATTGCAATTTTTTTTATTAATATTACCGAACTAGTTCAATGATATTTAAAAACTGACAATTAAAATTTAATATTATCTGTTTTTGTAGGCGATGCCTCGTCACTAGATGAGACCAGACATCGTGACTACGCAACTAGGTCAGCGGCGACAACTGGTGCACCAGGTAAATAATCTCATTGCAATTTTTTATTATTAATATTACCGAACTAGTTCAATGATATTTAAAAACTGACAATTAAAATTTAATATTATCTGTTTTTGTAGGCGATGCCCCGTCACTGGATGAGACCAGACATCGTGACTACGCAACTAGGTCAGCAGTGCGGGTCGAAAGGCACGAAACATGAGCAGAGCATGATGATATTGATGATGTAATTAGGAGCTTTAAAAATAGGAAGAAGAAAAAGAAAATTCGATAATGTAAAATATTGTATTATTATAAGACAAACGTTACCATACTTGGAACATTTTTTGCGTTATATATAAAACTCATTTATCATACTATTTTTATGTCAAGCATTAATTGCAATGTTTCCTTGCGTACTTTTTGTTGAATTGTTTTTTTATTAGTTATTGAATATTTTTTTTTATGCTCATGAAAGTAAAAAATGAAATATAGATTGGGTATTGGGGAATTGAGAGTGATGTGAGGGGGGGGAGGGGGAGCCATAAGAGCTTCCACCTTCACGTGGTTGGCCCTGTTTAGTAGAGAATAATTTATTGGAGTGATTTAATCTTGGAGCAAACCTCCCTCGATCCAGTGTAGCAACAAAAAAGTCACTGTTGACTTAGTTGCTACTCTTTCAGATTGTGGGAGGCTTGTTCCAAGTTCATGCGACTCCAATAAATTGTTCTTGAAACGAAGAGGAGCTTATTTAGGTATGTTTTGACATTTTCAACATATGTTCTAACATTATCATAAGAATGCATCTTAGAGTAAAAATACTACATCAATTACTTGTATTTATTGTATAGATAATGATGGATTTTGATTGACTTGGCAGTGCAGGTACAAATCCTCTTGCATCATGAGCAATACAAATTGTCAACCAGGGTCATGTCCAGGATATTTTTGCTTGTGCGCTTGACCAGGTTCGTAATGTCACATTTTTTAAGTTCCTTTACAGTTCATAATTCAATATTAAGCTTGTTCATGATTATTATCTAGGTTTTTTGTGTGTGTTTTTTCATCTATTTGATTGTAAGCAACTATGCATGTTTCCTGTTGTTCACTATGATTTCTCCCATTACCACTCCCAGGATGAATCCGACTTTATTGTTACATAGGTTACTTTATTGTTACTATGATTTCTCCATTTACTATTTCATAGGTTACATCATGTAAAGTTGTCAATCTCAGGTTGGTGATGAGCTTTAGTTCTCCAGATTTGGGGCTTTTCTGATATTTTCTCCCTCATGTCATTCCTGCATCACCTCGTTGTTTGAGCATGCCAATTGTCTACCACTTGTACCAATTGGCACATGTCAATCCCCGAGTGGTGCCACATTTCACCTATTTTCAATGAGAGTTTAGGGTTTCTCTAACATATCTTCAGAAATTCGATTCAGTGCCTGCTTGAATATTGTCACATAATACTCATGGTTTGGATTGATGAGCATGTTCTGAATGGTTGGTTGATTCATAAGAACCACCCATATAGTCATATTGAGATATTTCAGAAGTTTTCTCGGGTTTCCTTTTTCACCATTTCTAGTGGGTGGGATGGTGTGGGGTGATCCATCAATACTGGTGCTCTTGTAGTAGGGAATTTGTTTTTGGGGATATAAAGGAGTATTTGATGTAGATATCCCATTGGATGAATTCATAGATGGGCACGAGAGGTCAAGAATTTAAATTAAAAATATGCAACCTCTAGCATGGCAACCTGAAGGCCGCGAGAGACACTGGTTAAAGATTGTTTTGTGTTGGCCTTAATATAGTCGTGATTTCTTTCTATTATCTTAATGCAAATATATAGTCTGGTCTCATTAAAATGAGGATTGTGGTTGTATTTATCTTTTTTTTTTCTCTCTTAATGCTCCAGAAGTTGCCAAAAGTTGCGATAGTTGTTTAGTTTGCCTGTTACAACTTAAAAGTGTTTTTTAGCAATGGGAGTCATGTTTTTTAAGGTTCATACTAATATGAAGATCTTGTAATTCTATATTCAGCATAAGAGAAAATGGCCTCTGCTTTGGGCAGTATGACAAAAATTGCCACATCTACCTCATTGGGTAACAATGGAAGGGGGAAGAAGTTGGGTGCAATGTTTGATAATTATGGCAGACAATTGTCTTCTCTTTCAGTTTTTTCACCCATTTCCTTTAATCGCTCAAGCAGAAGAGGGACTCTAAGATTATGAGACAGAGAGAAGGTAGTTAATACAAGAGCTATGGAAAAGGAGTTGTACTTCAACAAGGATGGCTCAGTGACAAAAAAATTGCAGGTCAGAGAAAAAATTATGTTTAAAGGAAGGTCACCTGCACGTGAAACTTCACTGCGGTGGATCTTTCCTTGTCCACTTATATTCGATTTTAATGTTTTATTTTAATTTTTCATGGAGGTTTGTTTTGGCATATGGTCTGGCATTCAATTGCACACTTACCGAAAGCATTGTCAATTTGTCTTGCAGGCGGTGTGAACAAACTTGCTGATCTTGTTGGAGTCACCCTTGGGGCGAAGGGAAAAATGTTGTCTTGGAGAGCAAGCATGGTTCTCCAAAAATAGTTAATGATGGTGTGATAGTAGCTAAGGAGGTAATTTGTAGATGTGTGATCTAGTTTTCTTTTTAACGTTGTATTAGTTCCCCCTCTTAAATGTCTTAGATTTGGTAGGCATAATTTGAAAACTCAAAGGTGAAAGGAAACATATTTGTTACCTAGTGGTCTACTTGGCTTATGGACTAGCCACATTAGAGTAATGCATAAAGCTTTTCACAACAATAAAAGGAAAGGGTTATGGCTGAGTCAAATTTTATTGTCATTGACAGTGTAATGAAATGTATCTCAATGCTATGGTTTTGGCCTTTTTATTGGTTGAATTAGAGGACCCAGTTGAAAATATTGGGGCCAAGTAGGCTGGTTTTCCTTTTTGCTGATGGTTTGGTGTATCTAATTGAATTAGTTGCCTAAGGTATTTTTGGTTGCAAACTCCTTTTTCATTTTTCATACAGTATTGGCCTTGTGGAATACATTTGATTGTGTGGTCTTGTTAGATCTACAACATTTGTAGTTGTTTAGTCTTATGGCCGAGGTGCACTTTTATTATGGAAATAGTTGATGCAATATTGTCATTTAATCCTTATTGCAGGGTAGCATGTTGAGAAGTTTCTTGTGAAACATTTGGTATTCAAAATGACACTTGATTCTATACAGCATCATGCACTTGACTTCAAAATTCATATTCAAAGTGTGCCAGACAATTCTTGCAAAATTTCAAATAATTATGTTGTTTTAAACCATTATCTTTTTCATGTATTGGATGTTGAAAATGTGAAAAAGACTTTGGTATGAAACCAACTGGTGAATAATTTCCAGCAAAACAACCACTTCCAAGACATGATTTAGAAGTAGAACATATGTACTTATGAAGCATAGAAACATATCCTTGATGCATTGTTAATGTTTGGCTAGGGTTATTTTTGGAGAAAATAACTCCTTATTCCTAGAATAGTGATCTTCAATACAAGTAAATGCCAGAGAAGAGAGATCACCGTGTGACGCAACAAAACTGAAATTGGACCCCCAAGGAGAGCTGGTGTGTCTACAATCGCTCTGTCAGCATTTTCCCTTGGTGTACCCCATTCTTTTCCTCCAGCCTGAGTCTTAATTGAATTCTTCTTTCTTCGGGTTTATTTATCAAATTCGTAGAATTTGATAAATAAATACTATCCACAATGGTTGGACTTTAATTTATATTCCCGACTTTATATTATCTCCAAGCCTTATAACCAATGTTTAACTTTCAACAGTTTGTATTTATACTCCACGTTTATTTTTAAATAAATAACTTGTAATGAACTTTCGGCTCTATATTTAACCACCCAGCCTTACAACAATCACGCTCCAGACTTATGCTAATTATCTGCCAATCGTTTAATTAAACAATTTTATTATACTTCGGCCCCACCTATATATATCAATAACCAATCAAACACTCATATCGTACCTGGCTATCCTCCGCACACCTTAGTTAACCTCCGGGCAAGTTCAACATGCGACCACCGTCCGATGGACCTTCTCCAAATCAACGACTCTTGGAAATTTCGCTCAGCTTCCAATGTCGGGCTTTAACATGCGATGGTGCGGGTTAAACAATTGTTTTCCGGGGGTCACTTCACCACGTGCCGCATTCCCTATGGAATCACTCGCGAATAGGAAATACCGCCTACTCCGCAAAAGCAGTGTGATATGGGCAACCCGCTTTTGTGATTCCGCTCGTGGTTTTGGTACAAGGCTTGACCACGGGTGCAAGTCTGGTTCCTCTATCCCTTTGTTTGTTAACTCATGTCCAATCCTTGGTTCAGGTTCCGAAAGCACAACAAGCTTGTCTCTTTATTAAGTGGGATTTTTATATTTGAACAGTGTTCACGACCTCGGTTCTCTACACAGACCTCGCCTTTGGGTGGGGTGAGTTCACAGGGTTATCCAACAATTTACAAGAATTCAAAGAGAGAAGAATGGAATTATCAGTACCCAATCGCCTCACAGTTAAAAAATTCTTCACAATTAGTATTTCAAAATAATTCAATGGCAACTAAGCTTGGAAATCATTTAACTGGAAACAATTGTTCACACACAGAGGTTTATTGCAGAAATCCCCTCTCTACTCTCCTCTTCCGTCTCTACTTTTATTCATCCGAGGAATTACAATTTATATACATAACATATGGCTCTTCGGTTCCTCTGAGAGGACCGTTCTATAAATCAAAAGGTCTAATTATAATAATTCAACTAACTGAAACTGTTCAACTCCTACAACTCTAACTAGTCTAAGTAATACAGTCAGCTGAGGTATTGACACCTAGCTGTTACAACTCAAATGTTTTCGAACCCTCCTAGCCACAACATGTGGACAAAACCTCCTACATTGTTGGCTAGTGCCTACTGCCCCTGCATCATCGTGTGACATAAACCTATTAACAAAAGTGAACAGGGAATGATTATTAATTATGGCATACTAAGTTGTCAATGATTTTGAATATTTGTCTTTAACATGTAAAAATGTTAAATTCCAAACTTACATCATCATGGTTTGGCATCATGAGCTTGACTAATTGTCCACCATGCTCATAATTTCATTGTTGTATTCATATCTATAAACAACGTTTCAAATAATAATAAAAAAGTTCTATAAGAAAAATTTAGACCTCCATGCTGCTGCTCCTTGTGAGACAAAGTCAAAATTGCATTACACAATCTGACACATAACAAACTCCTATATCTCGGTGGTATGTATCCAAACTCTTATAATAGTGTCTTCAAGACTTATGTTGACATTGCCAATGAGATATTTAAGCAATGAAAGATGGAGCCTTCTTCATTGTTGTATATGTAACAATATTTATTAATATAAAGATTGATGGTTTTGTCTTTCTGAGAATGAAATGTAAAAATAATTTATTGTGGTCAATTGAAAAGTTTTTTTTTAAAGCTTTTCATTATGGAAGGACGACATAGATATATGCCCTTCTAATTGAAATTCAGACCTGCCCTTCAAATTTGATCACTGTGTGGGACCTTAACAAACAATAAAACTATTCCGCCGCGCGTTATATAAAACATATAACAAAACCTTTGTCATAACTTTAAACGAACCCTTTAGCCCTGGGTATTTCATCACGAATTGATCATTTTACCATGTACCTTCTTCTAGAGGAATATTCTTCCACTTGATTAGGTACTTCACAATGGTTATATGTCAAAGAGATACATAATGTTTATCTATAACTTTTTGTGGTTCAAGAATCAACTTTCATTCTTCATCTAATTTTGGAAGTTCTATTTACATTGGCATATTTTTTCCCAAAACCTTTTTTAGGCAAGATACATGAAAAACCTTATGAATGCAAGAAGAAGGAAAATATAACTTCTATACCACTTTTTCAATCCTATGAATAATTATTTAGGGCCATAACAGTTTTGCAGTGTGGAAAAAGTCGGCAAAAAGTCCTGACTTTTTGAAAAAATCCCGAATTTTTCCCGGAGCCGACTTTATTGGCCGACTTTTTGCCAACTTTTTCATCCCTAAAAAAGTCGCGATTTTATCCTCAATGTCCCGACTTTTTGCCGAATTTTTCGAAAAAATATTGAGTGAGGTAGTTTCTTTAATAATTTTTTAATTTTTTTTTGAAAAAATCAGGATTTTTTCCAAAAATGAATATTTTTGTATTTTTTTAGTTTTGCCGACTTTTTCAAAAAACTCCCGACTTTATCGAGTATTTCAACTTTTGGACCCTTGCCGATTTAATCCCAACTTCGACTTTTTCCATATTGAATTTTTGAGCTAATTCTTTATTCTTCTTTTTCTTGAATGAAGATTGCTTATAATGCTATAATCTAAAAAATACCCAATTACCCTCCTCAAATTATCTTTCACTTCAATGTTGTTCCCCTTGTTGTTTTATCATGTTTCATGTCATTTGAAGGTTTTCCATAATAATTTTCAAATTTTCTTTAGTATTTTCCATATGTGACTATGTTTCCTATACTTTGGACTTATCTTGCAAAAATTATGAGATACTAGGAGTTGGATATCCATAAAGGGCCTTAAATGGGGAAATTTTAGTAGATGTGTGATAGGTAGTATGATAGTATCATATTAAAATTCTTCCTTGAGGAACCCACTTCATCCATTAAGATTTCTTTTCTAAAGAGTAACATTGTAGATAACCTTAAAAACATTTGTTAACTATTTTTGTTTGACCATTTGATTGTATTTGACATGTAGAACTCATGGCAGCTAGTGTTTCTCCGCTCATATTAAATAATTATTTCCAAAATTTTCTTGTTACTATTACTTTAGGAAAACCATGAAGACTATGAATTTCTTTCACGGACACTTCTGCCACTTGGCTTGTTGTTTATGTACTTTGAGCTCTACACAAAAAATCTACAAAATTTGTCTATATAAATGACCACAAAAATGTAATACTTACCTTTATATTTCAGTAACCCTGTAATAAAGTCTATTGATATATCTTCTAGTCTTTGAATATGTATGTGGAATGGTTGAAGTAACCCTAGAGATTTTACTATCTCTCTTTTATTTATTATGCAAACCTCACCTTCTCTTACAAAATTTTGAATATCTTTCTTCATTCCTTCCAAAAATATATTTTTTGATCCTTTGAGATGTTTTAAGGAACCCTGCATCCTACCATCAGAGAGACATGGGACTCCCTTAATATTTTTTTATTCAAATATGCTTGCGTGCATAAAATATTCTACATTTGCACCAAAGTATATCTCTCTTTCACTCCCAATGCTCCATAGAGTTCATCCCATCCTTTATAAATTTTAGTTTTTGTTTAGTAATATTGTCATTTTTCCATTATGGCAAGCTTCTTCTAGCCACCTAGGAATAGAAAATGTAATTGGATATAAATTTGAGGCCTCTTCTATTTTAGAAAGAGCATCATGTACTAAATTTTCCTTACCCTTTTTGTAGATTATCTCAGAATTAAAACTTTGCATTTTTTCTCCTCATTTTTGTTTATCTTCCAATGAAATCCATAGCTTCAAAAAATACTTTATGCTATCATGGTATATCTTGACTTTAAAGTACCTCCTAGTGATATACTATCCTCATTTTTTATTGCATGTAATATTGCTTCCATTTATTTTTCATACGTAGATTTCACCAAATATTTTCTTTGAATTCCTTGCTTTTCAAAGCCAATGATATCCCTTATTGTGTTAATGTTATGTAAATTCCTTGTCCTAGTGCCTCACACTCTACTATGAATGTTTTACTAAAAGTATGTGCAACCAATGTTGGTGTAGAAGACATGGCATCCATTAAAAGAGAGAATGCAAAAGTAGCCTCATCATTCCATATAAATGATATTTTCTTCAAGAGATATGTGAGTGGACTTGAAATACATGCATAATTCTTAACAAATTATCAATAATATCATGTAAGTCTAAAAAATCTTCTAAGAACCTTGATTTTCTTAGGAATAGGTCATTTTGTAATAGCTTGCATCTTTTGAGGCTCCAACTTCACTCCTTCCTTTAAAACAATATGAACCAAATACTCGAATTCTTATTTCCCAAAAGCACATTTGGATATTTTTACATAAAATGATTGTTCTCAATAATTATTTATATAAATTTTCCACATGTTTAGTGTGGTATTCCCATGATTTATTATAAATATGTGTATTATCAAAGAAAACCAACACAAATTTTATAAGATGGGATCAAACAAAATTGTTCTTAAGTCGAGCCCGCTGGACTTCAAATGGCGATAAACCATAATTCAAACCAAATTTGCATTCCAAAATAGCCTGCTGACGTTGGCCAATTTTGTGACGTGAAAACCAAATGAATTCCGCCCTAATCTTTTTCGGGTCCGAAGTTGGGCTAGCGTATAGAGGGAGAGTTGTGACGCGAATTTCTTATCAAATTCGCCCTAATCTTTTTCGGATCCAGATTTCCACTGCGTGAGCGGCCCAAACAAAGATCCGCTCCTATCCCTCTATGACGAAACCATCGTACATGCTGACGTCATCAATCAAAACCCGCCACCCTTTTGACTTTGTAAATAAAACAATTTGCGTCTGCGTCATTTTCATTGTTATGTGCGCTAGCTAGTATTCCATGCAACAAAATTCAAAAACCAACTGTTAACTCTTGCTGACCGTTACCTTGCTAAAGAGAATTGAAGCCGAGTATTTCAGGGTTCTTCTGTCATAACCAGCGCCTGTTTAAACACGTTTCATTTCCCGTAAACAGGTATTTATTCCAATTCCCCGCTAAAATCTGTAAAAAATCCTGGTTTTAGTTTTAATTCTGCACTAAGGTCTGAAAAGAAGTTCAGTTTGGTCTTTTTCGTTCCGAGAACTGCAATTATATTCCAAAAACTGGTAATTGTGCCCCTTTTCCACAAAAAGCCCGAAATTCCATTTCTGAATCCACAAGAACCAGAAATTGATGTTCCTGTAGCTCTGAATTTTGTGCCCATCAATGCCCCTCACAAGGACTTGGATTATTTTCCTTTAGCCGATATGGATTTTGAAATTAAGGACTTGCGTCTCAGTGAGAATCCTCTTCGAATATTTTTCCACTGCAGAGACAATTATTTGAATGGTTCTGACATCTTTGGACTTTGGGAATCAAATCTTCCTATGTACCTTCTCCCCTCAGTCCATATTTTTCCTGAGTTAATCCATTATTGCTACGCAAATTATGATCCCAACCAATGAGCAGTTTTATCCCCAAGTCAAAATGTCCTTTTCCCAATAACTACTCAGTCCATAAATGAAATGCTACAATTCCAACCTGGTCAAGCTCTCACTCCCCTGTCCATGGCTGAATTACTTGAGAAATCTACTAAGTTATCCCATGAAGAGTTAAACCACCTATGCCAAACCTTCATGTTACCAGAGCATCAGCCTAAAAACCCTCCCCCTTATGGTTATACTTTCTTTATTGATGAGGGTAGACTTATTTTAAACATGATATCTTCCATAATGGTCTTCAATACTAGTGAGTATGTTGATCAGTTAACCCTAGTATTGTTATCCATTTTTACCCCTGGACAGCCTCCTGTTGTCAAGTACGATTTTGCATCTTATATTGCTGACAAAATCCATGATCAGTTCATGAGATTTAAGAATGAGAGAGTATTTAAGTATTCTTCTTTCATATATCATCTCATGATTTACTTTCAGTAAGAAAATTTCCTTTTTTATGTTAAGAAACTTGATGCCAAAGGGCATCCTAGGTAATTCATCTTTTGGTCTTCCATTACTCAGAATTCCTTTGATTCTCCTTATTCCTATAATGAGTTTGTCGACCTTTTTGTTCATCCTGCAACTACCTTGTTGACAGGAGTCTCTCCTCCTATAATTAACAATGAAATCAAGAAAATCCTTCAGCTCTAAAAGCAGTACAAGATAGGTGACTGGTACCTAGATCAAAACTACACAGAGATCAGGATATATGGATGTGAATTATGCCCATTCAAACTGCCCAAGTATGTCCCAATGAGACTCTTTGCATCAGAATATTTCAGGCAGATGAATAATTCAGATATAATTCATTTTTTCAATGCAAAGAAAAAGGCTCAACTCAGGATCAAGAGCCAATTAGGTCCCTTCATTTGTAACTCTAGGGAAGCTGGAAAGGAAGCCAAAAGGATTTTAGAAGACTATCTCAGACTACAAAAGAGTTTCTACTGGGTGCCTTATGATCCAAACAACTTTATCTGTTATAGAATAATGAAAAATAAATTTTCACCATACATCCATCAAAGAATCCCAGAAATAGAACAATATGCTAATATGGATGAATGGACAGAAGGGACATTGGTTGAAAAAGATAGTGAGCAGGTCAATGTTGAAAATGTAATGAAAGATCTTGAAAAGATACTTGACCTAGAATCTTTTGGACAAGTGCAGGGATCTTCTTCAGCCAGGACTTTACAACAAAATTTGCAGGAGATTAGTACAGTAGCAGTAGAATCTAAAGGAAAAGAAAAGGACCCTGATATACAAATAATTGAAAAATTCATAATGACAGAGAAACCAGAGACTTATAAAGAACAAGGTCAAGGAAAAATTCCTCCTACTCAGATCAGTGAGCCAGAAATTTCTATTTTACAAACTCCTCTGAATATAGAAAAGGGAAAAAAGAGAGAGGTTGAAACAACTACTCCTATTGGTGGCTCTTCTGAACAACAAGATGTTAAAAGGCAGAAATTAACTCCCCTTCCAGAAGATGAATCATTTCAGGAAATCCCTGACAGCCAGGGAAGAGAAGACAATTAGCAAACAGGTACAGGTAGTGGGACATCCACTAATTTTCAAAAACAGGAAATACAGAGGCAAAAAAGTACAGAAATATCTTCTTTCAAACCTCCAGTAAAAACTGCTTGGGACATCAAAAGAGCATTCATCAATATAAAGGCCAGGAACGATCCACTTAGACTTCAAGTGTACAACCAATTTTTGAAGATGGCTCCAAAAAATCAAGAAATATTGATGTCAGCTTATGACATCCAACAGGGTAAGATGTTAATGAGCCATTTCAAGCCCAAGGTGCAGTAGCCTCAGATAACTACAGATTACGTTAGGACTAATTTTCAAGTCTTAGCAAAGGATATCCATCCTTTAGATCAAATTCAGCTACACAAGCAAACAGGTGAGATGATTTATTCTACTCTGACGGATAAATCAATGATGACCCATAAGTTGCAGGATTATTTGGATAATACTAATACACAGTTGCAGCTTGAAAAAGCCTCCTCCCAGGCTAAGGATAATAGAATCAAAACTTTAGAGGAAATAATCATTGGTTTGGGTCATAATCCTAAAGATGTGAAAGGTATTGAAGCTTTGATCAAGAGAAAAGATGATGATATTGCGGCTCTGAGAAAACAATTAAAGTTACCGGCCTCAAGACATCCACAAACTGCAGAAATCATCAAACAAAATTCTGAGGAAGAACTAATGGATTTTCTCTTAAAATTGAATGAGCAACTTACTGCAACTGAAAAAGAGCTTGAGAATGCATTAAAATATAAGCAGGAAAATATTCCAGTATCTACAGCAGGAGTAGTGACAGGTACAACAACAACAGGTCAGCCAGCAGAATTGTCACAGAGCAACACTACAAATTTGAACACTGATGAATTAACAAAGTCAATGGAAGATATGAAACTTCAGGCCATAGAGCTTCACAAAATAAAGGAACAATTGGCCACTCTAGAACATAAATATGATCTTTCAAAAATGAGTGTTGCTGATAAAACAAGAGAAGTGAACAAATTAGAAAAAACAGTCATAGCATTGGAAAAGGATCTCACATTGGAGAAACCTTTAAAAGAAATAAATGATATTCTTTGGGATAATATCATTCAATCAATAAAGGATGTTTGGTCCTTAATTCAGATAATGGATGAACAGAATAACTTAGTTAAATTGGCTCTGGATGAGATTGAGAGATCAAGACAAGAGTTGGGAAATATGCCAGAAGAGGCCAATAGACTTATACATTTTTTGAATACTCGGACTAAGAATCAACTTGCAGAAATTGGTATTCAGGACAGGACCGGAACAATTCTGGAAATAAAGAGATTTTTTACTAAAAGAACTCTGGTACAGAATTTAGAACGAAGGTGCTCGGATATGCAAGAAGAAATCATTGCCTTCAGAGAAAGATTGAATATTTTGTTAAATAGAGGATTGCCCAGTCCTATAGTTGCAGAAGATAAGCTAATGGACCTTGATAGTTATGTTGAAAAATTGGACAAATATGCTGATAATCAAGCTAGTTCTTCAACCAGTTCATCAACAACAGCATTGCCTACAGGGAAAAACCTTCATGATAGATTGGAGAATTTATTTTATCTTGAGCATGAAGTAAATCATTTGTTCCCAAATCAGCCTAATTTCTTCAGATATACTGAGGATGATGAAACACTAAGAAATTTGCATTGGACCAGAGTGCCAGAAGTTCAATGGTGGGAAGGAATGATGGAACTTTTGTAAAAAATTATCCTTACATAAATTTTTGCCTATTTACCATAGTATATCATGATAAAAAGGATAAAAGGATGAACAAAGGTCAAAGAGTATCAGAGCAGTTAAAGAGTATTAGTGAAATGAAATAATCAACATAGAATTACTGAAGAGGATAGCAGCAAGCCAAGATATAGGGCCTTCCTCCAGCACATTCTTAAAAGAAGGAAACAACACAACATCAGTTATCATTTTTCTTATCTACGAGACCATCTGTCTCTATATTGTTGTAAAATACTTATTAGTTATCCTAGATAATATCTCAATTTGTTATGAGATATTTTGTATGATTTTTTGTATAAATACTCCATCAATTGGAGTAGTAAGTGTGGATTCATATACTTTGCAGTAACATTGACTTTTTCGGAATAAAGTGTTGTTGGAGAAATTTCTTTGTGGCTTGCTGGATGATGAATTGATGCTAGAGACTTTTTACAGGATTCATGTGTCTGTAAAACAACGTTTTTCATGGACTATTTTACTTCATATAATATATTCAAAACAACGTTTTTTCTCTTGTGAAAAAAAAATGATTAATGTTTATCACTCTGCCTTCAAAACTAGCGATGCTGGTCTATGTTGCTGGTTTATTGATATGGTCCGATGGTCTTTTTATATTTTGGACATATCACACCATATCACACTCCTCACATGATTAGCGTTTTTCTCTGTTGCAGGATTTTGGGTACTTTAATTTGTATTTGGAACAATGGACGTCGGTACTCTATCTGTTGCTTTACTATTCTACATACTGCTATTTCACTTTCTTATAGATGCCTCAAGCATATTTGGATGCTTTCTCAGATTGTCGATAATCTCCATGTGGACCATTACTGGGTTTTATATCATGTCCCTGTATGTGACATGGGGTATTTTTCTATCACTGTCTGGGGTGGGACTTCCACTTTTCTGGATGGATATTTGGGTTCCAATCTTCAGATGTGAAATGTAATGACTTCATGGACTGTTTTACTTCATATAATATATTCAAAACAACGTTTTTTCTCTTGTGAAAAAAAAATGATTAATGTTTATCACTCTGCCTTCAAAACTAGCGATGCTGGTCTATGTTGCTGGTTTATTGATATGGTCTCATGGTATTTTTATATTTGGGACATATCACACTCCTCACATGATTAGCGTTTTTCTCTGCTCAAGGATTTTGGGTACTTTAATTTGTATTTGGAACAATGGACGTCGGTACTCTATCTGTTGCTTTACTATTCTACATACTGCTATTTCACTTTCTTATAGATGCCTCGGGCATATTTGGATGCTTTCTCATATTTGTCGATAATCTCCATGTGGACCGTTACTGGGTTTTATATCAAGTCCCTGTATGTGACATGGGGTATTTTTCTATCACCGTCTGGGGTGGGACTTCCACTTTTCTGGATGGATATTTGGGTTCCAATATTCAGATGTGAAAATGTAATGACTTCATGGACTGTTTTACTTCATATAATATATTCAAAATAACGTTTTTTCTCTTCTGAAAAAAAATGATTAATGTTTATCATTCTGCCTTCAAAACTAGCGATGCTGGTCTATGTTGCTGGTTTATTGATATGGTCTGATGGTCTTTTTATATTTTGGACATATCACACTCCTCACATGATTAGCGTTTTTCTCTCTTCAAGGATTTTGGGTACTTTAATTTGTATTTGGAACAATGGACGTCGGTACTCTATCTGTTGTTTTACTATTCTACATACTGCTATTTCACTTTCTTATAGATGCCTCGGCATATTTGGATGCTTTCTCAGATTGTCGATAATCTCCATGTGGACCGTTACTGGGTTTTATATCATGTCCCTGTATGTGACATGGGGTATTTTTCTATCATTTTCTCGGGTGGGACTTCCACTTTTCTGGATGGATATTTGGGTTCCAATCTTCAGATGTGAAAATGTAATGACTTCATGGACTGTTTTACTTCATATAATATATTCAAAACAACGCTTTTTCTCTTTAAAGTTTCATTTTTTTTTTTTTTAATTGGAAACCTACCGTCACGATAATGATGTTCTTGTGTTGGCCAAGATTGCTTTACGATTAGAAACGCTTTAAGCGCTGACAAGATAAAACGTTTTGATTGCATTTAATGCTTAAAACGTCGGACCACATTTTTTCGGAATTGCGATAATTTACAAACGTCGGAAGAGTGACGTCCAAAACGTCGGAATTGTGGCAGTTTACAACCGTCGGAAGAGCGACGTCCAAAACGTCGGACCACACTGCATCGGAATTGCGACAGTTTACAAACGTCGGAAGAGCGACGTTCAAAACATCGGACCACATTTCGTCATAATTATGAGAGTTTACAGACGTCGGAAGAGCGACGTTCAAAACGTCGGACCACATTTCGTCGGAAGTGCGACAATTTACAAAGGTCGGAAGTGCGATGGATTGGGAAATTTCGGAAGAGTGACGCTTGTTTGGAAGCGACAGAAAAAGTGTCGATAGTGCGACACTTTTTAATTGCGTCGGAACTGTGATGGTATGGTAAACCACGTTTTTACCACCCTCGAACTGTCGCTCTTGCGACGACTATGTGTCGGAATAGCGACGAATTGGCCGTCGGAATTTCCACCAAATTTTCTAGTGTCATGAGAAAATGTATAGTGCTACAAATAGGAGACAACACCAACATAAGATGAATGATAAAATTTTAAATCTAGAAGAATTTAACAAAGTAAAAAATCCTACCTTTGATGAAGAGGTCAGGAAGGGAAAAGAGGCAGAAGAATGGTTGTTTGGAATGAAGAAGTATTTCAGAGTGCATGATTACTCTAAGAATATGAAGGTAAGAGTAGCCATTTTTATGCTAAAAATAAAAGTTGATATATGGTGGGAAGACCTGAGGAACATCAAGGATATTAGAGATATATATATATATCCTGGATAATATTTGAGAGATACTTATGGGAGAAGTACCTACCAGAAAGGTACTATGACAACAAGGTCAAATATTTTCACGAGTACAAAGAAAACAACCCTACATTAAGGATGAGAAAGTAAAGAAAAAAAGACACCATAGTGGGCTAGCACAAAATTTCAGGGATAAAATTGAGTTTAATGAGCCAAAGACATTAGAGGACATTGTTTGAAAAATGAGGTATTGTTATGAATAAGCCAAGCATAAAACTGAGTTATGAGTTGATTGGAAATCAAGAGGTAGGCCTTGATTTAAAGGAAATGGGAAAAATTTCCCAAGGCATTAGCCAGAAGGAGGGAATGTGAAGTCTACCACCCCTACTAAGTGTGACCCTCAATAGAAATTTACTAGTGCTAGTAGAGATCGGTTCCCTAAATCTTCAAGAGAGGAAGCTGAGGGGTTCAGAAGGGGACCCATATAGTGTTGGACATGTGGGGAAACCACATGTAGGGAGACTTGCCTTAGCAATAATAGAATGAACCAAAGTTCTATAATGTGCAAGAAGTAGAGACAATAAATTATGTGGCTCAAAATATGCCAAAAATATATGCCACATTGGATAACAGGCATGTCGATCACCAAGGCTTAGTGATCAAGGTGGAATGTACAATTGATAAATAAATTGTTTCAATTTTGATTGATGTAGGTTCTAATTTCGGTTATGTTAATGAAAATGTTGCAAAAAAGTATGCATTGTAGAATAAATCCATTGAAAAATCATGGTTAGGTTAGTTACCAATGGGAACAGAGGCGAGTTGTCGGTGTAGTAAAATCATGCCTAATTGTGATTGATGGTATGCCCACATTTGTAGATTTGAACTTGTTGTTGTTGGGCTCATATCATATGCTAGTCAACATGGACTGACAGACGGTCCATAAAACTAAAATCCACTGCTATCTCAAGTCATTAGAATGCCTCAGTGATGAACGATAAAGAGTGATGTTGTAGGGAATAAGAAAGATGGTGAATTTTGGTCGGATATTAGTGTTGGAATGGGGTCTCCTAACAAGTTACAAAACTGGTCCACTTTGGTTATTTTTGATTATATTAAGTATAGCGCAGGGGTTTTGGGGTGGGTCAAAGCCCCGAACGCATTGTAATGGGTTAAAGGGTAAACTAGGGGTCCGAAAACCATGGGTTGCGGACCATAGGAATGATAAAGCTAGATTGTTATAAATAGAGAAGCATTTCGGATTGTAAGAGGTAGGATTTGATAAGCTATTGATGCGATCTGTTGTGTAAGAGATCTGTTTGGGTTTTTGGGGGAATGAACTTCTGCAAGTTGTGTGCGCGGAGATCCTAGTCCAGTTGTGTGCGGACCTTGCTGCTGTGTGCGCAGGTTGTGAAGGGAATTGTAAGGAGAGGTTGATGAATGAATGAATACACGGGATTATTAGATCTGAATCCGTGAGTACTATTGAATGAATTACTGGTAATTACTGCGTTATGAATTTTATATCTTTGCGCTGCGAAGGTATGTATATTAAATGATTGGATATTTTCCGCTATGGTTATATCATGCTGTGAAAGTATATGTATTGAATTGGATCTAGATATGTTCTGTTCTGGTTATGTAACGTTGTGTGGATGTTATGAAAAGAATATAATTGTAGATCTAGTGCACGTTGATGCAATTAAATATATATTTAACCCTGCGCAGAGACAAGGTAATCTGAACAGACCACATCTTTACTTGCCTTACCCTTCCTTTCTTAGGGTGCGAAAACCTCGTTCCAGCACCCACCCATACTACTTCGGGTGAGACTGTGACCTGTGCAAGCGAGTCACTGCTGAAAGGGCCAGAAGTATAGGGGTTTGTTGGAAAACCTTGCACACTGAACCTGGGTCAGGACCCCTCAAGCTAAAAAATGGTTCCGTTGCCGGGACCAAAATAGATCTGAGGAAGGGATTGGGTAATGACAAGAGAATATTGGAAGCCTGAAAGAAAAGAGATTGAAGACTGGTTCGAAAGGCAGATCCAGGGGTTTGCAGTAAAAGAAAATCGAAGTGAAAAGTTAATGGTGGAAAGGTGGAAAAATAGGTATGTTCTGACTGAAAGCTACGAAAAATTCTTTGTAACCTTTGCAATTGAACTTTAGGAGTGGATGGCCAGGCTGGTAGAGTTCCAGAAGTGCTGGAAGGACTAGCGAGTCACTCGGTGGACTCCAGATCTTCTTGAAAAACTAGAAAGAACTAATAATACTATTACACGTATAGTGGATCACTGGGTGGATAGTGTGCTAGGAGGCTTTGTGACAGATTTTTCCATTGATCAGTTTGTATCATACTCTGAGGCCGAGCGACGATTCTTCAAAGGATTCCGGGGTAAGTTTCTGAGGACGTTACCATTAATGATCAAGAAGTTGCTGTGCGAGAAAAGAATTCTGTGTAGCCATACCGACTGAATGACCTCGGATCTAGACGGGAGCGTGACATGCAGTGGTAAGTATTATCGGATGAACCTTGACGAAGGAAGGGCTGCCTATAGCCCAGTAAAGGAACTTGCTACATCACCACCTAGGGCACGCAAGGGTAATAATTCGCCTATAAGGTCGTCCCTGGATAGTGATATGGCTGCGCATTTGAAACTACCTACCTTCAAAGGGGTAGGAGATGAGGACATGGATCGATTTTGGTTCATTGTAGACTCTGTTGGGACTACGTAGAACGTGGCAAGTGATACAATAAAAAGGGTGTAGCTGTCTTTAGCATTCGAAGATAGAGCTTTGGATTGGTATATGCAATATGTTGCCCAGAATAGAACCACCTCCATTCAGGATATTAAGGATGCTCTGAAGCAACAATTTCGCAAGCCGAAGTCTTATTCCTAGTTAGTAGCAGATGTAAAGGACTTCAAACAAGGTGCATCTGAATCAGTATGGGAGGCGGACCAACGGTTAAAGAAGGAAATTAGGGAAGGAGGGTTCGAGTATGATGATAGACAACATACCGAATGGTTCATCGCCATGTTGTTACCTCACCTGCGCACACCAATGAATAAGCAAACCTTTGAATCGTAGGAGAAAGATGTAGAAGCCGCTATGAGGCTAGAAGCTGATCCCTGGGAAGATACCTCAGCAGGAGTACAACAGATCCAGGAACAGCTCAGGGCTATGCACATAGAAATATAAAACCTACGAAAAGAGCGAGGAAAAGACATCTACGCAGATCTCTGGTGTATACGTTGCCGAGTATCTGGTCACACAAAGAATCAGTGCCCTCTACTGACTGATTATATGCAAGCTGGAGGACCTAGCCCACTACGCCCAAGGGTAAGTAGGGAACCTGTCCTATTGTGACCAAGGTCAAGCGGATCTGCGCTATGGTGTGATTATTGTTGGGTAGCAGGCCTACATGATACGAACCATTTCCCTTGGCTGGGTGCGTATGTCCTAGAGCTAAAACAAAAATGGTGCCGATTTTGTCGATCCGTAGGAAATGATGAGCAGAATTTCAGAATGTATGACTTAATGATGGATCTAGGGAACCTATATCGGTTACAATCAGACCCTGCATCGTCAAGACAGGCTGCACACTTTGGAGGATCACCGGCCCGAGGGAGAGGAGGTCAAGGAGGAAGCGCAGGCCGAGGACGAGGTCAGCTAATCTGTTATAACTGTGGAGAAATAGAGCACTTTGCCAGAGAATGCCCTAATCCCACCAGGCCATCATGTAAATACTACAAACAGCTGGACCACGAGGTAGAAGACTGCCCGATCTTAATAGCCAGAATGCAGGAAAAGCAACCTACCCCTACGTAGAATGTGCAAAGGGTTAAAACTGAGCTACGAGAAGTAGATCCAAGTGTAAAAGTCATAACACGTAGCGAGCTGGACACCAAGGGAAGCAAAGAGGTATCCTACGAAGAACATGCACAACTAGCAGCCCCTGCGTAGTCTCAGAGCGAGGAAGAAATTGAGACCTTTTTGAAGGCATGTCTGAAATTTCTCAGGAACCTGCAGGTCGTAGGAAACCTCCTGGCCTTAATGAATACCTGTGCAGCTCGGCCCACCTTGATTCCTGGGACCAAGGACATGCACAAACTGTACATCTCTAAGAAATTCACAGGGAGAGAAATGCGGCAAACTGCACAAATCAGAGACTATGAAATGGATCAGGTTATCTTAGATCTTGGATCTGATGCCAATGTTTTACCCAAGAAGACATGGCAGTTGATGGGAAAGCCCAAATTGGAATGGTCCACTATCCAGCTGAGCATGGAAAATCAACAGAAAATCATTCCCTTGGGTAGGTTACCAAAAGTTATGGTTGACATTGCAAGGGCAAGTGTCCTAGTTGACTTTGAAGTAATTGAGATAGTTGAAGATGCGGACCCCTACCCTGCGCTCCTTGGACTGGATTGGGCAATGGACATGGGAGGTATTATCAACCTCAAGAAATGAAGCATGGTGTTTGAAAGTGAAGGCACACATGTCATAGTACCCCTGGATCCCGCGGAGGGTACCCGGTATACTGAGCCTATCCATACGAAGGAAGAATTAGATCATATTTATAAAATCACTGCGCAAGATGAAGATCGGGTTAACCCCATAGATGAAGGGATGCTCCGTTGGGAAAAGGAAAGTGAATGTTTTTCTGACTTCGATGAGGAGCTGGAGAATTGGCAGAGCCGAGCTGCATGAGGTTTTGGCGCTTCACAGCCTTCAGACCGTCAGAAACTTCCATCGCATCTCTACCATAGAAAGAACCTTTCCTTGCCAAGAAGGCGCAGATGACACTCAGAAGCCTGTGAAGCCTAAGGGTTTCATGGAATGTAGATCCGAAGCACTACTTCTAACCCGATATGAAACACCTACACAGGGACCTGTATCCCCTACCCAGAGGAAGTACTGGAGTAGGGTGATCCTGCGCATAGAAACTCCCTTAGCCAGATGGGCCCCAAGGTCGGTCGACACACATGGTTACTTGCTAACATGCAACACTCAAGGGTGCGCTCGACCCTTGCCCAACCAGACTTACCAAAGTACTACTAACCTCAGTGCGCATAGGATTACAGACCTGTCTACAATCATGTGTATCCGGGAGAATCTGCGAACGTTTCGAGAAATAAATCACCTATGGACGTATGACGCAGCCGTCTTGCACAAGAATGCTCCTTCCATGAATGGAATAAATGCTTTGAAAATACTCCCAATCGACTTGCAAGATCACCTTGTGTCAACCTTCCATCCAGATATGAAAATTCCCTCAACATGTCAGCCACGCTCTGACATTATAGGGACACGACCTTGGACATGAAGGAAGAACATCAACTCATCTCGAGTTAATGCGAAAAGACACTTACAAACACAGAAAATGGGTAGTAGATCATCAATATCACCATTTATGATAAGTACGGTTCAACAGATCGAGGGTACGGACCACATGCGAGCTACCTCGCCATTAAGTAGCTTCGATTGGGGCATGGATGGCTGGAAGATGTTGGGTCGAGCTATTTACTTTCCTATCAAGCGGCATTAGCTATCCGCATTCTGGTTTTTTATACTTATTCATATGTTATATGATGCCCGCCTTTCCATTATGGATCCCAACTCAAAGGAGGAATTGATAAGAGGTCTGGGAGACACTGAGTGCAGTAATAGGAGTGTGTGTGGGCTACCGCCCGAAAGGATTATCTGCGAACCAAGTTCGGTAGGAACGCTGCGGTACCGGGACCTGCTGTGACATCTCCGCCATTTCCAGACCCCTCCTGCTAGAAGCAACGTATGTGTACTCCCTCGCATTGCCATAATTCACACTTCTGAACCGACTACTGGGGACATTCCAGTAGACTTAGCGCAGCTATCTACTATAGAGTTACAAAGACTATCTACTAGAGTAATGCCAGAAGTGCACTGCCGTGACCGAGAAAGGCGGAAGTAGTATTTCATGCCTCCAGAAGAACAAGCCCAGGGAATTACCGTGGTATCTAACGTAACACGCATTATTAAGGTAAAAATAGCGTAGGGAGCCCAATTTCTTGAAGAGGCCACACAGCTATGGACGATAGCATAGCACCACCCCATGCTTCAGCGTGCCCAATGGGAATTTAAGTAGGCAGAAGATGTTCTAGATCGAGTTCGGGGTTCCACACCTCCCCCTGCCCCCGTGCAGTGCCTGGGCGCCATACACAGGATTGAGGACTTTCGTCACTACAAGAAGATTGTGTGAAAAAATTTGAAACCATGGTCTAATGTTGCACTCCAGCTTGCACATAATGCGCAGTCCACCATTGCATGCCTCCATCGGTTGTTAGAACGAGTTGGTGCGGATCTCGATGGGCCGGCTTCTCTGACAATGCTCAATATGGCGCAGCACACTTCGGCCCAAAGCAAGACAATGCTTCCACCACTCCTTCGCACCCTGGCTACCTTGCGTGCGCAGATTGAAGGCGCGCCACCAAAGTGACTTGGGATGAGTCACAAGATTGTGTTGGGGGATTGTTGGAACGGGGTCTCCTAACAAGCTACGACGCTGGTCCATTTTGGTTATTTTTCATGATATTAAGTATAGTACAGGGGTTTTGGGGCAGGTCACAGCCCCGAACGCATTGTAATCGGTTAAAGGGTAAACTAGGGGTTTGAAAACCATGGGTTGTGGACCATAGGAATGATAAAGCTAGATTGCTATAAATAGAGAAGCATTTCGGATTGTAAGAGGCAGGATTTGATAAGCTATTGATGCGATCTGTTGTGTAAGTAATCTGTTTGGGTTTTTGGGGGAACAGACTCCTATTGGCTGTGTGCGCGGAGATCCTAGTCCAACTGTGTACGGACCCTGCTGCTGTGTGTGTAGGTTGGGAAGGGAATTGTAAGGAGAGGTTGATGAATGAATTAATACGTGGGATTATTAGATCTGAATATGTGAGTACTATTGAATGAATTATTGGTAATTACTGTGTTATGCATTTTCTGTCTTTGCACTGCGAAGGTTTGTATATTGAATGATTGGATCTGTTCCGCTCTGGTTATATCATGCTACGAAATTCTGTGTATTGAATTGGATCTAGATCTGTTCTGTTATGGTTATGTAATGTTTTTTGGATGTTATGAAAAGCATATAATTGTAGATCTAGTGCACGTGGATGCAATTATATATATATATATTTAACCCCGCGCAGAGACAAGGTAATCTGAATAGACCGCAACTCTGCTTGCCTTACCCTTCCTTTCTCAGGGTGTGGAAACCTGGTTCCAACACCCACCCATACTACTTCGGGTGAGACTGTGACCTGCGCAAGCGGGTCACTGCCGAAAGGGCTAGTAGTATAGGGGTTTGTTGGCAAACCTTGCACACCGAACCTGGGTCAGGACCCCTCAAGCCAAAAATTAGTGTTACAAATGAAAAAGTGAAACCAAAAGAGATGTTCCTTATACATCGTCCAGGTGACCAGTAATTAAAAGGACGACATGGACAAGATGGAAGAGCATTTGTTGTTAAAAAACTTTAATGATATATGTCCGAAGGAAATACCAAGATTTTCGCCATGAAGAGAAAACGCTTTCTCAATTAAAATATTTCTCGTATCAAAACTAGTGTCAAAAGGTACGTATGCATGAGAATGTTAGAGCTAGTGGAGTTGAAACTACAATTGAAGGAAATGTTATACAAGGGATATATTAAGAAAAAAATGTTGCCCTAGGGAGCTCTATATTTATTTGTAAAGAAAAAGGATGGAACATTGTGATTTTGAATGGACTGCATATAATTAAATAAGGCCATAGTAAGGAAAAAGTATCCTTTTCCTAGGATTGATGACTTGTTTGATTAACTGAGAGGAGATGAAGTATTTTAGAAAATCGATTTAAGGTTTGGGTATTATTAGGTATGGATTAAAGATGAATACATCCATAAGAAAACCTTAATAACTAGATATGGACATTATGAGTTCGTGATGGTGCAATTTGGACTCACCAATGCTACAACAACATTTATGTGTCTAATGAACAATGTCCTCAGTCCATATTTGGACAAATTTGGGTTTTTATTTGTAAATTAAATATTTGTTTACTATAATATTATTGAGGTTGATAACATCATATGTTGTAAAGTGATTTTAGGCTAATAAAAAATATGAGCTTGAACTCAACACTTGTAATCTAGCCTTTAGAAAGTAAATTTCCTCATTTTGTAGAAGCTCCATTGAAGGTACCACCATAAAGGAGAAATGGAATTGTCCCTATCGACTTTGGAGGATTTTTTGTTACATTATTATTGTGATTTTGTTTAAGATTAGTTCTTATATGAGTTTCACCTAAGAAAATTTTCCATTTTGATGTAATTATTTTCTTCGTATTAACCCACAAAGAAGAGCATGAAGAACACTTGAAAGTGGTATTGCAATTGTTGAGAGAGCATAAGCTTTATGCCAAGTGTATGATTTATTCCAATCACAAGTTCCATACTTGGGATACATATTTTCCAAGGGGGGAGTGGAAGTGGATTCAGAGAAGATCAAGGCCATCATGGAGTGGCCTACTCCTCGTAATGTTTCAAAAGTTAGATCCTTTATGGAATTGGCCAAATATTATTGGAGGTTCATCTAAAAATTCTCAAAGATTGGGCACCCAATCACCACCTTGTAGAGGAAAGGAGTTAAATTCTACTCTACCTCAAAGTGTGCAACTAGTTTTCAACAGCTAAAATAATTTCTCACACATGCTCCTATATTGATAATAGATAATCTGGAAGAGGATTTTATGGTTTGCAAAAATTCTTGTAAGGAAGGGCTCTGTGGAGTCCTAATGCAAGAAGGACATGTGATTTACTATTAATTGAGAAAAAAAAATGAGCATGAGAGTAATTATCTCACTCATGTCATAGAGTTAGCTACAATAGTGCATGCCTTGAAAATGTGGAGGCACTACTTTCTTGGAAGGAATATTGTTTTAATGTGCAACCACAAAGGGTTGGTATATTTATTTGACCAACTATTTGTCAACTTAATTATATTAAATTGATTACATAAATTATCGACCAGAGTTGGTAAAATTGTGAAGTGCAAGTGAAAAATATATGCTAGAAGCCCTTTTTTAATTCAATTTATTGTTATCATTGGATTTTTAGAGATTACTTCTAAGGATGTTTTTATTCTTTATGATCCTAATGAAATTGATAAATTACAACTAAGTTCTTAAAATCAACTATGCAAGGATGAAATAAGTTCTAAAATCAATTAAGTTTCTATTTTGAAAAAAAAATGAAACAAATGTTTTTCTGTCTTATGAAGAAATCTGAACTAGTTTATTTGTTAGTCTCTAAAATAATTCTTATTCTAACAATCTTGTGTATAAATATAAAGTCAAATTCTAGAAAAAGAAAATTTATATGTATTTTTGTTTTTGAAATGAAATGTTTTGGAAATGAAAATAAGTAAATCACTATTTCTTTTGAAAGAAATCACTCATGAACTGAAAAATAAGTCACTCTTAAGCTACAAGAAAATCATCCACTCATTATTGAATAGAAATCACTCATGCTTTGCAAACTGAAAAATAAACTTCTGAATGATTCTTGAAATAAATCAGTAATCACGCATGAACATGAAGAACTATTCTATAACAAACTATTGCTGCTTATGAATTACTCTGCAATTTTAACAATTTGAAAGGTAAATGAATCTACATCCAATGATAAAGGGAAACTATGTAAATTTCTACTTCAAATGGAAATGTAGAATTATGAAAAAAACTATAACAATTGAAAAAATGAAAGTAAGAGCTTAAACTACATGAAATGATAAAATGAAAACATGAAAACAACTACATTAAAAACATAAAATGCAGAACCTTCACTATTTTCAGGGGCCCTCCATAAACAGGTGGTATCAAAGCTTCACATAAACAGTCAGCTATGAATCAAATATTCAAGGCACTTCTTCATTAAAAAGGATGTAAATTTTTTTTTAACAATTCACTATATGCTTCAGAAAATTAACCTCCCCTCTTTGTTTCAATGGAGTGTTTATATAGGGGTTACAATGTAACTTTAGAGAGATTCATATGGCTAAAGATTAGAAATGAATGGACACCTAGTTGCCACGAATTTGATGAAGCACAGTCCATTCCAACCTCTATTTACTTGACTAGACGTTTCTTGACACATGTGTCAATTGTTTTCTCACACAACTACAAAATAGGGTTGCAAAACACCTAAAATATCTCCCAAATGGTAACAAATTCAGGAAAAATACTTCAAGAGAACATAATTGGGCCCATGCTGAACAAAACCCATGTTTTTATTTTGCGATATTCACTTTCGTGTGCTCCTAAAACACATTTGAAGTTGACTGGTCAAAATTGCTGCGATTTTCCCTTAGTCTTTGCCTGAAGGTCCACATGTGCGAGCTGGGTGGAATTTGACCGACACAATACATATTGGAGTCCCTAGAAACAATTTCCATGGGAAAAATTTCATTTTAGAGTGGTGCTACTACCTCAACCATGGAGGTAGCTACAGAAACTTGATAAATCTGCAGCCACTTGAACTTGCTAAATTGTCATTAGTTAAAACCATGCAAAATTATTCTTAATCTACTAAAAATAAAGGAAAATAATGTTAATTAACCACTTAGACATACATAGACACATTTTGAAGAATTATGGTAAAAATGGTGCAATGGATGGTTGGAAATAATGGCTTAATGAATGACAAAGACAAGTGAAAATGATGACAAATCAATGACTCGACATCTCCCCCACATTGATATATTTGCATGTCCTCATGAAAATGAAAGGAACCAATAAAAAATTATCAAAATATTTTCTATAGAATGTATCTTTGGGAATGACTTGGTTTTATTTGAACAATTGTTTGTTTTGAGAGGAATAATGTATTGATTGTTGGTTGATTTAAAGGAATAAGATTAGTCTCGGCTGTTGAAGTAGTCCTGCTTTGATCCTTTCTTGAAAAATAAACAAGAGAATGTGTCATGATATATCATCTTGGAATCAAGGAACAAATTTTTTTAGATAATCCCACTAATGAAGTTCTCCAAGATTCTTAAACCATTTCAATGTCTCGTCTTCAAAGGTCAATGTAATAATCAACATGCTAACCTCATGAAAAGCATTAAAATATTTTGGAACTCTATCAAATGATGCAATATCTCGTTAAATGACTTACAATATGACTATGAAATCCATCATGCCATATCTTAAGTGTTCAAAACAATGGGTTGATCAAGACATGGTCTTCAAGAGTTATTTCTTGATTACTTTCTTCTCCAAGGGCTTCTTCAATGTGTTCTTCATCCACATGCTTTTTCATGTTTAATTACCTCTTTTAACTTTTTGTTAGGGTCCCAAAAATTCTATACAAATGATAGCCATCTTACCGTTCTAAATCTTTTCTTTTATGAAAATGAAGCAAGGGGTTGCTGTATTTCGACAACTGCATGCTTATGCTTTGCTTTTACTATTATCTCATAGCCATATTCTCTGTAACATAGGCAACAATATTGAAGTATTTCTTGAACACTATCATAGTAATTTCCATCTTAAAGATTCCTCCATATTGCCTTTGGAAAATTAGCTATGAATATGTCCTTATTAATGATGAGAAATATGACCTTTGAAGTAGAGAAAAATGTTTCAACCTGTATGGAGGTTTCATGAAATAAATTTTCCCAGGAAAAGACCAAGACAACAAAAAAGGCTAAAATGAAAGGATTTTAATTTCATGGCTGCAAAAATATTAGAGACAAAGCTTCCCAAGTGGCATTTCTGACATCTTAATTTCAATCATATTAAGCTTGTATGTTTCAAGACTAAAATAATATTCATGAGGTCTAGTACTCAAGAATCAAGTTTATTTCTTTAATTTTTTTCAAAGCACCAATCATGGAAAAAAATTTGCAAAGCTACTTCTCAAAGATTGCCCAAAGCATATATTTGGCATGAGATCTAGTTCAATGATGGAAATGATGGTTGATAGTATGAGGTGGTTTTTCAATATGATGGTTAATAATGGTTGATGAAAAAGTGGTTATTCATCATATTTTCCTAAATCTTTAATAAACTAAGAAAACCTTATGCAAGTTTTTACATCAAGTTTACATTTTGAAGAACCTGAAATGCTGAAGTAGAGTTTGTAGATGTTGGAATAAAACCATTCTACTGGAAAATATATTCTTGAATATTGGGCTTTTGAAAATTCTGAAAATGAGTTTTCATGCCATCCAATGTTGCACAAAAACATATGCCACGAACTCATTTTAACGCCAAATTAAGTGCTTCAAAAGGGAAATGGTGTATTTTTACCCTTTTTACCGCCACATGTCTTCAAGATCCCATTTGTATGAAGAAAAGATGTTGTTATGCAAAAATACCAAAATTTGGCCTAATCTGTCCACAATGGTGAAAAATGAAAATCTGCCTTTAAAACAAGTTGAAAACTTCTGGAAAATTGAACCTTTTTTTTTTTTTTTTTAATTCTGCTAGCGTAGTACTCAAATTATCATATTCTGAGAAAACCCAAAAGCTCATAATATTTTATTTTTGCTCCAATATCTTGCAATATTTTTGCCAAAACTTCTTTTGGAACAAGCTGCTACAACAAAAACAGGTTGTTACAGCAATAGCTGCAGAAACTGCAACTTTCCGTATTTGTTGCAAAAAATGTCATTTTTTGCAAAAATTGTCAATTTTTGCAAAAAATTGTTTTCTCCAAGTTTCAACTGCTGATTTGGATTGTGTACTACATGCTAAAGTAGAAACCACGAAAGATAATGCATACTGTCTGAAATAGGCCTAATTTATAGTTTTTCTGGAAAATGAAAAAGACTGAAAAAGTGTTGTAATGGTGCCATCATGCTGTTGTTGAATGACAAAAAGATGAAAATTATGCTACAAAAAACCACTAAAATGTACTGTTGCGAGTTGTTGTTGATTCCATAAAACCATTAGTCTTCATCAAGGCCAAAATTCATGGTACAATTCTTACCAGGCGAATGAATGTGTCGAAGCCGAGCATGGAAAGAAATCATTGGATTACCGATCAATGATGAAAATATTTAACCAATGTGACATAAGTCACTGATAATGTAAATGAGTGCCAAGGTACCTGAGTGCATCTTGACAAGGACAAATGAATGTGTTGATATCAAGTCACCTACAAGATCTGAAAATCAGGAGACATTATTGTATGCCCATTGTTGTCAATGAGGAGGCTTGCCATTAATTTTTTCAAGTTCCAAGGCACTCCAAATAATATCTTATCTTGATCCCAAATAAGGTGTTGAGGTCGATGGGACAAGATCTGTTGGAAGGTGGTCCTTAAGGAATCCCACATCAACCAACTCGAGCATAGAATCAAAAATAATTTGAAGAACCATAATAAAAGATTGAAACCAACATGAAATTATAGAACTTATTGTGAACTTTGCTCGCTAGTTGCCTGGTTTTAAAGAAAATCTCATCTCCAATTGCGCTAGCAAGCTAGTTTTCACAATAGGACTTATTTTTCTCTTTAATTTTTTTTCTTTCCTTTTTTATGTGTCCTACTCTACTTGAAAAATAAATATCGTTCAAGTATATGAATACTTCCAATGGAACCACGTGTGAAACAAGATGATAGATAAACTCATATGCAGGTTTGAAATATACTCTTTGATATGTACCGGTATATGAGAGACCAACTGCCTTGATTGAGATGATGTCATAAAATACTGAAGAATTGAGTATTGGGATCCAATTACTGTCTTGAACCAAGATTCAATGTAATCTTGTCTTCCTTGGCTTCTTGCTATCATGCCATACAATTCTTGAGAGATGTAGTCTCCATTCATATAATCTGGTGATAGGCATGCAAGAAACTTTTTAGTCTCAGGTTCCAACAACTGGTCTTTATCGACAAGTATCCTTGATTCTTGGAGCTTGTCTGAATCTTCTTCTTTTGGATGTTGTTATTCAATGACAACTAGTGAATCATTTTTCAATACCTCAATATTGTAAGTGGATTGAGGTTTTTTGTTGTTGGGGATATGAAATGGTTGTGTAGGTAGTGGAGTGGGAATGGATCTTTGGGGTGCTTGTGTGGATGGTAATGGGAAAGGTTTAATTGAGGTCAAATTAGGGTGAATTTGATGTTGTGGTGGAGGTGAATGGTATGGATAGAATTGAGATTGGTTTTGAGGTTAGTAAGGAAAAGATTAAGGATACAATGGATTTCTTTTGTAAGGATCTTGGTAACCTTATTTCCAAGATTGGTTTTGAGGTTGGGATTGAGATGGCCAAGGTTTCCAAGATTGGTTTTGAGGTTGGGATTGAGATGTCCAAGGTTTTCATGGAAAGGATGTTTTCCAATTACTTTGAGATTCTTTCGCATAACCCTAAAATTGAGAATTGAGATCTTGCATCTTACCAGGTTGATGAGGTTGCCATGATATTCTTGGATCTACATAACAAGATTTTTCCAGTGTTTGATTTTCTCCTTGGTAAACTGCATTTAACCCTGGTAATGATGGGAAATATTTAGTAGTATGTGATCCTTCACATATTTCAAAAATTTTAATTTTATCAAGTGGACATTCATGCAAAGCATGTTTCTTTCTACATTTAGGGAAAAATATAAATGAACTAGCATTCTCAACATTTTTCTTATTTTGCATTCTTAGCATATCAGTTTTTTTTATTTAAATTACCAAGAATGTATGGAAAATTGTTATGTTCAGTTTGAATTACCAATCCTAATGTTGAATTACTTACTCTTGCCATAACTGGATCTTGAGGGGATCTTCCATACTTTTCTTTTCCTCTTGATATGTTATTACATAGTTCAAAAATCTCTTGAAATGGCAATTGAGAGACATCTCCTTTTCCCACCAGTTTGAGAAGAGCAATCCATTCATCCCTTATATCATTTAGTATGAGATTTTTTAATGTGTTTGATCCTGGATTATCCAATTTATATCTTTTGGCATTATAAGTAAATCTCTCCACTAAATATTCTAGGATTTCATCCTATTTTTGGTTCATATTAAAGACTTCATTTATAAGTTCATGGTGTATGCAATAATGTTTATATTTTCCCAAAAATACTCTTTTCATATCATCCCATGTCCTTATAGAATTTGTCCCTAAAGTAATGAACCATCTAAGAGGTCTATCCTTCAATGTTTCCGGAAATAAATTCAATTTTTGAATGTGTAATGAGTAGCCATAAGATCTAAAAATTATTTCAAATTCAAAAAGAAAGGTTTCTGGGTCTTCTGATGTCATACCTTTGAAGTTAGCAAGTACATATGGAGGGATATTCTTCATTTGAACATTGATATAAGTTTCTTGAATGAGAAATCCAAAATAATCTTCCTCATTGTCATCATCTTCATCCATTTCTTCAACATCCTTTGTCACCTCTTCCTCTACCTGCAAAACTAGGAATTCATGATGGGGATGTGTGATTCTCACTGCACCACATGATATAGTGGGGGTGGTAGGTGATTGAAGTTTTTTTCTTTTTTCTTTTATTTATTTTTTATTTTTTTAAATTAAATTAAAAGGACTCCTATATAAACTTCCCCAACAACTTCGCCAAAATGTTTGTCAATTTAATTGTCTTAAATTGATTACATAAATTATTGACTGGAGTTGGTAAATTTGTGAAGTGAAAGTGCATAATATATGCTAGAAGCCATTTTTTAATTCAATTTATTGGTATGATTTTATTTGTAGAGATTAAGTATAAGGATGTTTTTATTCTTTATGATACTAATGAAATTGATAAATTACAACTAAGTTCTAAAAATCAATTAAGTTTCTATTCTGCAAAAATTGAAACAAATCTTTCTCTATCTTATGAAGAAATGTGAACTATTTTTTTTGTTAGTCTCTAAAATAATTCTTATTCTAACAGTCTTGTGTAATTCTAGAAAATGAAAATTTATATGTTTTTATGTTTTTGAAATGAAATGTTCTCGAAATGAAAATAAGTAAATCACTATTTATTTTGAAAGAAATCACTCATGAACTGAAAAATAAGTCACTCTTAAGCTACAAGAAAATCATTCACTCATTACTGAATAGAAATCACTCATGCTTTGCAAACTCGAAAGTAAACTCCTCAATGCTTCTTGAAATAAATCATGCACGAAATTGATGAACTATTCTATAACAAACTATTGCTGCTTATGAATTACTCTGTAATTTTAACAATTCTAAAGGGAAATGAAACTACATCCAATGACAATGTCAATGTGTCGGATTTCATTCTAGAGTGGTTCTACTACCTCAACCATGGAGGTAGCTATGGAAACTTGACAAATCTGTGGTCACTTGAACTTTCTAAACTGTCATTAGTTAAAACCATGCAAAATTCTTCTTAATCTACTAAAAATAAAGGAAAATGATGTTAATTAACCACTTAGACATACATAAACACATTTTGAAGAATTATGATAAGAATAGTGGCAAGTGAGTGAAATGGTACAATGGATGGTTGGAAATATGGCTTAATGAATGACAAAGACAAGTGAAAATGATGAAAAATCAATGACCCAACACCAACCCAAGTTGAATGCAAGACAAGCTAGTGGGTAGCCTTGATCGATGAATTTGTTGGGAAAAATACTGAGAGGGGGGGGGGGTGAATCAGTATTTAGAGCTGACTGAGAACTTTTACTTTTTCTTTCTCTAAAACCCATATGCTACTTTACTGAATCCAAGTTGTATGTTCAGAGATCTTATTATGTCTTTACTTAGATCATTGCATCATTCATTCATCGGATGTTATGCAGTAAGCATAAACAGAAATAACAGAACAAACCATCAATCATAAGCAATACATATGAACACCAGTAATTAAGGTGGAAACCCAATTCGAGAGAAAACCACCATTGCTGTTATCTCAGTCTTCAATATTTATTATAAAGAAAACTTCTTACAATTTTATGTTGGTGCAGACTCATACCAGCATGCAGGCACCCACTTGCAGAAGGCTACAACCTTCTCTCATTTACCAGCCTCTCCTAGAAGGTAGATACAACCCCCTGCTCTCGTTTACCAGCTACCACTGGAAGGGAGCTACAACCCCCTGCTCTCGTTTACCAGCTACCACTGGAAGGGAGCTACAACCCCCTGCTCTCGTTTACCAGCTACCACTGGAAGGGAGCTACAACCCTCTCACTGAAGGTTTCGACCCTCAGATCTACTGCGGACCACATTCCATCAATTTTCATACTAGATCCACCAGTTTCCACACAACATATCTTGCAGGCCACCAGATTTATTCATTTTCTTCAGTACACTCGCACCAGTTCTTCATGATTTCGTTAGTCGATCAAACCAGAGATTCATTATATCTATGGGTGCATCGTAGATTCAGATTTATCAATTAAGAACAGAGTTTGTCCATGAAAATATTCCTTAGATAAATTTATTCATTCACCACCCTTGCATGCACGCATTGTACAATAATCGTCTTCTCCTTATATAATTTTTTTTGCCTTTAGTAAAACCATGAGTAAAAACCATTCAACCGCTAATGGTATTCCTTTGACAGTATTTCCTTTAGTTTACCCCACATGCCTCTTTGATTTCTTTTTAATTTATTTATCAATTTGAAGAAATTGACAAATAAATATATTTACAACTTTGAACTGAACTTTAGGATTAAAGTAACAACCCTTCTCACTTTAAAGAAATATCCAACGCTTTCAAACAATTAACCTTATGATAAACCTTTGACCCCGGGCCCACATATATAGTCAATAGCCAATCAAATACGCACATGGTACCATAAGTAAACTTCGTGCAAGTCCAGCGTCCGATCACTGTTAGATAGCAAGCTCCCAGATCAACGACATATATGCATATTGCTTGACCTCTGATGCCGAACATTAACGTGCGATGGCCTGTCGTAATTTGGTTAATCTTCGTGCATCTTCCTCATACAACCACCGTTCGATGGCTCCTTCCAAGATCAACGGCTTGTATCGATATCGCTAGGCATCCTGGGTCGAACAATAACACGCGATGGCATGCAGTGTCAAGCGGTTTTGTGGAGTTGTACAGGGACGTGTGTCACCCGTTATATGGAATCAGAGCCAACCTCTTGAATACCGCTCAACCCACAAAAGCGGTGCGATATGGGCAATCCATCCTCGCAAATCCACTCGTGGTTTTGGAATAGTGACCAACCCACGGTTAAGTCTGGTTACACTATTCCTTTTGGTCCCTTAACTTAGGTTCACAACTCGGTCCACCGAAAGTTTGATGCCAAATACTCTTTTTTAGTTCTTCCGCGTTATAACTGATTTTCTTTCGCTCCTTGTTCCTTTATTCATGAACGACAGTCAACTCCTTACTAATAGCGTAGACCCTTCCATGTGAAGCTTAAAACCATAATTTTGTTCAATAAATAACATTCCACTTTCTACCAGTTTGGATACACTGTCGACCGTATTAACCATTCCTCGAACAACATACAAAGCACCATTAATCCCCTCAAAGGGTTTCTCACGGATTGCATACATATGTTCACACCTGAATGGGACTCAAATATCCTTCCTATTGAATTCAATTTGCTTCTTGACTGATATTGCTCTCTGTAGATGCACTCTTTCTCTGTTCTTCTCTGCTACATGTCTTGTCTCTGTTCCTAGTTACTGTTTCAGATGCCAATTCCTTTGCCACTTCCTTTGCCATCAATGAAAACATTTCCAACAATCTCCCCCTTTGGCATTAATGGCAATACTCTTCCTCTGTTTGTCTTATAGAGGCCCTTCTGTGCCTTTCCTCCCCCTTTGACATCAATGGCAAAGGGTTGCTCATTTCCTAGTTTTCTTTCTGCATTTCTTCTCTCTGATTTGTGTTTAGATCTTCTTCTTTTGAATTTGTACCTTGCTGCTCCAAAATGGTGTAAAAGAGTTGTTGAGAGAACACTTTTGGGGATTTTTGAACTTTTATATACGCATTAAGTCGATACCATTCTGAAGCATAGACTCTTTGCACTTGTATAGAGAGTAGGTGATGACAACCATATATAATCAGACTTGTATAATAAGAGATGCATTATTGGATCAAGAATTAAATATTGTGAATGCTCCAAGTGACATATCAGGCTTGCTTCAACTATACTTCAGTCTATATCTGATATAGTGCGCCAATATATTTCTTGATGCATTCTTGCCATATTCCTTTGATCCTAAGGACCTGTGCCATACTGTTGTTCCTCCATGATAACACTTGATATTATGTTTGATAGGAATGCTGCTTCTACCAAGTACCAAATGATATTACCTTGATAAAATATGCAAAGATTTCACTTTAGTTTGCACATTTACCCATAATTTAAGACTTCCTTCATAAATTCTTCTATTGAGCTTTCCACTGTTCACCTCAACAGTCATTAATATCCTCAATTTGATCTTTTCATCATTAACTATTTTCTTATTCTGTCATTCTGTTCAAAGGAATGTCACTGCATTTTCCTTTGCTATGATAGATCCAGAATCATTGCTGCTTTATATTGCTTTATATACCACTTCAACTGTTCTGACATGACTATCTTCAGAAGGACATCTTCAATTTATATACTATGAATCTTCATGGGCTGATTACTCAAAGATTTATTACTCACTTAACTGCATTCCTCCAAGTGAACTTTTTTGCAGATGAGAGATGTAATGAACTGATGATAGGCACCTTTCTTACTCAACATTCTTAATGGGGTTCATTGTTAATTCTAGTAGTATGATGCATTCTGTAATCATCCTTTAATGTGCTAATATCTTCTTAGCTTTCATGTTCATTACTGATGTTTCCTCTATTTTCATGGTTGCTTGCTGATTTTTCTCCTTCTATCAATCTGTCAGCTATTGAATACTTCAAATAATCTTCTTGATTTCATAGCTGTTCTTATTACATGGAGCTCTTCTCAGACCACTTTCAACATGCTACATCTTCATAAAAATCATCAGAGAATGAAACAGAATTATGAGAACAGAAACACCACCAGAGGTACCAAACAACACTGCAGCTGTGTTTTCAAATGTCATCCAATATTTGTAGAATAAGCACATCAGTAACCAAGCCTTCAGGCTCTTTGCCGTATCAACATATTCTTCCCAAGAGGAATTATCATACCAGAACAACTTCTTCAATAGAAAATATGTGTCAAGTAATCATCCATGTGATCTGTTATCACCAAGATCTTCATGATTTATATTTATTTCATAATCAGGATGTATCATGTGTAGGAATTATGTATAAAAGGTCTCAACCATGACAAAAATCATCAGCATCAAATTCTGCATGATCTGTCCTTATCTCTGAATCATAAGACTTCCATCTCATCCATGTGTGAAAACAAAGGATACTCTTCAGCAAAGAAACAATCAGGGCTTATCTATAATCTCATTATGGGAAACCATATATCATTTTCACTCCTCCATGCCATACGTTTTCAGTATTTGCTTCTGATAGAAATATGCCATTTGTTGTTTGTTTTTCTTCTTTTGGAGCAAAAATACCTCAAGAGAGAGGTCATATTTTAGAACCATCATAATGCCAACAATGCATTATTTTCAGCAAGGCTAATGCTCCCCCTAAACTTATGCCACCTGTACCTGTCTTCTTCACATCAGATGCACTGTTAGAAATAAACAAAACTATCATTCATTGCTCCCCCTGTGATGATACATTACTGATTCCTATAATGTATCTCACATCACTCCTACAGTCATTATGAGAAGTAAGCTTTAGAAATGGATGACTACAGTAGGATTATTATCCCCTACGTTTTTTACTGGTCCTCCTTCTTTTTTCAGCTTTGCTTGAAATTTCTTATTGTGTGCTGGAAATTATCCATTTTCTCAAATCTATTCATCCTGCATTCCTTTTCTATATGTCTATACTTGTTACAAGAATAACATCTTGTGTGACTAGAGAAGTAAGCATAGGGATCATAATGTGTTTTTCTATTCTTTCTTCTATTGCAATCAGCTGCTTTATGACCAAACTTGCTGCATGAAAAACAATATCCCTTAAAGAAACCTGAGTACCTTTCTATGTGGAATCTGTTTTCTTGTGACTGAAACAATCTACCTCTGCAATTAGCTGCAACATGCCCATACTTATGACACTCAAAGAATTCAACATTATTGAATGATTTCGGTTGATCTTTTGTCTCTTTCAATACTTCAAGTTTTGCATTGATATCCTTTGAATCTTTAGCACTTTCTTGTGAACTAGATTCTCCTTTAACAGTTTCATGAAAACCAAGACCAGATTTAACAGAAGGAGACCTTTGAATACTAAGAATATTATCCAGAATCTTAGTACTATCTTGAAACCTCAAGATTTTATCCTTTTCCTCTAATTTTCCTTTTAAAATGTTTACCTCAACCTCCAATATTTGGCATTGCTTCTTCATATTTTCTTCGACCCTTTTTCTTTCTTCTACTTGATCATTCAATTTTAGAATTTCTTCTTTCAATCCATTTTCTTGTTCTTCAAATGTTTGTAGAAGTTCTTCATTCTTCTTATTTGATTTTTCCAGATCTTCTTTCAAAGAGATGATTTCTGCTTCAAGTCCTTCTTTTTCAAATGATTGTAGAAGTTCTTCATTCTTCCTTTTTGATGCTTCGAGATCTGATTTCAGAGAGATGATTTCTACTTCAAGTCCTTCACTGTGATTGGTTACTTCATCGTACAACCTTTGATACTTATTTATCTGTCCATTCATTCTAGAGATCATATCTTTGTAGATAGATTCTCTCTCATTAAATATTCTTTGTCGATTTTCAACTTTAATTTTGAGAACTTCTTCTAGATCCATAACATTACTTTCACTATCTTCACCATTGCATGCACAAGAAAGTGAATCACAAGAACAACAATCAATACCTGTTTTATCTTCTTCAGTTTCTGCTGCACATATTTTCTGAGATATCTCCTTTCTTTGAGTAGCCTTCTTCTTTTGCTTCCTTCCCATTGAGATGGATCTCCTTCAAGCGATCAAGCTCCTTCAGAAGGACCTCCTCTGATACCAATTGTTGGGAAAAATACTGAGAGAGGGGAGTGAATCAGTATTTAGAGCTGACTGAGAACTTTTAATTTTTCTTTCTCTAAAACCCATATGCTACTTTACTGAATCCAAGTTGTATGCTCAGAGATATTATTATGTCTTTACTTAGATCATTGCATCATTCATTCATCAGATGTTATGCATTAAGCATGAACAGAAATAACAGAACAAACCATCAATCATAGGCAATACATATGAACACCAATATTTAAGGTGGAAACCCAATTCGGGAGAAAACCACCGCTGATGTTATCTCAGTCTTCAATATTTATTATAAAGAAAACTTCTTACAATTTTATGCTAGTGCAAACTCATACAAGCACGCAGGCACCCACCTGTAGAAGGCTACAACCTTCTCTCATTTACCAGCCTCTCCTGGAAGGGAGCTACAACCCCCTGCTCTCGTTTACCAGCCTCTCCTGGAAGGGAGCTACAACCCCCTGCTCTCGTTTTGGACAAAATTACCACTAGAAGGGAGCTACAGCCCCCTCACTAAAGGCTTCCACCCTCAGCACCACTGCGGACCACGTTTCATCAATTTTCATACTGGATCCACCAGTTTCCACACGACATACCTTGCAGGCCACCAGATTTATTCATTTAGTACACTCACACCAGTTCTTCATGATTTCGTCTGTCATTCAAACCAGAGATTCATCATCGCCAGATCATTATATCCATGGGTGCATCGTAGATTCAGATTTATCAGTTAAGAACAGATTTCATCCATGCAGATATTCCTTAGAGAAATTTATTCATTCACCACCCTTACGCATGCACACATCGTACTATCATCCTCTTCGCCTTATATAGTTTAACCTTTATCAATACTATGAGTAAAAACCATTCAACCGCTAATGGTATTCCTTTAGTTTACCCCACGTGCCTCTTTGATTTCTTTTTAATTTATTTATCAATTTGAAGAAATTGACAAATAAATATATATTTACAACTTTGAACTGAACTTTAGGATTAAAGTTACAACCCTTCGCACTTTATAGAAATATCCAACGCTTTAAAACAATTAACCTTATGATAACCCTTTGACCCCGGGCCCACATATATAGTCAATAGCCAATCAAATACGCGCATGGTACCATAAGTAAACTTCGTGCAAGTCCAGTGTCCGATCATCATTAGATAGCAAGCTTCTAGATCAACGGCATATATGCATTTTGCTCGACCTCCGATGCCGAACGTTAACGTGCGATGGCCCGCCGTACTTTGGTTAATCTTCGTGCATCTTCCTCATACGACCATCGTCTGATGGCTTCCCTCCAGATCAACGGCGCACAACAATATCGCTGGGCGTCCTAGGTGGAACTATAACGCGCGATGGCGCGCAATGACAAGCGGTTTTTTGGAGTCATACAGGGACGCGTGTCGCCCGTTCTATGGAATCGGAGCCAACCTCTTGAATACCGCTCAACCCACAAAATCGATGCGATATGGGCAATCCGTCCTCGCAAATCCACTCGTGGTTTTGGAACAGTGACCAACCCACGGTTAAGTCTGGTTACGCTATTCCTTTTGGTCCTTAACTCAGGTTCACAACTCGGTCCACCGAAAGTTTAATACTCTGTTTTAGTTCTTCCGCGTTATAACTGATTTTCTCTCGCTCCTTGTTCCTTTCTCCATGAATGCCAATCAGCTCCTTACTAATAGCATAGACCCTTCCATGTGAAACTTAAAACCATAATTTTGTTCAATCAGTAACATTCCATTGTCTACCAGTTTGGATACACTGTCGACCGTATTAACCATTCCTCGAACATCATACAGAGCACCATTAATCCCCTCATAGGGTTTCTCACGGATTGCATACATATGTTCACACCTGAATGGGACTCAAATATCCTTCCTATTGAATTCAATTTTCTTCTCGACCGATAATCGCCTCTCGTAGATGCACTTCTTTCTCTCGTTCTTCTCTCACATGTCTTGTCTCTGCTCCTAGTTAGTCTCGTTTCCGTATGCCACCTTGCCACTTCCTTTGCCATCAATGACAACATTTCCAACAGAATTTTACATTGAAATAAAGTACATCAAGGACAAAGATACCAAAGTGGTAGATGCACTTACTATAAGCTCACATGTGGCACATTTGGAAGCCATAAGAATTGGCGAAGTTGATATCAAATAAAGTATTAAGGAATAATAATTTAGGATGAGCATTATCATCATGTGAAGGAATGATTGCAACAAGATCTAGAATGAGCTTTGAGTAAGAATTACTCACTCATTGATGATGGTATGTTGAAATTCAAGGGTAGATGGTGTTAAGTCCCTATATTAATAGTGTAGTCCCTTATTATGTTAGTGTATCCCCCCTTATTGTTATTTTTGTACCCATGTAACCCCCGTATTGTTATTATTGTGTCCTTACATTATTATTGTTAGGTCGGCTAGGGTTACATTGTGGGCCCATTAGGATTACATTGTGGCCCCATGGACTCCTATATATAGAAAGGAGGTTTTGTCATTTGTATCATCGAAGAATTGTTCATTCATGTAACGTATTGGAGGTTTCCCCATCAAAGTGGCTTATTTCTAAGGCATTGATATCTCTTTTCTTCTCTTTTTGGAGCCTAAGCCAAACATCGTGTCGCAGCTTTGTACTCTGTGGTTTCTCACGCTTTCATTCTCCAAACAGGTCATAGTGGAATTTTCGCTATAACTTTTTTTCTACGAAGCTTCAGAAGCTGTACTTTTAGTAAGTTAAGTTGAAACTCGAGGAATATCGTCACCAAATTTTAGAATCTGGTTCACAATATTTTCGGAGACAAGGATCTCGGTGGGTTAGGAATTTTTGCAAAGTTCTCGAATTTCACTGTCGAAATTGATCCAAACAGGTCATCGTGTCATTTTCGCTATAACATTTTTTCTACGAAGTTTCAGAAGCTGAAATTTTTATGGTACGAAGCCAAAATCTTGAGGAAGCTGGTATGAAAATTTCAGAGCTTGGTTCGTAATTGTTTCGGAGATATGATCTGTGGAAGTCAAGTCTTTTTGCAGGCTCCCGAATTTCATCTCAAAGAGGTGATCATGGGAAGATATTCATAACTCTCTCCGAGTATCGGATTGGAATTCGTAAAAGTGTCTTGAAGTAAACAATAAGAGTTTTCTCGTCTATCAATTTCAGAGCCAAAGGAGCAAAAAGTGACACGTGGAAAGTCTTACAAGTGTGCTCTACTGAACCAGTCCATAATTAGGTAATTGTGGGAGATTGGACATAACTTTGCCTTGAAGAATCAAAATCAGGTCAGACTTGTTGCATTCGAAAGATGATTCATAGGGATACTTTAGGGCCAATTTTTAGATATTGAAGATCCAAAATCACAAAGATAATTCGGTTTCAATATCAATCTCCTCAAAATCAAGAAAAAGGTTTGTATTTGGTTTTTAAAATTGCATAACATTTGTTTGAAAAAGAAATTTGAAGTGATTCCAAGGGCATATTTTAGAATTTTTATTAGTATTTGGTTCTATAATGCCTCAAAAAAATAATTCCATACCAATTAAGGTCTCAAAAAGCTATACTATGGCGCATGAAGAGGAAGAATGGCCGTATGAGATATCAAAATTACTGTACCAAGTGCAACAAATTTCGATCTTACGAAGAGCAAATGAAGATGACATAGATGGTTTAAAAGAAGAAATGGAGGCTAAGTTGGATGGTTTTAAGGATCAAATAATAGCTAATATGGATGATAAATTAGTGGAAGATCACATCGAGCATCAACAACAAGTTCTCCAACTCTCAAAGGATAACCTAACTTTGGTGCAGAATCTAATGAAACAACAGGAATATCAACATCACATTGAAAGAAGTTCTGAAGCAGTCACAAAAACAAGAAATCGACAAGTACGATCAATTTCAGAGTATCTCAGCAAGTGGAAGAACTTTCCTGTAGAAGATTCCACATGGGAGGATGAGAATTTTATAGAGAAGCATCAAGAAATAATCAAGCGTTGAGGACAACACTTGTTGAAGGAGAGGGGCATGTTAAGTCCCTATATTAATAGTGTAGTCCCTTATTATGTTAGTGTAGCCCCACTTATTGTTATTGTTGTACCCCTGTAACCCCCATATTGTTATTATTGTGTCCTTACATTATTATTGTTAGGTCGGCTAGGATTACATTGTGGCCCACTAGGATTACATTATGGCCCCATGGACTCCTATATATAGAAAGGAGGTTTTGTAAATTGTATCATCCAAGAATTGTGCATTTATGTAATGTATTGGAGGTTTCCCCCTCGAAGTGGCTTATTTCTAAGTTGTTGATATCTCTTTTCTTCTATTTTGGAGATGGTTTCACAACAGATGGTATATACCTTGAATGGGACAATTGAAGAAACTCATTGATGTAGGGATTCTGCTATAAAATAGATCCGAGCATATAAAAAACACACTCTTTCACTCGGCATGAAAACTCTCAATAATTCTTCGTTAAAATCATAAAAATATTCAGCTCAAAAATACACATGAAGGAAAGAGAGCCACATAAAAAAATACTGACAATAAACCAAAAAACTCTTTGGCCAAATATTACATTGGGCATCCTCTTGGCTCTCGGCCCTTCAAACCATCTCTCACTCTCACTGTACTCCTCACTGCTCTCAGCTGTCTCTCATCCTCACAAAAGAACTCTTATTTATACATAAATAATGAATTTATTTCACTCCATAAATTCCTCCACACAAATCTCAACTACAAATCTAATTTGGATTTATCTTTTTTGGACCCAAATAAGTCCCATTTATGGAATTCCTCATCCCTAGATTATCTACCTAATTCAACTCCACTCATATCCTTAATTATTTAAATAATATTTACAATAATCCTCTCATTTATAATTTCTCTCCTAATTTATTAAAAATGAGCAAATTAATTAATAAAATAATTAAAATATCTCACCCCCTTATTTACACAATTGAATAATGAAAATTTAGCTTTGATGCTCTTGCATCAGACTACCCATGTAGAGAAGTTTCCATAGACTCCTGGCTATGAGGTTCGTCACTTTTATGTAATACTGTGACAGCCACAAGTCCTGATGACTTGCTCCCTCCAGGATTCCATACGTTGTTCTGTCGCTGGTCCTTCAAAGTATCAACTCAATTTGGTAACTCATCATTAACTCTGTCGATTGGATCCCATCGGCTTCTCCAACACTTTCTTTCTCCAATTCCTCGGAGTAATTCCTCTTTGTCTAACTCTGTCGTCTCCAGCTGAGCTGAATACTCAACTTTCTGCAATGGAAAATAATCAAGAACTCCTTGATTACAACTATAGTCTTTGATTTATTTTATAACAAAAACTCTCTTGTTCGGTGTTGTAACTGCATTCCCCAACAAACTGCTAGTTTTAAAAAGATAAGACCTTTCGGTATCATTTGATGCTTCAGGCATCAATCTCCCATCATCAACTTTCTGGACTTTAATAGATTCTATTTCGAACTTGTGGTTGCTTCCATGTTCATCTTTCTAGATCAATATTTTTGTCTCCTTTTTGTCTTTATGGACACAACTCCCTTACTTCTCTTGATCTTTCACCTCAACTCCAAATAATTTCCGCTCAACTTCTCTGAATTTGACATCATATCTGTTAATATCATTTTCTGTACCTACAATTACATTATTATATGAAAAGTTATAATATTCATTCAAATCTATAAACATTTCATCTCTATCATGCATAGCAACTGTAATTTATTCTAGATCAGATTCTGCAACTTTTACTTCCCCATCAAGTTTCTTAAGCCATTCTTCCAAGAACTCAATTTCCCTACGAAATATTTTTAGCACTTTGTCACAACCTTCATTCCTAGCTTCATCCTTCTTCTGGAAATCTTCCTGAGTTGTCTCGATTTCTATTCCATCAAACTGCAAAATTTCGTCATTAATTTCATTAAACAAATACATTTGTTTACCTCCTTGGAATATCTCTTCGACATTTCCATTTTTCTCCATAAAAGTTTCAACTTGCTGTTTTACCCCAACCAATAATTCATTTATGATTTATTCATGTTGTAATAAATCATTAACTTCCCCCTCTGAAAGGCATTCTCCACTAGACTTTACCTTAAAAGTTTCCTCCATCTCTGTGACAGTTCCATCAGAATGCTCACCATCTCTCGCATATCCGGCAAACATACATAAACTGTGAGACAAAATGCAAGGCTTCATAGCCTCATCTGCTTCTCTCACCAACACATCTTCAGATGCTTCTAAAATATCCCAATAGTTCATGAGATCTTCCTCATTGATCTCTTCACCCAGAATTTCACCCAGTTCTGGGCCACAAATGGAAACATCCATTTTTAACTCAACCTCTCTGAGTTCTTCACAACTCAACATCTGCTTGAGATTCCTCAATTACTTTGCCAACTATATGTTTACTTTCTTTTCCCTCTTTGTGTGTAGCTTCTGCCACTTTACCTTCTTTCTCATGGTCCAACCATGTGTCTGGTCTTTCAGATTTTCTTGCAACAAATCCATTAAAAATTCAAGGTGAATTGTTATCTCAGCCTTATCTTGCTCATACTATTCATCCGTCAACTGCTCACATATGCCACTTACCTTGGCATTTTCCTTCTTCTTCCTTCTGCCATGGTCTTCATCAGATCTTTGAAAATGACTATCAACAGTCACCTTCCCTTCCTTTGTGAACTTCATCTGTTCACGTGTGGATTTCATTTAATCCACTTCTTAGCAATCCTTCTCACTTGCCATTCATCAAAATGAAAGTTCTCCTCCTATGCGTGGCTTATCTTGGTTGTTTGTATTGGAACCAATCTCTGGAAACCCTCTTGTTTCACTTTTCTATAAACAACACTTTAGTAATGCATCTTTTACAATGACCAATTCTTTGGGTGTCGGGCTCTTTCGATCATGCACCCCATTACATTCAGGCTCTTGACTTAGCTTACGAATCTTTAACTTCAGACTTACACCAATTTTTCATCTTGGATGAAAATGCTCAATCTCAACTCAAACTATCCAAACTTTCATTTGACTCTAACATCTGTTTTCACTTCGGGCTTTTCCCCAATAATAATGATAGTGGATATTCTGACTTAATTGAAGTTATACAATTCTTCAATAAACATACACCCCTAATATATTTTAGGATGTAAAATCTTCACCCTCTTTCATACTTCATTCTTATGAAAAATCATCAGTTTTCCCTTATCATTTCAAATGATACTGAGTCTTTAGTCGAAATGTAATTCAGGTTTTTCAAGATTTATTTTAAGGTGAAAATAAATAAACCATTCAATCTTCAATGTTCAAAAATACCTTCCTGAATTATCATACCTCATGCTCCTGATAAGTTTATTGATAAACCTTTCTCTTTGCAGTTTCAATTCTATGATTTCCCCTCTTATATACCATCTTTGTCACTATCAATAATTTCATGCTCACAAGCTCGTCATCTTAATGCAACCAATTCCCTTTCCCGCAATAGTGTTTTAACCCATAGTTTCACTTGTTTTTTACTAAGTCTTTCTCAGAACCTTGCGGCATTATTCCACTGTGCCACACCACAGTCAAATTCCACCCCAAATGTAATTGCAGTAATATTGCAAAGAAAAAAGTTGATCGAGTTGTGATGCAAATTGATGTTGCTGAGATTAGGCAATCCAAACGCAGAAGACTGGAATCAAATATGGCTATTGAGAAAAATCTATATCTGCCAAAATAAACTGCAAGCTCGCCTGTGTGCAGCTCTAAGAGTGGAATTACAGAGAATGAAATATATGTCAAGGATTATCTGCATCTCCCCAATGGATTTGTGGCTCTACGCAGAGGTAAATCAGACAGTATCCAATGGAATAGCTTCACAGTCAACTGGAATAGAACATTGATCGATCTATGATAGATCGACTCTCCAAACACAACAAATTGACGCATCAATCCACCACGCCTTGCCAAAAAGTTACCACTGCTCTCATGCAACACATATGCTTCCTTTCGAACAACCTTCAAACTTGTACATCTTCAATCCATGCAGGATCACGCCATAACTTGACTAATGCTCCATTAGCTACCACAGAATAAGATTTTCATGGACTGTAGCAACCATTTGCAGGGCTCTCTCCCTTGAAAATTTTTTGACTTTACTTGTTGGAACTTTATTAGAGACAAAACACACTTCCTTTCGATCCGTAGCGCAAATAACAACATATGCACACCAAAGAAAATGTGCTTATATTATTACCATCGCACTCCAAACATAGTAAACCACGTTCTCTATAGTGGCATCCTCAAGCAACGATCACACTCCGTGATCAACCGACTTATGTGCCTCTCCATGACGAATTAACACACAACTGATTCAACCGCTCATCTTTCCCCAAACTATTTCATCTTCTACGCAGTCTAGTTGTGTGGCAGAAATGCATCAGATCTCCATCAACACACAACCAGTATTCTACATAGTGTGTATAATTCAAACAACACTCCCCAACATTGAACAATGATCCACGCTCCATGCTATTTCTTTACCCAATTTTGGCTTCGTAGAGTGAATATTGGAATTGGAAAAATGGCAAACACTTCTCTCTCACACGCATCTTCTTACGAAGCCCAAAATCCACTGCAAATCCATCCAAACACAGAAGATGCAACCACTTCTTTCATAATGCTCGGAACTACCTGTGAGTTGGATTTAATTTCAATAGATCTCAACACAAATCTTCAAACTAACTTGACCAAAGAGGGAATTCGACATAAAAAAATATTGTCTACAAGCTATGTAATAAATCTTCCACTAGATAGCTTTGACTAAGAATAACACTCGATTCAATTTTACAATCTGCGGATCTATAAATTTTGGTACTTTTCTCCAACATGCAGCTAGCAGCCTTCTTCAACAACACTCTAATCGCGATGTAGCATTGTTCATGGATACCTAGCGCTTAGTGCTTATGCATTCACACAAAAATTTCAACCTTACACAATGCTTAATACGAATGTGGCAGCATATCAAGCCTAAGTCAGGTTCTGATATCAAATGATGCAGGGATTCTGCTATAAAACAGATCCTAGCATATAAAAACACACGTACTTCACCCATCATGAAAACTCTCAATAATTCTTCATTAAAACCATAAAAATATTCAGCTCAAAGATACACATGAAAGAAAGAGAGCCACATAAAAAAATAATGACAATAAACCAAAAACTCTTTGGCTAAATATTACAATGGGCGGCCTCTTGGCTCTCAGCCCTTCAAACCATCTCTCACTCTCATTGTACTCCTCACTGCTCTCAGTTGTCTCTCATACTCACAAAATCACTCTTATTTATATATAAAAAATGAATTTATTTCACTCCATAAATTCCTCCACACAAATCTCAACTACAAATCTAATTTAGATTTATCTTTTTTTGGACCCAACTAAGTCTCGTTTATGGAATTCCTCATCCCTATATTATCTACCTAATTCAACTCCACTCATATCCTTAATTATTTAAGGAATATTTACAATAATCCTCTCATTTATAATTTCTCTCATAATTTATTAAAAATGAGCAAATTAATTAATAAAATAATTAAAATATCTCACCCCCTTATTTACACAATTGAATAATGAAAATTTAGCTTTGATGCTCCTGCATCACTCATCTTGGACAAATTTCACAAAATACCATATTCATGTCATCTTGGTTATTACAAAATGACAACATCCGTGAAAAATATGTATTATTGATGGTGCCTGAAAAAGGAAGTTGGTGAATACATTGGCAAGTGCCTAGAATATCAAAAATGTTAAAGTGGAGTGTAGGAATCCAACGAGATTGCTACAGTCGATCCCAATTCCTGAGTGGAATTTGGAAGTCATCTTCATGGAATTTATCGCATGATTGTCAAAGACATCTAAAAAACATGGTGCTATAATGGTAATAGTGGATAAGATAAGAATGAAAACTCGTTTTACAACTATCAAATCAACCCATAAAGCAATTGAAATTGCTCAGATTTTCATGAAGGAAGTTTTTAGATTGCATGGTACACCCAAGAATATCATTTTGTATTGAGATGCCAGGCTCACCTCAAAATTTTGGAAAGAATTGTTTGCTAGGTTTGAGATAGAGTTAGCGTTTATCATAACTTACCATCCTCAAACAAATGGAAAAGATGAAAGAATAAATAGATTGTTGGAATACATGCTAAAAATGTATGTAATCCATCAACCCAAGAGATGGGAAGAGTTTCTATTGGGTATGTGTTATATTATTTTCATGACTAGCCCCACATGCATGGTTTTACACATGATGGTTTTTTTCCCATGGTTTTGCATATCTAGTCAAAGGAACTGTGGTTATGTTCTAATGCAGGGTTAATGGATTTGGGTTTTATGAATTCTTCAACATGTATATAATTTATTTTAATATTGAAAGGAATATAATGAAAAATAAATATGGTTTTCCTGGTTTTGGGTTCTAGGAGAAAAATATTTGTGTATATTTTATATTCTTGCCATTGAATATTTACTATTTTTTAAGAATTTGTTTACAATTATTATTTGTATAGTGTTAAAACCTTCAGTTTCTACCCTTGGTAGATTTTACCTACAATAATTGGTATCAAGAATCACTCAAGATGAGTCCCTTTGAGGCTTTGTATGGAAAAACAATGTAGCACACCCATTAGCTAGAATGATCCAGTGACTAGGGTGGTTCTTAGAACTGATATGCTGAAAGAAATGGAACAAAAATTAATTACTATTAGACATAAGTTAAAGGAAGTTTAAGAGAATAAAAATATCTATGCATATTAATAGAGGATGCATAAGGATTTCCAAGTGGTATATCTTGTGCGTATCCAAATCATGCCAAGGAATATTTCACTAGGAACAGGATCTTGTGCCAAGTTGGCACCAAGATTTTGTTGACTATTTTCAGATTTTGGAAAGAGAGGGGCTAGTGGCTTATAGACTAGCCTTGCCACCCACAATGAAAGCACATTATTATTTCCATATTTATTTTATTAAAAAGTATATGCATGATGCTAATCATATTGTTGATTTGTCTAAGATACATGTGGAATCTAAGGGAGAATTCTTGCTAGAACCAGAATGCATTCTGGATCGAAGGAAAAATATGCTCCAGAATTGAGTAATAGAGCATATTAGGGTGCAATGGAAACACTTTGTACCAGATGACACCACTTGGTAACTTGGTAATTAGATGAGGGTATCTTACCCATTTTTGTTTACTGTGTAAATGAATGTAAAGAGCTATGTATATAAAGCTAATAATTTTATGTTGTGTTTTGTGTATAAAACACTGTTGTGCTATTCAAACCCCCCTCCCATTATTTATGTATAAATACCTTAGGAAATAATGGGGTCCTTTTTAATTTTTAAAGTTAGAACAATAAAACATTTTTATAACTTATAGGATAGGAATATGATATCTGAAGGATTAACTCATATCCTATTGGCAGGAGGACTTTAGTGGAAAACCCAAATAAGCCAGTCGCATATCGCAAATCACAAATACAACAAGCAGCACACAAAGCGCTCCACTCAAAATTTGCGATGTGATATGGTCGAATGCATAAAACAAGGTGCAAATTCTCTTAGGCAAATAAAAGCAATACCAAAGGAAAAGTTCACTGACGATCATTCTTGTTAAAAACCATTGGCAGGACCCACTTAATACTACGTCACCCATCACAAATCGAAAATCACAACTCTTTTTGGTTACCATCTATCATGTCCGCTTTAAAAATCCCCAATGCGATATATCACATCGCATATATAGCAACCTTCAATACATCCATACAATCCATCGATATTGTGATTGTGATATGGATATCGCATTGCAAAACTTCCAGCACCCTTGCCCCTCCAATATTTTTATAGGTCCAAATTGTCGATAAACTAAATTAGGATTATTTAAAAGTAAAAACTTGATCACATATTGGTAATATTAACACATCGCATGTTAATAATGGATGTCCCAAACAAAGTTGTGATGCGAGATTTTAATTAAATAGTCAAGTACGTGAAACCACGCTTCTCATAATTACTCAACCATAATGGTATGATATTCTCGAGCCTCTAAAGTGATTTGATGGATTTTTATTTAATGTTTCATATTTTTTCCGCATTGAAACTATATTCGCCATCACTTCAAGGTTTATTTCTAAATCAATCCCGCATTTCTAGTATTTTTTTTCATTCTATGTTTTTGATATTACAAGCTACTCCCAAGAAACAAAACTCTTGTGAGATGTCTAAGGTTGCAAAGAAGGTAAAAATACCCATGGCTCCTCCAAACCCAACACCTCCCGCTTCAGAAGTAACATAGATGCCTCCACTATTTTCTGACACAACGTGCATTCCAGAAAGTGAGTCTTTCTCATGGTAATCCATGTAAAGGTTATTTGAGGATGAAAAACCCATGATAATTTAGAGAGTAGCCACAACTAATGCTATAATGTCTTCTGAAACCTCTATAAGTGAAGTCACCAAATCCTTTCTCCACAGAATTTCTGCTCACCCATAAATTCTTCCATATACTAATATGGTCAAATGGGTAATTGAAAATATGAATATTGGTGATAGGACATTCCTGACCTCAAGAGATACAGTGATAGGGTATTTTAAGGCATAGGATTTGAATAAAATGTGTCATATACCCGACCCACAGAAGGTATATGAGAAGAGTTCCTTAAGAATTTTTTAAAGGATAATAAGCTGCAGTCAGACCCAATAAGACAATGGAGGCACAACCCTAACAAGCAAAAAAATTACAATAAGGGTACTTATTTTGTATCTTCTCTCCTTGGTCCTTGTTGCTACATTGCCACTATAATGTGTAGGATTTTTGCTTCTCCTAATACAAATATATTCTCAATTGAATGGGTCCCTCTCATGGAGGTTTTACCAAACTCATACATTATGGATTGGGGAACCATTCTTTCCAATAATATTGCCCCAAAAATCCTAAACTATAGAAATAATCATTTAGTCACCTCTAGGGAAGTTCTGCCATTTTTTATGAATGCCTATATCATGGACATAATGTGGTTTCTTCATATTTCCCAAAAATGGTATGGAAATGGACCATTAAAGACCCTACTCCTATCAATGTTTACCACAGTATCCTCTAGGAATCCAAGTATGAGTCTCATTTCTACTAAATTTTCCATGGAGTTGTTTTATCACTTCACCAAGCTTTTTTGGTGATAAATCCCCAATATTGTCAAATGAAGCTCGAGATGATTTCATGTCCATAGGAAAATGGTTTGGGGAAGAACTATTTACATATGTCAGAGTTTATGGAAGTCTTTCCAAACCAGATGTTCTCCCACTTTATGTAACATACAAGCTATTGACAAGGGAAATTGATTATCAAATAGTTGGGAATGGGTTAACCAAATATTTGAAAGAAGCTAAAAAAGCTTCCTGGACTTCTCTCCCTATCCATTGTGGTGTTTATGCTCTAGAAAAAATTGAACATGCTAGATTGGAAATCAATCAGATTCAATGCTTAAAGGTATCTACTGTTCCTAGCAAACAATTTGATCCTAAAAAAATATCCCAAAACTATGCATCTCAAGTAAATATTAGGAAATTTATTCATGAAAATGATGACTATGATGATTTGTTTGAATCCACTAAGACCCATCTACAGGTTGAAAAGCTAGAAAAAATTCAGCTTCACTTTGAACAACTTTCCTAGTTTAAATAATATAGGAACAAAAGGTTGGAGAGTATTCATCTTGACATCTTAAAGGTGTCTCAACTTATTTCATAGAAAGAACAGAAGTTGGAACAGACTCACAATGAAAATGAGCTCCAACAGGGAGAAAAGGAAGTTAAATCAACTACAGAACAGACTATTAATCCATTGTTCATCAACGAATTGGATAAGGTCTGGAATAAATTTGACCAACAACTTAGAGGACAATAGGAGGAGAAAATAATTGATCTTGAAGATACAGTCAACACACCTAAAGACAAAAGTCAAATCCCATTCGTTTTTGGGGATTTTGATAAGGCAGTCAATACAGAGGAAATTCAATTCATCCTGGCCTTCCCTTCATCTAATATTGTTCTAAAGATAGAAGAAATCCATCCTCTTGACATCTTTTTCAGTCCCAAACATCCGGCTGTAATGAGAATACATAAAAAGAGAAGGAGAGTTGATCAATCACATACATTAATCCCTAGTGACATACCCATGGAAGTAGTGTGGACATATCCACAAACAGATCCATCTAAATATCTGACAAGGGTGACACAGTTTGTAGGTGCTTATGCATCTTCCAGAATTAATAAGGCATCAGAGGTCCAACAAGTAGTCAAAGAGAAGGATGAAAGAATCCTACAGTTGGAACAATAATTTTTAGTAGAGAAATAGAGTGTTAATCATCAATTGCAGTCTCAATTGTCACAGCTCCAACAAAGCTTTTATCAATTAAAATTACAACACCAATCTGACATCAATACCAAAGACACTCAAATTCAACAACTCTAATTCGCATTGGGGCAATTGAAGGATAATCCAAAGATAGAGGACTTTGAAAAGGAATATTTGGAATTGAGCACCATGTTGGCTTAGCAACAAGTAGTATTTTGTCAAAAGTTGACAATCATCAATGATCTGTGTGATAAAGTGATTCACTGATGAATCAATCGATCGACCTAAGGATGAAATTTGATGATATTGATGAAAATATTACAGAATTTATTACTTGGTAGGATAGTGCAGAGGGGAGAAAATAAAATCTTCCTAGAATAGAGGATTCCAAAAATGAAATCTAATTTACTGATTCGGACATACAACTGAAACAATTAGAAAGAGAAATAATTAGAGCGAGACATGTGGCTAATTTTTTTTTGAAACTATCATCAATAATTTATTTCGTGCCAATTTAATTCATGAATTTCCACCTAGTTCCCTTCCTAATGTAAAAGATTTAATGAAATGATGGCAAGAAATTTCAAAGACAAAGGAAGAGAGCATCAGGAAGTTAACGAAACTTGACTGGGAGAAATACTGACAATATTTGGTGAAGCCACACAGTCAGTGGCTGATGCTGCGATGCATAATTGACACCTCATCCCATATGCTTCCTGCACTACCATATGTAATTTACACTAGAAAACTGCACATTAGGCCATCTCAACCTCCTGAAGTACAACCAATATTGGATATTCATAAACTTAAGCAGCGAATGGGAAATGACACAACATCACACTCCTGAGCTAGTCACACGAAATACTCAATTTTTGTCTTATTTTCACTTATTTTAAGGAGAGTTGTTTAAACCTCCTCAATACTTTGTGTATTTTCATTTTTTGTATTTCTAGTGTTTACTATATAAACCCTTTCATGTCTACAAAGAAAGGGTCCTGAAATTTTGTAAAGAAGGCTTTGGGAAGTTGCACTTTTTTACTCTTGAAATCATCTTAATAGAAATACTGGACCAAAGACTATTTCTTTCATGAGAAGAGTTAAGATATACATGGTCCTTCTACCTTTGTATTTTTTTTTTGTTTTATGTAATTAAGAGTCATACTTTTTCTATAGTGTTTTGTTATATGTACCTTTTTAATACAATTGAGCGTTAATTCAATATTGAACATGCAAAGTTTGTCATATTTTAATATATACATGCAACTATTTAATGCGATATGGGCTTAATAAATTAATTTGATTAACTATTTAATCAAATTAATTAAATTTAATCATTTTTTACTTCTGTAAGTATTTGATAATCTTCATTCTCATATACTTAAGATAATAATTCAAGATCACATATAAGGAAGCATAATTAATCCCATGATATAGATAGGTATATATACTCTGTTAGCTCATTATCACTCTCATTATCAAGTTACATTAAGTTATAAATACCCACATCCATTCAATTATACTTTATTGAGAAACTGGTCCCATCATCCCTAGTCAGAACCGCTATTCCAAATGGAAAAGGAACGATTTTCTAAGTTCTCGACCGGGTGGTTATCCCTCGATGTTGTTGCAGTGATTTTCGAGGCATCAACATTTGTTGCGCTAAAAGGAGGGAAAAATAGACTATGAATGGAATTAAGGTCCAATATTAAATCTAAAGGCCATCAAAATAGTCAATATCCCTCTAAATCTCCTTCAACTTCAAGGTCACATTCAAAATCTCCCCCCTTAAGGTCTGAAGTTGTTCAAACATCTCCCAAATCTCCTAGTGCATTTACTAAGGTAATTCCACTAGATTACATTCCAGAATCACCTGAAGTTAAGACCTTGATTAAAAATTAGAAGATATTTCTATTTCAGGAGAAAATATTGTACAATCTGAAACTTCTGAAGGAAGTGTAAACTCAATTTTTCAAGGTATTGGTATATTGACTCATTCTCAAAGTGAAAAAATTCGAATAAATCCATTCAAGTTCCACTTCATTATAATCGAAGGAAGACTCCTACATAAAAAACTAAAATATGTTCTACTGAGATTATATTATCTTCTCCTCCACGAACTCCATCATTCATTCATCCTTCATTTCCTTCTTCCCAACCAATCCCTTCATCTATTCATATCTCTTCATCCCAATAAACTAGTGCTGCCTCAAGCATTATTATTTCAACTATTATTTATTCTACCACAACATCAACCTCTCGAACTACTACAACATATTCCAATCCTACAGGTCAAACAATGGCAAATATACCATGGAATAATACAAGAGCTTTTAAATTGGCAGGACCTCTTCATGATTTATCTACGCACCTAGAAAAATGGTTGCCCAAATATAATCCTGAAAATGGACTCCCTGCTGAGGAACACCTTCATAATTTCATGCTTTCCTTGAACCTCAATTCAGTATCTGAAGAATATTGTGTAGTTAGGTTATTCCCTCATACTTTCCAAGGATTAGCAGGATCATGGTACTTTTTGCTACCATCAGGCACTATAACTAGTTGGGACATATTTGAAGAGAAATTTTTAACCAAATTTGGTGATGATCACACTGCTGCTACTCTTATAAATGATCTTTCTAATCTCAAATATAATTCAGGAGAAAATATCAAAGACTTTAATTCTAGGTTCAACAAATTGTTAAACAAAATCCCAACTACATCAAAGTTTGGTGTTGATGTACATATTGAATGGTACATATCCTCTCTTCCTTATAATATTTCATTTTTTGTAGATAGATCGAACAAAGAAACTTTAGTTAAGAACATGAAGGAAGAACCGTTAGTTGAAAAGAGAACACTTGCATTAGAAAATAAGACTTCCCAGGAAGAAAGGAAAAATAAGGTTACATTTAAGGATGAACCAAAGAGAAAAACTCCTAAAGATGCTTTTGAACTTGAAGGATTGTAAAAGGTCCTTAAATTTATGTCAAATGAGATGATAGAAAGAAAAAGGCAGGTACTTGAGTCTTCTTCTAAGAAACGTTTTGGATCTTTCAAGAAAGCTCAAACATCTAATCCTCAGCCACCTAATATTATATCCAATGCTGAATCTGGTCAGGATGAGGATGAAGATGAAACAATATTATATGCTGAAGAATATCAAGATGAGGAACTTGTCTAAGTACATCTGTTATGTGATTTTGTACTCCCTAAATATGATAATGAAGATGAGCATGAAGCCTTACCTGTTAGCACCATAAATAAAGGTCCTATTGATTCATCAAAATCAATCCATAAACATAAACCCTCATCCCCTACTACTAAAGACAAAGTTATTATTAAAAAATATCCTTCCAGATATTGTCAATTAGTTCCATCTTCTTCATACTCTCCCTCTACATCAAAGACCTTGGTAGTCTCTAACACCATTGAATACAATATAGTCTAAGATATCAAGAAAATCAAAGAAAACATCTCCCTACATGAGGTAGCTAAATTGAAACATCAACAAAAGTTTCTACTAAAATAATTGAATGCGGTCCTCGCTTCTCCTCTACCTACTCTTGTTTCATCCAAAGCCTCTAACGGATTAGGAAAAACTCCTAATGATACATTAGAAAATATTGATTCCTTGGATGCCATATTAATTGGGGATAGATCCAATTCACATACTCCTTCATTCCTTCTAAATTTTTAAATTTTCAATAAAAATGTGCACAATTGCCTGATAGACTCTTGGGCTTCTTCAAATATAATGCCATATTTTGTTTGTCTGAAGTTAAACATCTCACCCCAAAAGTATATTATTCACATTGTTCAACTCGATAGAACCAAATTCAAGGTTTTAGGATAAATTAATTATGTCCTCATTAGACTTGATTCCAATTCAAAATTCCATCAAGTAATTGGCATAATAGTCGATGATATCCCTGATTTTTATGGTTTGATTCTTAGTAGAGATTGGTCTGAAAAGCTTCATGGTTATTTTTCCATGTATTGGTCTCATATGTGGATTCCTTACAATGGTAAACCAAATCAAATTCGAGTTAACCGTGAAAAACACATGAAATACTCAGTAACTGATTTTGAAGATGAAAATGAGCCAATGACCTTTACCAATGACATCCTTAGGAACTACTCTATTGAATCATTCTTGGGTAAATGTAATGCGCACCAATCCCCATTTTTAATCAATTAGGTTACTCCTCAAATCAAAAAAAGTTCACAATAAGATTCTTATAAATGTGTAAATACTGTAGAAACCCCATTAGTTAAATATTTATTTTGGACTTTGTATTTTGATGCTTCTAGGTCTAATGATAGTGTAGGAGAAGGTTGTATATTAATAAGTCCAGAAGGAAAAAAAATGATGCTAGCTTTTAGATCAGAGTTTGAATGCACGAATAATACTGCTGAATATGAGGCACTGGTCCAAGAATTGTATAAAGCAATAGATTTAAATGTCAAATATCTTCAATTATTGGGATATTTCGAAATTATTGTAAAGTAGGTGAGAAACACCATTCATTGTGTTTCTACCCATTTAAAGCATTATCAATCACTGGTTCAAACCCTCACTTCTCATTTCTTGGCATTTAACATCTCTCTTACTCCAAGACTTCAAAATGCTAGTGCTGACCTTGTGGCCATTGTAGCATGTAGACTTGTACCATTTGAAGCTAATAACCTAGATAGATTTTCCATTGAATTAATTTTTTGGCCATCCATCCTCGACAATGTCACCAATTGGCACGTGTTCAATGATGATGAAGACATTTTGACCTTTTTAAGATCAGAAGGATCATATGATGATCAAATAGTTTATGAGGATGAACATGAGACACAATTGAAATAAAAAACCAAAGAAAAATATTTACCTAAATCTATGGTTAAAATTCAAAGTTCAACTTTGAAGTTTGAACTAGTAAACCTTGGAACTGATCTCAAACCCCAAAACATCAATCTAGGTCTAGGTATCTCACAAGATGAGATATTAGCCTTCATTCATTTATTAATAAAATACAAGAGTGTTTTCCCTTGGAGCTATGAATATCTGAGAACATATGACACCTCCATTATGCAACACTAACCCAATGATATCCTATGACAAACTTGTACAACAGAAATTAAGAAAAATTCACCCCAATCTTGAAAGTAAAATCAAATTTGATTTGAATAAACTCCTTAAAGCTAAAATCATTTTTCTTGTTAGACACTCCAAATGGGTATCAAACTTAGTTCCTGTTAGGAAGAAAAATGGTGACATACACATTTGTATAGATTTTAAAAATCTCAATAAAGCTTGTCAAAAGGATAATTTCCCATTACCAATCATGGAACAAATTTTAAAATCAGCTGCAGGTTCAAAGCTCATGTCTTTCCTTCATGTTTTTTCAGGATACAATCAAATCCTAGTTCATCTAGATGATAGATTGAAGACTACGTTCACAACCAAATGGGGGACTTATGCTTATAAGAATATGCCTTTTGGTCTAATAAATGCAGGGGAAACCTTCCAAAGGGCCATGGACATAGCTTTCAGAGCTATGATAAATAATACAATTGTTGTTTTCTTGGATGATATAACTATCTACTACAAGAAAAGAAGCAAACATTATCATGACTTAAAACAGACCTTTGAACGCTGTAAAAAATATGGAATTTCGTTAAATCCAAACAAGTCTCATTTTGCTCTTAGTGAAGGAAATTTTTTAGGATTTATTGTATCCAAAGAAGCAATTTATATCAAGCCACAAAGGATTAAGGCAATCTATGAAATTTATTTACCCCATAACAAGAAATCCATGCAGTCCTTTTTAGGACAGATTAAGTTTGTCAAGAGATTAATCCTTGAATTTTTCCAAATTTTTCTTCCATTACAAGCCATGATCAAGAAAATTTCAGTCTTTAAGTGGAGCCACAATGAAATATAATCTTTTTATTCAATCAAACAAGCCATTTTAAATTCTCCTTCTTTAACTACTCCAAATTTCTCTGAAAATTTGATTTTATATACTTTCGCTTCTGACATCATATGTTGTCGTTTTAACACAACTTAATGATCATATAATTCAGGCACCCATCTCGTTCTTTAGTTAAAATTTTCAAGGTGTTGAACTAAATTAATCTAAGGTGGAGAAACAAGATTTTTCTATTTTTAAATCCATAAATCACTTCATGCCTTTTCTTCTAAAGACACACACTAAAATAATAATCCCATTCCTAGCTGTGAGACAGTTACTTGTGAAAAAATAATTAGGAGAAAAGAGGGAAAATTGGGTCACAAATCTACAGGAATATGATATTGATAGTACACTAGCTAAAATTGTTAGAGGACAATATTTTTGCAGGTTGCTTACTGGAGCTTGCAACATACCAGCTGATGAGGACTCAGGTTATAATGTACACATATATGAGGTAAAACTAATTGACACTGAGTCCCAATATGATGATATTATATTTTACTTAAAGAATGGATATGCTCCCCCTGAACTTAATTATAAAAGTAAAAGAGTTTTAAGGTTAAAAGCCAATCGAAATAAGCACATTAATGATGTGTTATTAAAAAAAAACTATGACTTGGTATTATTAAGATGCCTTGAAAATTATGAAGCACAAAAGGTTTTGTAGGAACTCCACAATGGACCAACTGGTGGACACTTCAAAGGAGATAATGCTCCACACAAAATATTGCATGCAAGATATTATTGGCCAACTCTATTCAACGATACCTGTGCGTATGCAAGGAAATGCAAGACTTGTCAGGCTATTGCCAGAAGACAAAAAAGACTAGCCTTACCTCTTCAACTGGTCAACATTGAACAATGGGGACTGGACATTATAGGCGATATTTTTCCTCATTCTTATAAGAAATGTAAGTATATCCTTACTGCTACAGACTACTTCACCAACTGGGTGGAAGAAATGCCACTAAAAGTAGCCAATTCCGATGCTATTATTGAATTCAATGATCAGTTCATTATTAAGAGGTTTGGATTACCAACTGCACTTATGTTTGACGATGCATCTTATTTTTCGGGAAATAACATGACTAAATTTTCTCTTAAAAGAGGATTTAAGCTTAAATATTCTGCGAACTACTATCCCCGAGGGAATGGTTTGGTAGAATCAACCAATAAGAACCTCATAAGAATTATTAAAAGAACTATTGACCAAAGCCAAAAGAATTGGCACAAATATTTAACCTTTTCTCTATGGGTTGATCGAATAACCCATAAGGCCTCTATAGGTACTTCTCCCTTCAATATGGTATATGGGAAAGAGGCTATCATCCCATCAAATATATCCCTTCCTTCACTAGCCCTAGTCCGATTAATTAAAGAAACACCTTCATCTTATTTGTAACTAAGAATGTCTGAAATACTTAAATTAGAATAAAAAAAGGAAAAAGCCAAGCTTACACATGCTCACCATCAACAGATAGTTAAATCTTCTTTTGATGCAAGTTCAGTTTCCCAAAAATATTTTCAATTTGGAGATTCTATCCTTAAATGGGACAAGGCACATGAGGAAAAAGGAATGTAGAGTACATTCCAGAAAATGTGGCTTGGACCATTTCAAATTGTTGAACAAGTAGGCCCATCAACTTTCATACTGCAAGATCTTCAAGGAAAGAGAGAATCTCTTCTTGTTAATGGGATTATTCTAAAAAAATTCTTTTCTCAGAATAACATTTCTTCTATTGTAAAATATATTCATATTGACATATTTAGGTCTATAGAAAATAATGTTCAATAACATACTTTTGGCTTTTTGTAAACATCTCTAATCATTAATTTTCACTTTTAAAGTAGGAATTTTCAGAGAAATGACTACAAAATTGAAAAATTGGATAATTATCATGAAAATCGGAAATATTTTTCCATCGAAGTTGTAAATTATTCAACCTTAAACTTCATAAAGTCTTTTGATCTCATTATCAACCAAGAAAGGTTTTCTTTAAAAAAGTAAAGACTATTTTTTAACTCAACGTCTTTAACTCTAAATTGTCATACAAAACTCTTAAGGAGTCAATGCTTCTCCCCATCCATTAATTATACTCTTTTTAGACTATAATTAAAAAATATATTAAAATTAAAAGATATGAGGTCTCATCATGAGCCTGCTTACCATGATCATTACCACTACTGAATATCAAACCAGGGTAATGACTTATGATTATTTTAACCATAGGACAAGGGGTCTCATCACGAGCTAGCTTGTTCAGATCAATTACAACCAATGAATGGCATTGTCACTTTATAGTGAGCAAACCAGGACAATGGATTTTTAAGAATTGAAATGAATAAATAAATAGTAATAAAATATATATATTTCTATTTTTGAATTTATATCTAAGGATTGCATCATAAATGGATGGGATATTGGGTCATTGAGGGTTAAAATTTAACCTTGTCGAGGCTACGAATGCTTGCTGGAAACAGTGGCTCTACCTATGAAAAAATGAGTATATAAAAAGGCTAAGTTTCAAAAGCCACCTACTTTATCTTTATAACTGATATAGCTACTTAAAGATTTTTATCTATAAAGGTTTTTAAAATGATTACAGCAAAATAAGTTTCTTATATTCAAAGTAATTTTACTTATTCAAATGTTTCAAAATTAGTTTTCCTTTTCTTAATCATTTTTACTGATTGAAAGTTTTAGAAATTTGATTATTATAAATTAGAGATAACTGGTCCTTCCAGTGAATCGACAATTGTTGTGCTATTCAACAACCCCCCCATTATTTATGTATAAATACCTTAGGAAATAATGGAGAACCTTTTTAATTTTTGAAGTTATAACAATAAAACATTTTTATAACTTACAGGATAGGAATTTGATAGCCGAAGGATGAACTCATATCCTATTGGCCAAAGGAATTAAGTGGAAAACCCAAACAAACCCATCGCATATCGCAAATCGCAAATACAACAAGAGACACACAAAGCACTCCACTCAAAAGTTGCGAGGCGATATGGCTGAATGCATAAAACAAGGGGAAAAGGCTTTTATGAAAAGAAAAATAATACCAAAGGAAAATTTCGTCGACGGTCATTCTTATTAAAAACCATTGGTAGGACCTGCTCACTGCTATGTCACCCATTGAAAATCACATATCTAAATTATTTTTGGTTACCATATATCATGTCCACTTTCAAAACCCCTGATGTGATATATCGCATCACATTTCCGCCAACCTTCAATACATCCATTCAATCCATCAATCTTGCGATTGCAACATGGCTATCATATCACAAAACTTCCAGCACTCTTGCCCCTCCAATGTTCTAAGAGCTCCAATATGGCGATAAAATAGCTTAGGATTATTTAAAAGTAAAAACTTGAACGCATATCGGTAAGATTAACACAACGCATGTTAATAAGTCATGCCCCCCAAAAAAGTTGCGATGCGAGGTTTTAATTAAAATCCAATTGTCTAGTCAGGCACAAGAACCCACACTTCTCATAATTACTTAGCCATGACATTATGATATTCTCAAGCCTCCAAAGTGATTTGATGGCCTGTTATTTAATGTTTTATATTTTTTCCGCGTTTAAACTATATTCTCCATCACTTAAAGTTTTATTGCTAAATCACTCCCGCATTGCTAGTATTGTTCTTCATTCTTTATTTTTCATATTACATGCTATTCCTGAGAAACAAAACTCTTACGAGATGTCTAAGGTTTCAAAGAAGGGAACAAAAACCCATGGCTCCTCCAAACCCAACACCTCCTGCTTCAAAAGTAACAGAGATGCCTCCACTATTTTCTGACACAACTTGTGCTCCAAAAGTGGGTCTTCCTCATGGGAATCTATGTATAGGTTATTTGAGGATGAAAAACCCAAGATAATTTAGAGAGAAGCCATGGTTGATGTTGTAACGTCTTCTGAAACCTTTATCGGTGAAGTCACCAACTCCTTTCTCCATAGAATTATTTCTCGCCCAAATATTCTTCCATATAATGCTATGGTCAAATGGGTAATTGACAATCTGAATATCGATGATAGGACATTCCCGAACTCAAGAGATACAATGATAGGGTCTTTTTAGGTAGAGGTTTTGATGAAAATGTATCATATACCCGAACCACATAGGGTATATGACAAGAGTTTCTTTGAGAAGTTTGCAAAGGTGAATAAGCCGCAGTTAGACCCTGTTAGCCCCCTATAAATTTTTTGACAAGGAAAGTAGGGGGCTAATTTGTTTTTGAGCCTTCAAGGAATGCATCTCCCCTGAAGACACATCATCCTTGAAGTCTCCTATGCCTTTTCCTTTGATAAAATTCCCTCTGCTGACTCCCTTTATAAGGTGTCACTGATTGCAAAAACTGTGCTCCAGAAAGGCCTACATTTCCCCTTGTATCTCTGCAGAAATATCCCATTTTAACCCTTTTGTCCCTTTTTCAAAGTTCCCCTTTTACCCTCTAAATCCTCCCAAAATTCCCTCTAAATCCTACAAGTTCCCCTTGTTTGGCCCATTTTCCCCTTTTTTCCCCTACCGTTACCCTTTCCCAACCTTAAAATGCAGTAAATGGGCCAAAAACCCACTCTTCACTTTATAATAGGGCCTAGCCCATTTTCGACCAGCGCCTGAACCGTTTTGCCCCCCATGTGGCCTGGCACTAGAACCTAACGCTAATCGGAAAAGCGCTTATCGCAATCGGGGGTTTCACATGCATCCATATCCTTTGTAAATGCAAAAATTCTGATGCGATGGCGAACTTGTCTGTCGGCCCTTGAAATAATATTAGCCGTCGATCTGTGTAAGATCTGACGGTCCACGCTTTTTTGCAATGTGCCCATCGCTCCACCATTTTCCCCTTCGATCTCATCACAACCGTTCATTTACCCGCAGATCAACGGTCCGTATTTTACACGCCTCGGTGGCCCCCGCGCACTGTTTAAAAACCAGTGGTTTCTATCGCACAGCTTTCGAGGGATGGGCGGTATTTTTTGTTTGGCCAGCGATTCCACTCATCTCATGACGCGTGGCGCCGACACTGTTCCAAAACCGCCACCCCATCGCGCATTATCGTTTATCAGAAAACCCGGCGCGATATGCACGTGCACCGTACGATCTACGATCGTCCATCCAATGGTCATTGCACCCCAAAGATGCGTGGAAGATAACCCAAGGTATTCGTACCCCTGGCGCGCCATCTGTCATCCTCCGATGCATTTTCCACTATCAATCTCCGCCCAAGATCGGACGCTCCAGATCTGATTGCACGTCCCGCCGTTGACCACTCCTGCCACGTCACCCATTCCACATGTTTCATCGTATTTCTCACCTGTCCATGTACATATATGCATTCAAAGGTAAAATTTTAACGTTTTACATTTAATTTTTGTTCTCGCCACTCTCCAACTGCATTTTCCCACTGCGCCACCATTCTGCAATCCTCCCATTGCATTTTCCGCCGTAATCCTACAGTTTTCTGCCATCTCACCAGTCTGTACAACCATTCTCGCCGTCCCCGGTGCATCCACCACCTCTACGCATGGTTTTTCTTAACAGGTTTTCATGTTTTGCAGGGTTATCAGATGGTGAAAGCTGCCATGATTACACAGTTTTATTACAGCGGAAAAAAATGCAGAAAGGACCATTTTTTCAGAGGATGAGATCACGAAGAAAACCTAGGAAGGAGCCATGAAAGGACTTGCATTAAAAAACAGGGTTTGAACTCTGGAAAATCTTCCCCAGAACCATTAAAGCATCAATTTCATCGACAGAGACAGTACGGGAGCAGCAGAGAGTTCAAGGCACGTAATTGAAGATTTTTGAGCCTTTTTCATGGATTTAGAAGGCAAAGGTACCAGTTTGAAAACCCCGAGGATCGATCAGAAGGTCCAAGGCACAAAAAATAATACTAAAGGGTTTTCACATCAGCAGAAGGTTATTTCCATAAAGGGTGATGCACCCATACAGTTTTCATCCTATGCCGTGTTCTAGAGAGATTTTCTAGCCTTGACAAAAATCCTATGCTACCAGAGCATTTGATTCATAGTATGGTAGACCCTAACATCATTTATTTACCTTTTTGTTTATTCACCAGAAGTACTACAAAATGCTGCAGAAGAGTACATCAGAGACATGCCCGGAGTAAATGGAAGCCTGGAGAAGACCACTCTTTCACCCAAAGAGTGCCATGGATGAATGCACAGAATTTAAATAGAAGGGGCCTCGGCCATCTTCCTTTCCTAAGTTTTAACGTTGCATTTAGTGTTTCACCTACCTTCTCAGCTCCACTTCCGCTATAAATTCATGAAGAAACTCATTGTAAAGGTTGTTGATCAGTTATCAGATAATTGCAAGCTGTTTCTTTTGAGACATAGTCTCTGTGTAAATTTGTAAGATAGGCTGAGGAAAATGTTTTTAGACTGAGTATCCAGCTATTGGCAATGTTGTACTTGACTGGTGTTTCTTTTTAATATGACAAGCACATTTCTTTGGATCCTGATCTAAAGCAGCGGTGATGTTTTTCTATCTCTGTATTTGTTATTAACTTGCATTCCATTTCATTTCATTTATACTGGCTTGCATCATAAATATAGCATAGGATTTACCCTTGTTAGGTACCCTATGTTTTTGCTCTCCTTGACTTTGATGTTTTCTACTAAATGTGTTATCTAAGAGTTGATTTCAGTTGATTTAACCAGTGTAGTGGATGTTATTGCCTGCTAGCTGATGTATGAATTAAATGGAATAGTTCTTAGATGTTCTTGTTAGGATTTAATTGAAAGAATTGGGAACACTGGGAGGTCTAGAACCCTGTTTCTATCTCACCAGGATCTTTTTCAATTGATTGAAACTTTCTAAGATCCCTCAAGTTGGAGACCAAAGCATTGAGAGTTTAAAGTCTCTCTCTGATCTCAGGTCTTTAACTTTGTGTCCTAAATCTTTATTGTCTCCTCCTCTCTTATCATTCCATACCACACTATCATCTTTAAGATCCAATGTTTTAGATGAATAGCCCAACTGAAAGCCTGCACATTGAATAGCAAGTAAACCCTTTCCTGACTCCATTGCCCAATGGTTTTGAATGCTCCCTGGAATACTTCACCTCTGCCTAAATCCTCTTTTCTCATCCTTATATTATATTGAAACCTTATTTCCTGATGACCAGCAACCAAACAAACAATCAACAAACAAACCATGTGCCTATAACTAGCCTAACATCTTAAACCTTTGACCTTCAAAGAAATTACCTTTAACAATCATAGAGAGATCCCTCTCTGGACCCAGGAGGGCTAGATCCTGAGGTCTGAAAGTGGTTTGATGTTGTCTCATCTTTTGGTCTTGCCAATCTGGCAAAAACATGGGAACCCCAACATAATGGCAACTCCACTAGGGAATTTTGAGTATTTCTCATCTTACTACATCATAAGAACCTCATAAACCTATAATCTCTGGTTAGTTTGGTAGTTAAACACTCCTATTCACAGATCAACCTCTATACCATTTTTTTGTTTCTCCCACACTCTTAGACAGAGTCTGGAAAGGGCCAGGTAGCCTCCAGATCTCACACTCTTTCAAGAGGTGACATATCTGGTAAAAGCCCTCCCGGTCAATCTCTGGTTAGAGTTTGCTTTGTTGTGAAGATACCCTTGAAAAGGGACATCTCATAAGCACTATGGTGGATAGTGTACCCTCCAGAAGCATCCTAAACCTCCACCTGGAGACTCCATATCTCCTTAAAGATCAAAGACTCCACTGGTGATCAATAGGCATGTTGATTATCTTGGTTCACATAAGACTGCACTAGGAGACCAGAGCCCAATACAACATCAACCACAATAGAAGTAACAAGTAGGGTTAAGCTGTTTGGTCAGAAGATAGCATTATGGCTTCAAGAACCATTCACACAAGAGCTTATCCCAACCCAAAACCCCCTGAAATAGTTGACAACCCTGAGATAATCCTCAAGAGATCTCCTACCCCTAAAGGACCAACTATTTCCAGCCACATCCATAGAGATAACTCTACACCAGAAGACTTTACAGCTCTATCAGACCCATTTTTTGACCTAGGCACTCAAAACAGTCTACCAAGAACTAGGTCATTCAGTGTCCTAGAACAGTCAGACCTTGAGTTTCCTGTTTCACCACCTCAAAGTGGTAAACACCCTGGGGATAGACAGACCTCTACATCTACACCTCCTGATCTTCACTTCATTCAAAACTTGGGGCTCTGCCACCCTAAATCTGCTCATCAGTCTTCTACTGGTCATAATATCCCTGTCATCCATATACCAGCTCCTCAAGTTAACCCTTTACCTCCTCAAAACATCATCATGGAAGCCTGTTATGCACCTCTGGTTCTACCTCAGCCTCTAGTACCCTTACCAAATGATTATCAATCAAAGATCCCACACTTCACTACAAAGGAGTCTACCACAGCCCAACACCATGTAGATAGGATGGAAGATTCTTTTGAATACATGGAAATAGATGATGATACAGTAAAAATGAGAATCTTTTCCTAGAGCTTAGGAGGTGATGTGAATAAATGGTTCAAAATCCTACCTCCTAATAGTATCCAAGACCTTCGCTCTTTATATCAGACTTTCATAAACAAATGGGAAGTTAAGGCTAACCCTCTCCAAATCCTAGCAGAATAAAAGAACCTGAAAATAAATGTAGGAGAGAGTGTCTAGTACTACTCTACAAGGTTTAACAGTGTTTATAATGCTCTTCCACCACACATGAAACTTCCCCTAGGTATGGTCCTAGTGAAATATCCTGAAGGCCTGGATGCTGACATGGCCTACCAGCTTAAGGAGAGGGATTACAACACATTGGAAGACATGAAAAAGGGAGCAGGGAGTGTAGAGGCAAATCTGATTAAGAAAAAAACAAGATTGAGAGCTGAAAAAAGGGTAACATATAGAGATGAAAATGTAGCTTCCACATCTGATCCAAATTATGACCATTTTTCTAAAAATGTGGAAAAGCTACAAAAAATGATGGAAAAAATGGTTGTCACAGTTAGTAACCAAAACAAAAATCAAAACCATAACCAGAACCAGAACTTTAGAAGAAACAACATCCCTCCCAACAAAAAAAGAGAATCAGATCAGCAAGTTATTCCCCCATTCCAAGAGAAATTTCTTGATGAGGATGAGGGGAGCATAGAAGAGTCTGAGGGAAATACAATAGACATGTTTGAAGCAGAAAATTCAATCCACAACTGTTACACAGAAGAAGATCAGCCCTCACCCTCATATTGGGATGAGGAATGGTTAGAATCTGAGGATTACAGGTTAGGATTTGAAAATGCCATGATGCAGGTCAGAGAAAAATATGAAATTATAAGAAAAAAGAGCTTAGATACTGCCAAACCAAAAGCTTCTGAGGTTACCATCAAGAAAATGCCTGAGAAAACTTCTAAAGTAACTGCTGAAAGTGTTGGCAATATGATGCAGAGTGTTGTCCTTGATGGCAACCCACTTGATGAAGATGATGGCAACCTACTTGATGAAGTTGTTCTTGACTTGATGAGCTTGTTAATGATGAAGGTGCAGAAGAAATAATTTCCAGAATGGGCCAGAACAATGATGAAAAGTGTATGTCACAAGGCATACGCGAGTTTAGTAAAGGGAAGTCGCGTATGTACGTGGAAAAGTACGTGACAAGTCGCGTATGGTCAATTGCACTCTAAATGTGTAAAACCAGGGGTTACTACCATGGTATTGACCCATTTTATTGAGCACTGGGTTGTGTATTTGATCTCGTCCAGGAATACCATCGAAAGTGATGTGGTTTTGGCTCATGGTATTGAAAAAGGATAAACCTATATAAGGAGAAGAAAATCATTGTGCAACTGTGTGCAAGTGTCTGGGCTTTAAATGAATACTTCACTCTGAAGTTTATCTGTATGGTTGAACTCTGTTCTTAATTGATAGATCTGAATCTGTGATGCACCCATGAATATGATGAAGGTTCAAAATCTCTAGATCTAGAAATGATGAATCTCTAGGATGATCTGAAAAGAAGTATTGAAGACCTAGCGCAAATATATTGAAGATATTGAAGAAATCTGGGTAAGTCCATAATCTGATCTGTTCTGCAAATTTTATCTTTTATAGATCTATACGTAGGTTCATTTCTTGAAAAGCGCGTGTATACGCGGATCCATTTAAACAAAGGAGCGTATGGACTGTTAGGGTTTTTCTGAAAAGTACACAGATGTATACGCGGGTTGTATTTATTAAAAGCACGTATATACGCGAGTCTGTTTGAAGAAAAGTACGTATGTAATTTGAACTGATGGTTGCTCAAAGCTGATTGAGATTCTGCATATCTATTCTGAAGTCTGGGTTATCTCTGATATTCTGGCTACAGTGGTTTGACTGTTCTGTGATGCAATGGGCAAAGGATTTTTGCTGATAAGTGAAGGATTGTGTTTAAGCTGTTTGATCCAGTTTGAAAATTGATGAAACATGGTCTACAGTGGATCTGAGGGTTGAAGCCTTCAGTCTTAAAGTAGAAGCTTTCTGCCAAGAGAGGCTGGTGTTAAATCAAGGGGTAGTAGCTCCCTTCCAGGAGAGGCTGGTAAACGAGAGCAGGGGGTTGTTGCTCCCTTCCAGGAAAGGCTGGTAAACGAGAGAAGGTTGTAGCCTTCTGCAGGTGGGTGCCTGCGTGCTGGTATGAGTCTGCGCCAGTACATGTTGTAAGAAGTTTTCTTAATAATAAAGTTTGAAGACTGAGACGACAGCAGCGGTGGTTTTCTCCCGAATTGGGTTTCCACCTAAAAATCCTGGTGTTCATGTGTGATTACTTGTGTGTGATGATTACTCTGTTCTTTCTGCACCTGTTTACTGTTTTCTGAACATCTGATAAATGAGTAATGCAATGATCTAAGTCATGAATTAAATGCATAATTAATTCACTGGATATACACGAGTTCTGTAAAGGATATCCGCGTATATACGCGATTTTAATTCAGGAAAGTAGCGTATGGGTTTTTAAGAAAGAAAATATCAAAGTTTTATTGTTTGCACTAAATACTGATTCACCCTCCCCTCTCAGTATTTTTCCCAACAATTGGTATCAAAGCAAGTCCTGAAAAAGCTTAGCCGCTAGAAGGAAGATCAAGCAAGATGAGCAATCAAGATGGAACAACATCCATCAAGCCTCCACTCTTTAATGGAAGCAATTTAATCTTCTGGAAAATAAGGATGAGATCCTATCTTCAGTCTATGGGAGCAGATGTATGGGCCATTGTTGAACAAGGATATCAATATCCAGCCGCAGTACCAACGGATCCGACGGAAAAGAAGAATTATGAAACAAATGCAAAGGCGGTCAATGCACTATTGGGAAGTCTAACTGAATCAGAATTTGTCAAGGTTATGCAGCTGAATACAACAAAGGCAATATGGGACAAAATCATCCTAAGTTATGAAGGAGATGCAAAGGTAAAAATTGCAAAACTCCAAACTCTCAGAATTGAATATGAAAATTTGAAGATGCATAATGATGAGAGTGTTGCTAGTTTCTTTTTACGTCTTGATGATATTGTAAATCGTATGAGAAACATGGGAGAAACAATAGCAGAATCTACTTTGGTTGAGAAAATCTTAAGATCGCTAACGGCAAAATTTGAGTCAAAAGTTTCTGCTCTTAAAGAAAAACAGGATCTTCAAAATCTTACTGTCATACAACTCCATGGCATACTAACTGCTTATGAAATGAGAAGAGGAGGATCATCTGAAGTCAAAGAAGTTGTCTTTAGAGCTTCTACAAAAGGGAAATAAGCACAAGAAGCAGAAGGATCAGGATATATCTCAGAAGAAGATGAGGTAAATTTTGTAAAGAAACTTCAACTTGGCACAGGACGGTTCAGAGGTAAGCTTCCTTTCAAATGTTTTGATTGTGGAAGAGTTGGTCATTATGCTGCTAAGTGTCCTTATAAAGAAACATCTGTAAAAGGGAAGGAAGTAGCAAAAAGGAATAAGCACCGGTCTAGCACTAGGAAAAGTTACTACACTCATGAAGACAGTGATGGGTTCTCTGATAGTGAGGAAGAATGTGAACAAGATCTTAGACTTCTCATGGCATTTGAATCTAAAGATGAAAAGGATATTTTTTTGGATGCTCTAGAGGACAATGATTTTCTTGAAGAAAACAATCAACTCAAAATTCGCTTAGAAGAATGTAAAATTCTCTTAGAAGAAAAGAAAATAACCATAGAGACTCTGGAAAAACACGTTGAAGAAGCGAAGAAACACATCGAGAAATTAGAATGTGAAGTGGTAAGTCAAAGAAAAGAATTTGAGAAAGTAAAGACTCTGAATTTTAGATTTACTAAAGGATCTAAAACCTTAGATGAGATTATCAAGGTACAACATTCTCCTCTTATAAAGACGGGTCTTGGATATACCGGAGAATCTTCTCAGACTTCAACTCCAAATTATCTAAAAGTAGCTACAACTAGTCTACTACATTCTACCACTCAGCAAGATTCACTACAGGTAAAGCATGATCATCTCAATTCAAAGAACACTAACAGAAATATTTCTCAAAGACACACCAATCAATAGGTAAATTCAAGTAGAAGATTTCATGATCGCAGAAATTTCTTCTTCAATGGACAATGTTTCTCATGTCACAATTTTGGTCATAAAGCTGTTCAATGTGTTGCATATAAAACCATCATGACTAGAGAAGCAAGAAAGAAAAGGATTGATGTTGAAACAAAGAAGAATACCTATAACAACTTTTCTCCTCTTCTAAAGGAAGTTGAATGTGCATATTGCAATAACTTTGGGCATGAAGAATCTGAATGCAGGAGCAAAGTTTAGCCAAAAGAGCATTTTGCTTCAAGTTCCAAAGTATGGAAAAAGAAGGAACTACAGGTTGAAAATTGTGGCATAGCGTTATTTGCAGAAGGTGAAGAAAATCAATGGTACATTGATAGTGGATGCTGAAGACACATGACAGGTGACAAACACAAACTTCTTGCATATAGTGCTCTAGAAAAGGAAAAGAAAGTTACTTTTGGAAATGATACTCCTGCTGTAATTAAAGGAAAAGGGTCTGTGTTTCTAAAAGAAAAGGTGAAGGCTAATGATGTCATGTATGTGGATGGATTAAGGCATAACCTGTTGAGTGTAAGTCAAATGTGTGATCAAGGAACTGAAGTTGTCTTTAGTTCAAAGGAATGTGTGGTTCGTGATCTTGATACAGGTAAAACAATCATCAAAGGAAAAAGAACTCCAAGCATCCTATATGTATTGAAGAACTGCAAAGAACAATGCTACTTGAGTAAATCTTCAGAAAACTGGCTATGGCATAGAAGGTTGGGGCATCTGAGCTTCTCTCAAATCAACAAAACAAGCAGACTTAAAGCTGTTCGTGGTCTTCCCAATATTACTCTACCAAAGAGTATCATATGCAAATCTTGCCAATTCGGTAAACAGACCAGAGTACATTTTAATGCCAAGGAAGCTTCATCAAGTAGGCCTCTTGAACTCGTTCATACTGACATATGTGGACCTATGAGGAAAAATTCACCACGTGGTGAAGAATACTATATCTTATTTATTGATGATTTCTCTAGAATGTGTTGGATTCGGTTGATTAAACACAAAGATGAAGCATTTGAAAAATTTCAGATCTTCAAAGCACTGGTGGAGAATGAATTAGATCTAAAAATCAAGTGTCTTAGATCTGATCGAGGAGGAGAATATACATCAAATGAATTCCTTGAATTTTGTGAACAACATGGCATAAAAAGACAGTTCTCTGTAGATGGCACTCCACAACAAAATGGCGTAGCAGAAAGAATGAATAGAACAGTTCAAAAAATGGCTAGAGCTATGCTTGATGATTCTAGAACACCTGACACTTTCTGGGGAGAAGCAGCACATACAGCAGTAAACATTCTCAACAAGGCACATGTTCGGGTAAATAGTGACAAAACTCCATATGAAATCTGGTATGGTGTAAAGTTTTTGGAAGTAAATGCTTTATCAAAAATAATGATGAAAAACTTGGCAAGTTTGAACCTAGATCAGATGAAGGAATACTTCTTGGTTACTCAGCTACAAGCAGAGCATACAAATGTTACAATAAAAGGCTTCAAAATATTGTTGAATGTATTGATGTTGTTATTGATGAGTCTCCTACAGCCCCTAAAGAAGAAAGACAAACAACAGAAGAAGATGATGATGACTTTTGTCCTTCTACATCAAACAAAAATGATATAGACAGTGGATCCAATGAAGAACCTGAAGAGGATTTATCTGGAAAGGATCCATCCAGATATGTTCAAAAGAATCATCCTGAATCTCAAATTTTGGGAGACAAGGAATCAGGTGTAAAAACAAGAAGGACTCTTGTGGGATCTTCTAGCTATCTGGTCTTTCTATCCACGATTGAACCACACAATGTCAATCAAGCTAGCAAAGATGAATGTTGGATTCAAGCAATGAATGAAGAGCTTGATCAAATTGAAAAGAATCACACTTGGGAATTGGTACCAAGACCACATGACAAAAATTTCATTGGAACCAAATGGATATTCAAGAACAAGTTAAATGAGAATGGGGACGTTATAAGAAACAAAGCTAGACTGGTTTGCAAAGGGTATACTCAACAATAAGGTATAGACTTTGAAGAAAAATTTTCTCCTGTAGCTAGACTTGAAGCCATAAGAATGTTTCTTTCTTTTTCAAGTTTTCAACAAATCAAAGTTTATCAAATGGATGTCAAATCTACATTCCTCAATGGTGATCTAGAAGAAGAAGTTTATATAGAACAACCAGAAGGATTCATTTTTGGAAATGATGAAAATCTTGTTTGTAGACTTAAAAAGGCTCTATATGGTCTCAAACAAGCTCCAAGGGCATGGTATTATCGTCTTGACAAATATCTTCATCAACAAGGATTTTCAAAGGGGTTTGCTGATAGCAACTTATACACAAAAATTTAAAATAATAAACTATTGATTGTGGTGGTTTATGTTGATGATATCATTTTTGGGAGTAATGAAGAATCTATGAGTTAGAAATTTGCTTCTATCATGCAGCAGGAATTTGAAATGTCCTTACTTGGGGAACTAACATTCTTTCTTGGCTTGCAAGTGCATCAAACTACAGATGGTGTATTCCTATCACAAGAAAAATATCTTAAGAAAATTCTGAAGAAGTATGGCATGGAAGAATGCAAACCTGTAAGTACACCAATGATAACCGGATGCAATCTCAGTTCTCATGATGATTCTCCCACGGTGAATCAACCAGAATACAGATCAATGGTAGGAAGTCTACTTTATATCACTGGGACTAGGCCGGACATTATGCATGTTGTTGGGATTGTCGGACGATTCCAAGCTAATCCAAAAGAGTCTCATCTTCAGGCTGTCAAAATAATATTCAAATATCTACAAGGAACTCAAGATTTTGGACCATGGTATCCAAAGAATGTTGATCTTACTCTTCATGCTTACACTGATGCAGATTGAGCTGGAAATGTTGATGATCGAAAAAGCACTAGTGGTGGTGCATTCTATATGGGGCCCCGATTAGTATCTTGGTTCAGCAAGAAGCAAAATTCTACTGCTTTATCTACAACAGAAGCAGAATATGTGGCTGCCGCATCTTGTTGCACTCAACTCCTTTGGATGATGCAAACCTTGCAAGATTTTCAAATAAAATGTTCACCTCCTATCTCCATTATGTGTGATAATACAAGTGCCATCAGTATCTCAAAGAATCCTATTATGCATTCGAAGACCAAGCACATTCCCATCAAGTATCACTTCCTACGTGAACAAGTGCTTGAACAAAAGGTGAAGTTGGAGTATGTTCCCTCCAAGGAACAAATTGCTGATATATTTACCAAACCTCTGCCCAGGGAAGCATTTGAATATCTCAGACAAAATTTGGGTGTTGTCTTTGCCTCTCAGAAGATCAGATCTCATTAAATTCAGAAGATTAAATTGGATACGCGGGTTTCCTGAAAGACAGTCGCGTATATACGCGAGTTTAAACACAGAAAGCCGCGTATGGTTGGTTGATGGCAAATTTTGTTTGGGGTCAGCATTTTTCAGCACAGCTACAGTGCTGTTTGGTATCTCTGATGTTGTTTGGAGTCACTAGTGGTATTTCAGCTCTTATATTTCTATTTCTGATTTTGGGTGAAGATGCCTTGATGATTTGCTGTTGAAAGTGTTCAGGATGCACAAGCAAAGGGGGAGCTTTGGTCATATAGAAAAGATTCTTGGATGCACATTTTTAGGGGGAGCATTAGCCTTGCTGAGTATAATACATTGTTGGCATTATGATGGTTCTGTAACATGATCTCTCTCTACAGCACTCTTCTTTCTACACGAGGAGAAAAACCTTGTGTTGGTTTTGATTCGCCCTTTGCCCTTGATTTCAAAGGGGGAGAGTGATGTAGTGACATGGTGTTTTAATAAGGGGAGAGTAACATGGTTATTGTGTAATGATTATAATCAATGTATCTATCTGTTGTGGTGATCAAACACCATCATGGTTGCCATCAAGTCCAAAGGGGGAGATTGTTGGCAATATGATGCAGAGTGTTGTCCTTGATGGCAACCCACTTGATGAAGTTGTTCTTGACTTGATGAGCTTGTTAATGATGAAGGTGCAGAAGAAAGAATTTCCAGAATGGGCCAGAACAATGATGAAAAGTGTATGTCACAAGGCATACGCGAGTTTAGTAAAGGGAAGTCGCGTATGTACACGTAAAAGTACGTGACAAGTCACGTATGGTCAATTGCGCTCTAAATGTGTAAAACCAGGGGTTACTACCATGGTATTGACCCATTGTATTGAGCGTTGGGTTGTCTATTAGATCCTGTCCAGGAATACCATCGGAAGTGATGTGGTTTTGGCTCATGGTATTGAAAAAGGATAAACCTATATAAGGAGAAGAAAATCATTGTGCAAGGGTGTGCAAGTGTCTGGGCTTTAAATGAATACTTCACTCTGAAGTTTATCTGTATGGTTGAACTCTGTTCTTAATCGATAGATCTGAATCTGTGATGCACCCATGAATATGATGAAGGTTCAAAAACTCTAGATCTGGAAATAATGAATCTCTAGGATGATTTGAAAAGAAATATTGAAGACCTGGCGCAAATCTATTGAAGATATTGAAGAAATCTGGGTAAGTCCATAGATCTGATCTGTTCTACAAAGTTTATCTTTTATAGATCGATACGCAAGTTCGTTTCTTGAAAAGCGCGTATATACGCGGATCTGTTTAAACAAAGGAGCGTATGGATTGTTAGGGTTTTTTCTGAAAAGTACACAGATATATACGCGGGTTGTCTTTATTAAAAGTGCGTATATATGCGAGTCTGTTTGAAGAAAAGCGCATATGTAATTTGAACTGATGGTTGCTCAAAGCTGATTAAGATTCTGCATATCTATTCTGAAGTCTGGGTTATCTCTGATATTCTGGTTATAGTGGTTTGACTGTTCTGTGATGCAATGGGCAAAGGATGTTTGCTGATAAGTGAAGGATTGTGTTGAAGCTGTTTGATCCAGTTTGAAAATTGATGAAACGTGGTCTGCAGTGGATCTGAGGGTTGAAGCCTTCAGTCTGAAAGTAGAAGCTTTCTTCCAGGAAAGGCTGGTGTTAAATCAGGGGGTAGTAGCTCCCTTCCAGGAGAAGCTGGTAAACGAGAGCAGGGGGTTGTTTCTCCCTTCCAGGAAAGGCTGGTAAACGAGAGAAGGTTGTAGCCTTCTGCAGGTGGGTGCCTGCGTGTTGGTATGAGTCTGCGCCAGTACATGTTGTAAGAAGTTTTCTTAATAATAAAGTTTGAAGACTGAGACGACAGCAGCGGTGGTTTTCTCCCAAATTGGGTTTCCACCTAAAAATCATGGTGTTCATGTGTGATTACTTATGTGTGATGATTACTCTGTTCTTTCTACACCTATTTACTGTTTTCTGAACATCTGATAAATGAGTAATGCAATTATCTAAGTCATGAATTAAATGCATAATTAATTCACTGGATATATGCGAGTTATGCAAAGGACATCCGCGTATATACGCGAGTTTAATTCAGGAAAGTAGTGTATGGGTTTTTAAGAAAGAAAATATCAAAGTTTTATTGTCTGCACTAAATACTGATTCACCCCCCCCCCCCCCCCCTCAGTATTTTTCCCAACAGAAAGTAACAAATCAGAAGCTAAGAGTTCTGGAAAGAACAAAGAAAAGGACAACCAAAACACTGATAAACAAGGTAAACCAAAAAGCAGTACTAACACTACAATTAGTACTTCTGATAAAACAGTTTCTAACACTGTACATAGTGAGAATCAGCACACTGATTCAGCCACTAAGGTGGTGACTAACAAAACAGAGTTGAACATTCCAAAGAGTCAGTCCACTGTCAATTTGGAGAGTGAGATTGCAAAAATTAAAATCACTGTCCCACTCTCTGAGCTGGCCACTCAGGATGTATATAAAGGCCAAATTTTGAAAGAATTAAATTTAGGAGAGAACGGTGACACTGTAAATCTGAGTGATGATCAATCTGCCCTCCTGTTTGGTCCAAAGATAGAAGGAAAGTTTCAGGAAGGGGTAGTGCCACTTTTCTATATCAGTCTCAATATCCATGATAAGATTCTCCACAATGCAATGCATGATTCTGGGGCATCACACAACCTGATGCCTAAAGTAGTGATGGAAAGACTAGGCCTAGAGATAACCCGTCCCTATAAAGACTTATATTCATTTGATTCTAGTAGGGTAAAGTGTCTTGGCCTAATCAAAGATTTATGTGTGAGCCTTACCTAGATTCCAGCCAAATGTATGGTCATGGATGTTGTTGTGGCAGATGTTCCACCCAAGTATGGCATGTTATTATCAAGATCATGGGGAGCCAAGCTACAAGGAACAATGCAGATGGATGGGGCTTATGCCACAATCCCAATTTTTGGCCAACTTAGAAGATTGTACAGAGAGGCACAAATGAAATTCCTGGTTAGTAGCCCTGAAAGGCCTGAAAATTCACCTTTATACTCTGTACATACAGACCTTGACTCCTTTATCCTTTGTAATGATAAATCCTTAGAAGGGTCAGAGTCCAAAAATAGAGATAAAAACAAGGAAACAGAGCCCATGGACTTTAACATAATGGCTACTCTAGACTCGGAGGAGAAAGACGTAGGAAAATTTGAACAGTGTACTGAAACAAAAACTCAAAGCGAACCTGAAACAGAATGAAGTCAGCTGATTAGTCACCCTTCATAAACACATACACCACACCAAGAACGAAACGATGATAAACCTGAGAATGAAACCTTATGGGAAATGAATTTCGATGGATCATGCACCAAGAGAACTGTTGGGGCAGGAGTGTGGATACATAACACAGACAGTGGTTACACAGAGAGCCATGCATTTAACCTACACTTCAAATGTACAAACAACATTGCAGAGTACGAGGCTCTTATCGTAGGCTTAAACCTGTTGAGAAAATTAGGAGCCCATAGGATAACTGTGCATGGGGACTCTGAGTTGATCATTAAATAGGTGAATGGTGAATATACAAAAAAACATCCTAGACTGAGGGCATACAGGAATGACTTTATGGATCTATTGAAAAATTTTGTGGAATACGATCTGGTGTTTGTCCCTAGAGGTCAGAACGAAATTGAAAATGGACTAGCCTGCATGGCTAGTTCGTATCACGAACCTCCTAGTGACCAACAGATCATCATTAAGACCAAATTCAGACCTGCAATGCCGGACAATGAAAAATATTGGCAAGTTTTTGAAGGAGATAAACAGATTGAAGATTTGCTGGTAGGCAAGAATGAGTTTGAATTTTATGATCCAAACTCTAAATCTGACAGTAGCTTCCTAAGTGAAGAGTCCTCAGATGAGGAAGAAACACCCTATAACATAGGAATAAACACTTTAAATGAACAGATTGGAAATCCGAATGAAAAAATGTGAAAACACAGATAGTGAAGAAGTAGAGATGTTGCAGACCAAAGATAAGAACATACCTCGAGGTCTGGCACCTTTAGAAGACCTTTTTTACTTTGATGATGTAGCAAAAAAGCCCACTATAGAACATGCAGACTCTGATGTCGAGGAATGCAACATAGGCACTGAAAATAAACCCAAGATGATCAAATTGGCTAAGTCCCTGCCTGCAAACATGAAAAAGAAATACATTGACCTATTCAAGGAATTCATTGATGTGTTTGCTTGGAGTTATGAGGACTTAAGGGCTTATGACATAAACATCATACAGCATAAGATACCCTTGAAAGAAAATCAGAAGCCCTTCAGACAAAAACTTCGCAGAATAAACCCAAAACAGTTGCCTGCAGTGGAAAAAGAGATTAAGAAGATTTATGAGGCAGGTATAATTGTGCCTGTGAGGTTCTCTGATTGGGTATCAAACCTAGTGGTTGTGAGAAAGAAAATAGGGGAGATCAGGCTGTGTATTGATTTCAGGAATCTTAATAGAGCCTCACTCAAAGACAATTACCCTTTGCCAAAAATGGAACATATTCTTCAGAGGGTAGTAGGTTCTAAAAGGATCTCCCTGCTAGATGGTTTTTCAGGTTACAACCAAGTCTTAGTAATCCCAGAAGACCAACTCAAAACAGCCTTTACCACTCCATGGGGCACTTTTATGTATGTAAAGATGCCTTTTGGATTGATGAACGCTAGTGCAACCTTCCAAAGAGAAATGGACATAGCTTTTTCAGATGAAATAGGTCACTTCATTGTCATAACAGTCTATTCCAAGACTGAGGAAGAGCACCTAGAACACTTGAGAAGAGTGTTTGAAAAATGTAGAAGGTTTGGTCTGTCACTGAATCCTAAAAGACTATATTTGGGCTGCAAGAAGGTAAGATTCTTGGCCACATCATATCTGAGAAAGGGATTAGGATAGATCCACAAAGAGTTGAGGTAATACTACAAATCACACACCCAAGAAACATCAAAGAATTACAGTCCTTTATTGGGAAGATCAACTTCCTCAGGAGGTTTATTCCAAACTTAGCTGAACACCTCAGAAATATGAATAACATGCTAAAGAAAGGTGTAGGAGTTAAGTAGACTTTTGAAGCCAAGAAATCTTTTGAATCAGTTAAACTTGCACTCACCCAGGCTCCTGTTCTAATCAGCCTAGATTTCTCAAAAGAATTTCTGATTTTTTCATTTGCCTCTAAACATACAATGGTTGTAGTTTTTTTGCAGAAAAATCTAAAGGGAATGGAACAACCCATTTCTTTCTTTAGCAAAGCACTCAGAGATGCACCCTTGAAATAAAACATAATGGAAAAACAGGCTTATGCTCTGATTAAGGCCTTGAAAGACTTTAGGGTGTACATACTGCATTCCCACACCATAGCCTATGTGCCAAATATAGTGGTTAAAGACATATCGTCCCAAGACCCAGATGGGAAGAGGGGCAAATGGATTGCTATGATCTTAGAATATGACCTTGAGATAAAACCTACAAAACTGATTAAAGGTCAGGGCTTAGCTCAACTAATGGCTAAATCAAATCTAAAAGCCCTTGAAATTAACATGGTAGATTCCTTGGATGAGCAGCAGGGATTACCTGATCCCACTGTTGAGGAGAAGTTTCAGAGCTCTCCTTGGTATTCTGACATTCTGTATGTGCTTACACACCTCAATGCCCCTCCTGAACTATCAAAGACCAAGGCCAGATTCCTAAAACTAAAAGCCAGAAGCTATTTCATATTGAATAACTGCTTATACTGGAAGAATCCAAATGGCCTATTACTTAAATGTTTGCCTGAAAATGAGGTAGAGAGTATTAAACAAGAATTCCATGCAGGAGAGTGTGGAGGCCACCTAAGCTGGAAGGCTACTGCAAACAAAATACTCAGAGCTGGCTACTATTGGCCTACACTCTTCAATGATATCCTTAAGATGATAATTGTCTGCCACAAATGCCAGGTTTTTGAAGGCAAAATAAAACTCCTCCCCTTACCTCTACAACCCATCACTGTTGAAGGTCCCTTTATGCAATGGGGCCTAGAAATTTTCACAACACAAATGGATCCTAACAGCCACAGACTACCTCACTAAGTGGATAGAAGCCATACCTACTAGGAATGCCATAGATTCAGTCATCATTAGTTTCCTAAAAGGTCATATCCTCTCTCGGTTTGGCTACCCAAGGAAAATAATCACTAATAATGCTGCTACTTTCGGATCCAAGAAAATGGTTGATTTTTATGACAGGTATCAAATAGAACTCAGTCATTCAACTGCCTATTACCCTCAAGGTAATGGATTAGCTGAATCATCAAAAAAGAGCCTGGTGACCATCATCAAAAAGCTGCTGGAAGAAAACAAAAAGTCATGGCATAACAAGTTATTGCATGCCCTGTGGGCTGATAGGCTTACAACAAAGAAATCCATTGGCATGTCACCATATCAGCTTGTCTATGGAACAAAAGTAGTGTTTCCCACCAGCCTTGGAATACCAGTGATTAAACTTGTTTAGGAGATACAAACAGAAGAAGATAGCATGGTGAGGAGAATAAACCAGGCAATTCATCTCCAACAAACAAGGGAAGAGGTCTATAATAGAGCTATCAAGGTCCAGGAAAATATAAAGAAGTTATTTGAAAAAATAACTAAGGCCTCTGATTTCAAAATTGGAGATAAAGTTCTGAAGTGGGACTCAAGGAGAGAGGACAAAGGAAAGCACGACAAGTTTTACAGTTTGTGGCAAGGTCCCTACATCATCCAAGCCATTGTGGGTTCAAATGCCTTTTTTCTACAAGAGTTAGATGGTACAGAGCTGTTTGGGGGTCCTGTCAATGGCAGGATGCTCAAACACTACTTCTGCTAATTTCCTATTTCCAGTTTCCATTTCCATTGTACATACCATTGCAGTGTTTTTTTTCAAGAAAAAGAGAAAATGTTCCAAAAAAAAAAAAGAGAAAGGGAGAGGTTCAGACATGCTCAAAACATGAACCTATGAAGTGCAAAGATTGGCTCTAATAAGATCAAAACCTGAGCCAAAGAAAGTAAAGATAGCTGGTTCAAACATGCCCAAAACTTGGACCAGCAAAGAAGAAAAAAGAGTCATCTCTAACTAGCCTAAAACCAGAGCTGAAATAAAAAAAAGGAAAGTGACTCTAACAAGCTTAAAACTTGAGTCACAAAGGAAGGAAGGATGCTACAAAACTTTAGATTTCAAGCCTTCAAGATTTTGTTTTCAATTTTTTGCAAAATTATGTCAATGTGCAATTGTCTTTATGCCTTGGATCCACAGCAAACTAGACTATCTAATCCTAGTTAGACTGTTTTTAAATTTCTGTTGTAGAATGTAGTGAAGAAATCTGCTGGACAGTTTAATCCCAACATATGTTAGATTAGGTAGAGAAACATATGAGGCCAACAGTTTAATCTGGTCTCATGGAGCAATAAGGGTAGAAATAGAATAGGTTTATTTTCTCGTTTGTAAAAAATAAAAATGATGTGAAGGGTCTGCTAGTTCAAATGCACCCTAGAAGAAAAAATGCTAGGATTGTAGGATGGGTAGGTAGATTGTTGGGAATATTTCTGCTGATCTATCATAGTTGTGGCAGCTAAAAATCAAGGAAGAAAAGGTGGCTCAAGCAGTAGGCATCTGGCCTACTCCAAAGATATATCCTCTGAATTATTGACTCCTTCAAGAAGAAGCCATCCCCATGTGGAGCCACTGTTAGCCCCCTATAAATTTTTTGACAAGCAAAGTAGGAGGCTAATTTGTTTTTGAGCCTTCAAGGAATGCATCTCCCCTAAAGACACATCATACTTGAAGTCTCATGTGCCTTTTCCTTTGATAAAATTCCCTCTGCTGACTTCCTTTATAAGGTCTCACTGATTCCAAAAACTGTGCTTCAGAAAGGCCTACATTTCCCCTTGTATCTCTGCAGAAATATCCCATTTTAACCCTTTTGTCCCTTCGTCAAAGTTCCCCTTATACCCTCTAAATCCTCCCAAAATTCCCTCTAAATCCTACAAGTTCCCCTTGTTTGGCCCATTTTCCCCTTTTTTCCCCTACCGTTACCCTTTCCCAACCTTAAAATGCATTAAATGGGCCAAAAACCGACTCTTCGCTTTATAATATGGCCTAGCCCCTTTTCGGCCAGCCCCTGAACTGTTTTTCCCCCCATGTGGCCTCACACTAGAACCTGACGCTAATCCGAAAAGCAATTATCGCAATCGGGGGTTTCACATGCACCCATATCCTTTGTAAATGCAAAAATTCCAATGCGATGGCGAACTTGTCTGTTGGCCCTTTAAATAATCTCAGTCGTCGATCTGTGTAAGATCTGACAGTCTACGCTTTTTTGCAATGCGCCCGTCGCTCCACCGTTCACCCCTCCGATCTCATCACAACCGTTCATTTACCCGCAGATCAACGGTCTGTATTTTACCCGCCCCGGTGGTACCCGCGCACTGTTCAAAAACCGGTGGTTTCTATTGCACCGCCTTTGAGGGATGGGCAGTATTTTTCGTTTGGCCAGCGATTCCACTCATCGCATGACGTGTGGCACCGACACTGTTCCAAAACCTCCACCCCATCACGCGTTATCGTTCGGTAGAAAAACCAGCGCGATATGCACGTGCACCGTCCAATCTGCGATCGTCCATCCAACGGTCATCGCACCCCGAAGATGCGCGGAAGATAACCCAAGGTATCTGTACCCTTGGCTCGCCATCCGTCGTCCTCCGATGAATTTTCCACCGTCAATCTCCTCCTGAGATCGGATGGTCCAGATTCAATTGCCCTTTGCCATTTTCCACCGTCGATCTCCTCCTGAGATCGGACGGTTCAGATTTGATTGCACATCCCGCCGTTGACCACTCCCGCCATGTCACCCATTCCACGTGTTTCATCGTATTTCTCGCCCGTTCATGTACATATATGGATTCAAAGGTCAAATTTTAACGTTTTACATTGAATTTTTGTTCTCACCCCTCTCCAACTGCATTTTCCCACTGCGCCACCATTCTGCAAGCCTCCCACTGCATTTTCCGCCATCTCACCAGTCTGTACAACCATTCTCGTTGTCCCCGGTGCATCCACCACCTCCACGCATGGTTTTGCTTAACATGTTTTCGTGTTTTGCAGGGTTATCAAATAGTGAAAACCTCCATGATTACACAGTTTTATTACAGCGGAAAAAAACGTAGAAAGGACATTTTTTCAGAGGACGAGATCACGGAGAAAGCCTGGGAAGGAGCCATGAAAGGACTTGCATTAAAAAACCGGGTTTGAACTCTGGAAAATCTTCCCTAGAGCCATTAAAGCATCGATTTCACCGACAGAGATAGTATGGGAGCAGCAGAGAGTTCAAGGCACGTAATTGAAGATTTTTGAGCCTTTTTCAGGGATTTAGAAGGAAAAGGTACCAGTTTGAAAACCTCGAGGATTGATTAGAAGGTCCAAGGCACAAAAAATAATACTAAAGGTTTTTCACATCAGCAGAAGTTTCTTTCCATAAAGGGCGATGCGCCCATACAGTTTTCATCCTATGCTGTGTTCTAGAGAGTTTTTCCAGCCCTGACAATAGTTCTATGCTACTAGAGCATTTGATTCACAGTATGGAAGACCCTAGCATCATTTATTTACCTTTTTGTTTATTCACCAGAAGTACTACAGAATGTTGCAGCAGAGTACATCAGAGACATGCCCAGAGTAAATGGAAGCCTGGAGAAGACCACTCTTTCACCCAAAGAGTGCCATGGATGAATGCACAGAATTTAAATAGAAGGGGCCTCGGCCCTCTTCCTTTCCTAAGTTTTAATGCTGCATTTAGTGTTTCACCTACCTTCTCAGCTCCACTTCCACTATAAATTCATGAAGAAACTCATTGTAAAGGTTGTTGATCAGTTATGAGAGAATTGCAAGCTGTTTCTTTTGAGACATAGTCTCTGTGTAAAGTTGTAAGATAGGCTGAGGAAAAATTTTTCAGACTGAGTATCCAGCTATTGGAAATGTTGTACTTGACTGGTATTGCTTTTTAATATGACAAGCACATTTCTTTGGATCCTGATCTAAAGCAGTGGTGATGTTTTTCTATCTCTTTATTTTTTATTAACTTGCATTCCATTTCATTTCATTTCTACTGGCTTGCATCAGAAATATAGCATAGGATTTACCCTTGTTAGGTACCCTATGTTTCTGCTCTCGTTGCCTTTGATGTTTTCTACTAAATTTTTTATCTAAGAGTTGATTTCAGTTGATTTAACCAGTGTAGTGGATGTTATTGCCTGCTAGCTAATGTATGAATTAAATGGAACAGCTCTTATATGTTCTTGTTAGGATTTAATTGAAAGAATTAGGAACACTGGGAGGTCTAGAACCCTGTTTCTATCTCACTAGGATCCTTTTCAGTTGATTGAACCTTTCTAAGATCCCTCAAGCTAGATACCAAAGCATAAAGAGTTTAAATTCTCTCTCTGATCTCAGGTCTTTAAATTTGTGTCCTGAATCTTTATTGTCTCCTCCTCTCTTATCATTCCATACCACACTATCATCTTTAAGATCCAATTTTTTAGTTGACTAGCCCAACTAAAAGCCTGCACATTGAATAGCAAGTAAACCCTTTCCTGACTCCATTTCCCAATGGTTTTGAATGCTCCCTGGAATACTTCACCTCTGCCTAAATCCTCTTTTCTCATCCTTGTCTTATATTGAAACCTTCTTTCTTGATGACCAACAACCAAACAAACAATCAAAAAACAAACCATGTGCCTATAACTAGCCTAACATCTTAAACCTTTGACCTTCAAAGACATTACCTTTAACAATCATAGAGAGATCCCTCTCCGGACCCAGGAGGGCTAGATCCTGAGGTCTGAAAGTGGTTTGATGTTGTCTCCTCTTTTGGTCTTGCCAATCTGGCCAAAACATGGGAACCCCAACAGACCCAATAAGGCAATGGAGGCACAAACCTAACAAGCAAAAACATGATTATAAGGGTATGTATTATGTATCTTCTCTCGCTGGTCCCTATTATTATATTTCCATTATGATGTGTAGGAATTTTTATTCTCTTAATAAAAATAAATTCTCAATTGAATGGGCCCCTCTCATGGAGGTTGCATCAGACTCATACATTATGGATTAAGGAACCATTATTTCCAATAATATTGCCTCACAAATCCTAGACTATAGAAAGAATCGTATAGTCACCTCCAGGATAGTTCCCCCATTTTTTATGAGTGCTTATAACATGGACGCTGTGTGTTTTACTTCAGATTTCCCAAACATGTGATGGAAATGTACCATTAAAAACCTTACTCCCATCCATGTTTAGCATAGTATCCATTGGGAATCCAAGTATGAGTCTCATTTATACAGAATTTTCTATGGAGTCATTTTACCACTTCACTAAGTTGTTTTTGGTGATAAAGCCCCAAGATTGTCAAATGAAGCCCAAGATCACGTCCATAGGAAAATGGTTTTGGGAAGAAATATTTGCATATGTTAGAGTTTATAGAATTCATTCCAAACCCCATGTTATCCCACTGTATGTACCAAACAAGCTCCTGGAAAAGGAAATTTCTTATCAAACAGTTGGGAATGGGTTAACCAAAGCTTTGAAAGAAGCTAAAAAATCTTCTTGGCCTTCTTTCCCTATCCATTATGGTTTTTATGCTATAGATAAATTCAAACATGTTGGATTGGAAATCAATCAGATTCAATGCCTAAAGCTATACATTGTTCCCAAAAAATAGTTTGATCCTAATAAAATAGCCCAAAACTATACAGGCCAAGTAAATATCAGGCAATTCATTCATGAAAATGATGACTATGATGGTTTGTTTCAATCTGCTGAGACCTATTTAGAGGTTGAAAAGATAGCAGTAATTCATCTTGACTCTGGAAAACTTTCCCATTTTAAAGAATACAAGAAAAAAAGGTTGGATAGTATTCCTCTTGCCATCTTAAATGTGTCTCAACCTATTTCATAGAAAGAACAGAAGCTGGAACAGAATCCCAAGGAAATTGATGTCCTACAGGGAGAAAAGGAAGTTAAATTAACTGAAGAAAAGACTATTAATGCATTTTTTAGCAATGAATTGGATAATGTCTGGAATCAATTTTACCAACAACCTAAAGGACAAGAGGAGGAGAAATTCATTGATCTTGAAGAGACAATCAACACATCTCAAGACAAAAGTCAGAGCCCACTCACTTTTGGGGCTTCTGATAAGGCAATCAATATAGAGGAAATTGAATTCATATCGACCTTCCCTTCATCTGCGATTGTTATAAAGATAGAATAAATCCCTCCTCTCTACATCTTTTACTGTCCCAAACATCAGGCTGTAATGAGTAGACAGAGAAAGAGAATGAGAGTTGATCAATCGAAAGCATTAATCCCTAGTGACATACCCATGGAAGTAGTGTGGAAATATCCACAAACTGATCCATTTGAAGATATGACAAGGTTGACATAGTTTACATGTGCTTATGCATCTGTCACAATTGATAAGGCATCAATGGTCCAACAACTACTAAAAGAGAAGGATGAAAGAATCCTACAATTGGAACAAGAATTGTTAGCAAAGAAATAGAGTGTTAATCATCAATTGTAGTCTCAATTGTAACAACTCCAACAAAGCTTTGATAAATTAAAATTACAACATCAATTTGACATCAATACCAAAGACACTCAAGTTCAACAAGTCGTTGGAGAAATTGAAGGATAATCCAAATATAGAGGACTTTAAAAAGGAAGCTTTGGAATTGAACGCTATGTTGGCTCATCAACAAGTAGTATTTTTTCAAAAGATGACAATAATCAATGATCTATGTCATAAAAGTGGTTCACTGATGAATCAATTGACTGAACTAAGGATGAAATTTAATGATTTTGATGAAAATATTACAGAATTTATTACTTGGCAGGACAGTGCAGAGGGCAGCAAAGAAAATCTTCCTAGAAAATATGATTCCAAAAAGGAAATCCTATTTACTAATTGGGACATACAACTGAAACAAGCAAAAAGAGCAATATTTAGAGTGAGAGATGTGGCTAACAATATTGTTGATGTTGTCGACAATAATTTATTTGGTACCAATTTAATTCATGAATTTCCACCTGGTTCTCTTCCTAATGTCAAATATTTAATAAAATGGTGGCAAGAAATGTCAAAGACAAAGGAAGAGAGCAATAGGAAGTTAGTGAAGCTTGACTGGGATAAATACTGACAATATTTGGTGAAGCCACACAGTCATTGGTTTATGCTGCGATGCCTAACAGACACCTCATCCCATATGCTTCTTGCACTATCAAATGCAGTGTACAATGGATAGCTGCTCATTAGGCCAGCTCAACCTCCTAAAGTACAACCAATTTTTGATATTCAACAACTCAAGCAGTGAATGGGAAAGGAAATAACATCGCACTCCTGAGCTAGTCACACAAAAAAACACTATTTCTATCTTATTTTCACTTATTTTAAGGAGATTTGTTTAAACCTCCTTAGTACTTTGTATATTTTATATTTTTATATTTTTAGTGTTTATATAAACCCTTTCATGTATACAAAGAAAGTGTCCTAAAAGTTTGTAAAGAAGGCTTTGGGAAGTTTCACTTTTGTACTTCTTAAATCATTTTAATAGAAAGACTAGACCAAAGATTATTTATTCCATGCACAAAGTTAAGATATACATGGTACTTCTATATTTATATTGTTGTTTTGTTTTATGTAATTGATAGTCATACTTCTTCTATATTATTTTGTTATATGTATGTTTTTAATACAATTGAGCATTAATTCACTATTGAACATGCAAATATTGTCATATCTTAATATATATACAATACATGCAACTATTTAATGTGATATGAGCTTAATCAATTAATTTGATTAAATATTTAATCAAATTAATTAACTTTAATCCTTTTTCACTTATGTAAGTATTTGATAATCTTGATTCGCATATACATAAGATAATCTTTCAAGATCACATATAAGGAAGACTAAATAATCCCGTGGTATAGATAGGTATATATACTTTGTTAGCTTTTTATCACTCTCATTATCAAGTCAGATTCAGTTATAAATACCCACATCCATTCAACTATACTTTATTTGGAAATTGGTCCCATCATCCCTAGTCAGAGCTGCTATTCCAAATGGAAAAGGAATGGATTTTAAGTTTTTGACTGGGTAGTTATCCCCTAATGTTGTTGCAACGTTTTTCGAGGCATCAGCAAACACTAAGGACACTTTTCCTTTAAAGGGATGGGGTCTGTAACAACACTTTTTTGTACCTATTGTAAATGTCACTTAATTCATGTAAATAATATGGAAATACAAATTATGACTCAGTTGGGGGAGACGACATAGATTTAGAGATCGAGGAGGAGATATTACTTGGTATGTGATTAACCAATGCCACTTAATTTATTCATTCTACCTATTTCTTGACTGAATTAAATGGTCTATGCAATAGACATTGAAGTTGAGTATGGTTCGCCAGAGTAAAGGAAAAACCACATACTACCTATGTTTCATGGAACATGTTGGTGCAGTCAATACACAACAAAAAGGGAAAGAGTCACCAACAAAAGAGACCTAAAAAGGATGGTAACCTACAAAGGAAGAAGAAAAGGAATAAACAAGAGAAAATATATGCATTGGTATGGTGCAGTATGAGACAAAAAGAGACAAGGAATACAAAGAGTAGTGAATTTGAAAGCTCGCAGAGGAGCAAGAAAATAAGAGAATAGAAGGCGGGATGATGATCCCTGTATTTGCTGGTGTATGGCCAATGTTGTTATTTTGTTTTTGTATGGGCCATTGAAGCCTCAATGGAGAAAGTGGCTCACTAGTGCTTGTTGTCTTAGTTGATAAATATCTAAGTGCTTTCCTTAGGGCTGATAAACCACTTAAATATTTTTGAATTAGCTGATAAAACACTTGGTAGGTGAAGGCACAATGGTGCTTATTGCTGGAGGTATTTGATAAACCACCTAGATAGAATTCCCTAGATTCATATAGTGTTTCCCTTGAAAATACAGCCAATAAACCACCTTTAGAGTGAGATCATACTCTTGGACTAAGAAAAAATTCACTAAACCTAGGGTGAATCCATGTAATCCATTCAAAGATGCAAAAGAGTCATTGTGGTGCTTACTGTAGGAGGAAGATGTTAAACCACTTGGATAGTGCACTCCCTCTCTAGTATGGTTGACTTGTTATCAGTGTGAAATTCCCTTGAGAACTTAACTCCTCAGAATATTAATCTCGATCCGGGGTAGTTAATTGCAAGAAATATTGTAGTGTTGTTGGCATATGATTGGGTAGAGAGTTTAAGTCACTCCCTCAATTTCCAGTCATTCAAGTTAATCAAATAAGTGTATTTACTTGTGTACATGTTTTCCCCAAAATTGATGAATAATGTCTAATATGTGTTATGAAAGTATTTTTCTCAATACTGTTAATAGAGGAATGTGATATTCTTTTCTTTTCATTATGAATGTTTTATATATACACGTTCTCATGGTTATGAGGGACTGTAGGTCCTTGCGTTTGTTGATGTTCTCAGGAGATACAAAGTTATTTTCATGATTTTTTATGAATTCTTGATGTGATCAATAAATCTACTACAATGTGTTTTTTCCATTATCTGATGTGTTGTGACTATCATAGAACTCTTTTTGTTGAATAATATTGATTATCTTTCATGAATAAGGGCTATGCCACTAGTGTTGTTTTGATGTCAATGTGATTAATTCTATGGTTATGTATGATGTTGGTTGTAGTTTTTGAAATTACAAAGAGGTATCAAATGTAACATAGTCGTATTCAATATCAGCCATGAGATAAGTCATTGGACACATTGAATGCCTTATGGTTAATTATAATTCCTAGAATGTTCAGTGCTTATATATGAGTTTCATCCTTGTAAAATTGGTGTTATGGTGATCTGAAAGGACTGTATTAGTTTTTGTGCTAATTGTCCTTTCAGTAATAAGAACATGTACAATTTTTCTCCATTTGTTTTCTTAAAGAATGAGTAATTTAACCATGAAAAATAGATGAATTTGTGAGTTTAAGCATGAAAATAAGCCTAAATAACATTGAAAAGTAGTGTATAATAGCGAAATAACATCACGCATAAGTTTTACATAGTAGGAATGATGAAGCAGTTCACCCCTCCTGGGCTACATCTGTTGGTCCAGCTCCCAATGACATGGTCCTCTTCATCATTATGCTCAAAATTGAAAATAAATTTGTTTAAAAGCCTCTAATGGTTGTTTTCTCTACACCAGTGGCACCAGAATTCTCAAATTAGTCTAGATAGACTCTGGTTTCACCCAAATTGGTCGAAAATTGACCTCCCTAGCCATTTTCCCAATCTCAGCAAAAAAACCTCCACTAATTGTGGAGAACTGCAGTTTAACTACAATTAAACTAGCTAATTCCACCTAATTTAACTACATGCTAAAATTCCGCTAGTAATAGACCGTTGGCATTTAAATCTAGTGGTTAGGGGTGGGGGTGGCCACATGCCGACCCCCTTAAACCCCGCAATCACTATTTATATATTTAAATCTTTGCAAATGTTTTTGGAGTGGAACCCGAAGATCGAAGTTCCGTTTAACTGCCACATTAGCAACCATTTAAACCGCACATTAACATCCATGAAACTATCCCCATGTGATAATACTTAAGCTTAATTCCGCCAATAGTTAAGGTTTTTGGAACCATCGATAAACATTCATGAAACCGCACCATGTGAAACCTCTGTGCCTTGACCCCAGGGAGAATAGTTACAAAGCTGCTAGTTTAGAACATCATTTTCATGGTTATCTCTTAGCATGTGAAACGAAGTCATACAGAGTGGTGGAGTTAGGGCCTTGACCCCCCCACAATGTTTAAACCATTATAACATAAAAATTTGTGGCACACCTATAGTGTAAGAAACACTTGATAGGCGAGTTAGTCGGGAACTTGTGTAGGCGCGCTAGAGGTCACGGGGTCAAAACCCCCAGACCTCACAAAATTTTGGTCAATTGTCTAGGTGACACGTGGCAGCCTCCAGGCTAGCCACGTGTCACCCATCCAACGGTGCCCACAAAAATTTGTACATATCCATAAAACGGCCTAGAAACTACCACTTGGAGAAACATGATTGGTTTAAGAAAATAGAATATTATGAGAATATGCCACCCTTGCTAATTGTTCCTGCATGCTGACTAGGCATCCCAGTCACTCCTGTCACAAAATTTTAGCTATTTAGGAAAATGATCAGAACACAATATCTTCCTCATACGACATCGTTTTTTCGAACTGTTCATGGCACCAGAATTGCAACATCGAGATCTAACCGGTCGCTCAGGTTCAGTACATTTTCGAGAATTTTCAATTTTGAGAAAAATACATGATCTCCTGATCGAACCTCCCTATTGGGAAGATTTTGGACCCCAAAAGACTTTAATTACTTGTTCATAAGATGAATGTACAACTCCCTCACCTTTTCAACTTCCATCCACCTTGCCTTACTTGGTTTATTTCCCTTGAGCCCAAATCAAAGGTAATCAACACTTCCCCTCTTAGAAGTGTGTGTCCTCCTATCAAGGATGGTATCCTCCTTGAGCTCATCTAGAAATTCTGGTGAGAAATCTTCTATAGATGGTAGCTAAACATAACTCCCTTGATCATCAATCAAAGGAGGCTCATACAAACGTAGATTTTCAACATTGACAACTGAATACATTTGCATATATGAAGGGAAGTCAAGTTGAAATGCATTATTACCAACTTGCTTGATGATCTTGAATGGACCATAGCGAATGGGCTTGAGCTTTTTACCTTCTCCTTGCATCCTTTCTTTGCTTATGTGCAACCATACTTCATCTCCTTCTTGAAACTTGTGATCAACTCTATGTTTTTCAAGCCTCTCCTTGTATTTTATTTGACTCTTCTCAAGTTATTCTTGAACTTGTTGATGAATAATTTGAATTTTCTCAATGAAATTTCGAGCCTTGTCAATATCACTATGCACATCAATGGAAACATCCTTCTCAAAGATGAATTCTAATGGCGATTTCGGCAAATACCCAAAGTAGGCTTCAAAAGGTGAAGTATTTGTAGAAGATTTATTTTCCCGGTTGTAAGCGTGTTGAATGTAATGCAATTGTTTAACCCAATACTTGGGATGTTTGCTGCAATATCCTCTCAATAGATGCACAACAGTTTTGTTCACCACCTCCGTTTGGCCATCAGTTTGCGGATGAAAAGAAGTACTATTTTTCAGCTTTGTGTCCATCATATTCCAAAGATTGGACCAAAAAATCCCAATGAACATGGAATCCCTTTCACTAAAAATAGAAGTTGGAAGTCCATAATGAACCCATACATATTGAAAATAAAGTTCAATAGTTTTTTCAGCAGTAATTGTTTTCTTACATGGCATAAGTATACACATTTTACTGAATCTATCCACAACTACATAAAGATAATCATGTTATTTTCTTGAAATAGGTAGACCTCAAACAAAGTCCATGGAGACACTCTCCCATGGCCTTGATGGTACCGATAGTGGCGTGTACAACCCAATCTTCCTATTGCTAGGCTTGCTTGTTGCACACATAGAACAACCTCTTATAAAACGTGACACACTATCTATCAAGCGAGCCCAATAGCAATACCTTTGTAGATGCGCCATTGTTTTACTTACCCCAAAGTGTCCAGCAATAAGATACAAATGAGCCTCTCTCATGACACTTAGCCTCTCTCCTTGTGGTATACACAACTTACCCAAATGAAACAAAAAATTGTTATGCATGTGATAATAATTTTCCTCAACTTGATTCCCTTCACGCAAACTAGCATACACATATTGAAAATCAGCATCATGTGCATATTGTTCTATGTAACTCTCATGTACAATAGAATCATTTTGAAGTAAAGTAGAATTGGCCTTGAAAGCATATCAGCAACTTTATTAAAAATACCTTTCTTGTACCTCATAACCAAGTGAAACTATTGAAGAAATCCCATCCACCTGAAATGTCGTGATTGCTGCAATTTTGTTTGCAACTACAAGTACTGTAATGGTTGGTGATTGGCATGTATAATATTCTCTTTACCCATCAAGTAGTGTTTCCACTTCTTGACGCTTTCTAATAATGCATACAACTCTTTTTCATATGTAGGATAATTAGTTACAACACCATTGAATGTTTCAGAATGAAAAGTGATAGGCTTACCATGCTACAAAAGTACCGCGCCCATGGCATAATCATTGGCATCGGTTTGTATCTCGAATGGTTGTCTCAAATTCGGTAATGCAAGGACCGGAGCTGAACTGATATTGTCTTTTAAAGCTTCAAAATCTTGCTTATTTTTTCCTCCCCATTGGAAGCCTTTATTTACACTTGTCACTGCATGCATAGGAGCTGCTATGGTAGAAAAATTAGCAATCAACTTTCTCTAATACTGAGCCGCGCCTAAGAAAATTCTTACCTCGGTTACTATTTGGGAGTGGGCCAATTCACAATGGCTTCCACTTTATAAGGATCAATTCTCAACTGGCCTCCTCCTACAATGTGTCCCAAATAAACCAGAGAAGTCTTTCCGAACTCACACTTTGACATCTTAAGAAATAAATTTTCTTTCTTCAAAACATCAAGCACCCTTTTCACATGCAAGACATGTTATTCTCTTGTTTTGCTGAAAATAAGTATATCATCTAAATAAAAAATCACAAAGTCATCAAGAAATGGATGCAAAACATTATCCATAACACGCATGAAATTTATTGGTGCATTACACAAACCAAACGGCATAACCAACCACTCAAAGAGTCCTTGTTTGGTTTTGAATGCAGTCTTCCATATATCACTTTCTGCAATTCTTACTTGATGATATCCACTTCATAAATCTAACTTAGTGAAAAAAAATTCTCATTTAAGCTAATCAAGAAAATCATCTATCCTTACGAGTGGGTATCGATTCTTTATCGTTATCTTGTTCAAAGCTCTGAAGTCTACACACATGTGCCAAGTCCCATCTTTCTTCAGAATCAAGACTATGGGTAAACCACATGGTGAATTTCTTGGCCTTATGAGTCCCTTGTCCAACATGTCCTTGATTTTCCTCTTTATTTCAGCATTCTACATTATCGACATGCGATACATGCCGATGTTTGGAAGTGGACAATCTTGTTGCAACTGAATCTCATGTTGAATCTCCCTTTATGGAGGTAATCGCGTTGGCTCCTGAAACATCTCATGATATGCATCAACTACATCATAGAAATATGATTTCAACTTAGGGTCACAATCTTCAAATGATTCATGGTTAACATCAGCTTTAGGCTTAATCATTAGAAGAACAAAATTCTTACTTGAATTTACCAGCCTCTTTACCTGTCCATCATTTACCATTGCAATATTTGTCTTCCTGCGATGTGATCTAACAATGTACTCCTTTCCATATTTTAATACATGGTATTTATTCTCATGGCGATGGAACATCTCTTTCCTATCATACAAGTAAGGACTTCCCAACACAATACATGTAATATCAAGTGGAACCACATCTAATTCAACTGTTTCAACAAAATGTGCAGTTATTGCAAAGCGCAATATGCACTTCTTTGAAACCTGTAAATTTGCATCCTTACAAATCCACCCAAGTGGATATGGTTTTGGATGTGGAATGGTCTCAAGATTAAGTTTCTTGACCAAGTCTTCAGAGATTAAGTTTTCTTGTGACCCACTGTCAAACAATGTGTCAATATTGGTATGTTTGGATATGACCCTCACATGAAACAATTTAATTCTCTTTTCTTCATTTGGAGCTTGTATGTGACAGTTTGATATACTAGTACTAGGTTTTGTTTCAATTTCTTTCCCCTTCATGTTCTTCAATCCCATGGCTGTAATTTTAGATTCATCACCTGAATCCTCTCCTAAGTCATGCTGAATTGTAGCTCTAGTTTTGTACTTCCCTTTGTTATTATTATACTTGGGTTTCTTTCCAGGATGTAATTTCCAACAATTTTTCTCTTCATCGCCTTCTCTTGACAATGTTTACAGACCACATTTTATCCCTCTTTCTTGATAGATGCATTCTTTTTTCCCTTACATTTTGAGGTCTTCTCTTTTTTTTTCCCCTTAAAATTTTTCTTCCTACCCTCATCGGTAATGTTTTTCCCTCTAGCTTCTAGATGTGTGGCCTGAACACAAACTTCATCTAGACTTGTAGGGTTAAACATGAGAATAGTATGTCTTAGGTAGCTACGTAAGCCTCCTATGTACTTGAGAAAATTATCTTGGATTTGCAAATCTACCCCTATAAGAGAGCTCTTATCCTAAATTCTTGGGTGTATTCTTGCACATTTTGTCCTTTCAATTGTCTAAAATTTTTCCAATTCATTATGGCTTTCTGCATGTGAGATAATGGATTAAACTGTTATTTTATTGCATTAATGAAATCAGTCCATGACAGGATAATCTTACCATGATTTTTGATCTCCTCCTTTGCCTTGGCTTCCCACCAAACAAGTGTTGCACCTTCCATTCTCAATGAAGCTAGCTAGATTTTGGTATCATCATCATGAAGGTTATGAATTCTCAAATAAACCTCCAATTGCCTAATCCAGTTATCAAGCTTTTCTACATTGACTTCACCATTAAACATTGGCAATTCAAACTTCACATCAAGTTTTAGAAAATGACTTTTACCAATGTTCTTTGGCTTGTGTGGCTGATGTACTGAGGATGAAGTAGAGGATGATGAGGATGAAAATGAGGGTGATGATGGTGACTTTCCACTATCTCCATTTCCTCCATTTCCCTTCTTTGATTTATCTTCATCATTGTGACCTCTTGATGATCCCTGTCCTTCCTTTTGAAGTTTGGATCCTTCTCCTTCTAGTCTCTCATTCCTTTCTTGATAAATGAATCTCACCATTTCAGTCATATCAAGGAATGCTTTCCTGAACACTCTTTCTTCTTCTTTGGGATCCACCTCTTCATGGATTTCTCCTTCTCCTAGAGGCACGATTAATGCTACTTCTGCTTCTTTTGGAGGTGAAATAGGTGGTGGAGAATGTGGAAATCTTTCCCTCCTTTGTTGTGGCTCACTTTGAAAACCTCTTGCTTCCACCAATTTTCTTTCTCCTCTCTTAAGCTTGAGCCTAGTAAGCATGAAAACCCTTGCAAACAGTTAAAAAAATCTTTGCACACTAAAAAACTAGAGAATTAAATCTAGCTCTGATACCAAACTTATCTAAAAGGATTGTATTCGTTTGCTGTGCTAAGTGTCCTTTCAGTAATAAAAACATGTACAATTTGTCTCCATTTGTTTGCTTAAGGAATGAGTAATTTAACCATGAAACATAGATGAATTTGTGAGTTTTAAGCATGAAAATAAGCCTAAATAACACTGAACAATAGTGTATAATAGAGAAATAACATCACACATAAGTTTTACACAACACGCATGATGAATCAGTTCATCCCTCCCGGGCTACATCTGTTGGTCTAGCTCCCAATGGCATGTCCCTCTTTGTCATTATGCTCAAAATTGAAAATACATGTATTTAAAAGCCTCTAATGGTTGTTTTCTCTGCACTAGTGGCTCCATAATGCTCAAATTAGTCTAGATAGACTCTTGTTTCACCCAAATTGGTCAAAAATTCACCTCCCTATCCATTTTCCCAATCTCAGCAAAAAAACCTCCATTAATTGTGGAGAACTGCATTTTAACTGCAATTAAACTTGCTAATTCTGCCTAATTTAACTGTGCGCTAAAATTCCACCAGTAATAGACCATTGGAATTTAAATCTAGAGGTTAGGGGTCGGGGTGGCCAGATGCCAACCCCCTTAGACCCCACAGTCACGGTTTATATATTTAAATCTCCATAAAAGTTTTTGGAGTGAAACCCGAAGATCGGAGTTCTATTTGACCACCGCATTAACCACCATTTAAACCACACATTAGCACCCACGAAACCATCTCCATGTGATAAGCCTTACGCTTAATTTTTCCAACAGTTAATTTTTTTGGAATTTTCGACAAACATTCACGAAACCACACCATGTGATACCTATGTGCCTTGACAGTTAGGAGAACAGTTACGAAGCTTCCGATTTAGACCATCACTGTCATGGTTATCTCTTAGCATGTGAACACAATCCATGGCGCTGCCAGTGGTCCCCCCCCCCTCCCCCCAAACGTTGAAACCATTACAACATAAAAATTTGCGGCAAATCTATAGTGTAAGAAACACTTAATAGGCTAGTTGGTCAGGAACTTGTGCAGGTGTGTCGGAGATCACAGGGTTGAACCCCCCAGACCTCACAAAATTTTGGTCAACTGTCCAAGTGATACGTGGTAGCCTCTGAGAAGGCCATGTGTCACCCATCTAATGGTGCCCACAAAAATTCCTACATATCCATCAAACGGCCTAGAACCTGCCACTTAGTGAAACATGATTGGTTTAAGAAAACATAATATTCTGAGAATATGCCACCCTTTCTGACTGTACCTGCATGTTGACTAGGCATCCCAGTCACTCCTGTCACAAAATTTTAGTTGTTTAGGAAAACGATCAGAACACGATATTTTCATTATATGAGATTATTTTTTTGAACCGGTCACGGCAACGGAAGCACAATGACAAGATCTAACCAGTCGATCAGGTTCGGTATAGTTTCGAGCACTTTAGATTTTGAGAAAAATACATGATCTCCTGATCATTTGGGCATGACCATACTTCAAGGAATTCTGGGTCAAATCCCTTTAAGGTTTATAGTTTTACCACTCTAAGTAATGGGAAAAAATCAATACTTGTATCTAGGGTCGCATGGATTTTTGGGCGAACCAAGTATTGAGGCCCGATACTTATTTAGGCCTTTGTCATTTAGTGCATTTAGATATGTGGGAGGGGAAAATTTGTTTGAAATAGTGATGTATCCATAAATCCAAGCATCAAACTAGTCAATACTCATTCAATTTCGAAGTGCATTGGATCCTAAATAATCTAGATGTTTTTAGTTGAGTTAACCGAGTGGTGATATCCTGTGAGAGCCCCGCTTCGGAAAATTCGGATGTTAAGTCACTAGAGAGAGAATCCAAAGTTTGGGGGATCTAGGTGATAGTGTGTTGTCTAAATATTCATGACACTGGATATTAAAGTTGGTGGAGGAGTCATCTGGGATCTAGGGGATCCATGTGTGTGTCAAGGGTTCACACTTATATGCACACCATATTTCCTCCATGGATCAAATATAATGGAAAAGGGAAATGAAATGCAAAGGTCATGGGATCAATAGGACTTGTAAGCAGAGATGACATAGTGGATGTTGTGAGGGTTGGTGTGGCCATGTGGACATCTTATGGGATCCACTTGGAGGGAAGGCATTCAAAGGATCTAGGTGACGCAACCAAAGCTGCAAAAACCCACCAATGCATTCAAGAGAAAATCTCATGTATATAAATCTCATCAAAATTAAATAGTTGTAACCTTAAATGTGGAAGCTTTACCCTTTTAAGTCATCTCACCTTACTTTAATGTGAACTCATCTTTCCAAAGTTCATCTCTTTAATTGAATACTTATTTGGAAGCCTATTTAGTAGCTCGACCATAAAGAAATTGGTTAAGAACATGTCACAAAGTTCATTCTCTCTCGCATACAACAATATCATAGCTTTAGACTTTGGATAAAATCCCAATCTCCGCATATACCCACATCAATTGCTAATATGAAAGCCTTAACTTTAATACCAAGATAACCACCCTTCTTGTAAAAAACTCCTTAAGCGAAATTCCTTTTCTTTTAACCTATGGTTGTAAACCCATAAAAATCTTCTTAATTAAAACATTTATACTTTATATATGACTATGGTTTGAAACTAAAGTGCCACCATATACATAAATTTTATGGCCCCACGGCTTTAAAATTCCTCTCCTATTATGATTTTTATTTAAAATAAAAACCACGCCAACAATACATATCTGACTCACAATAAACTTTAAACATACTTTTATATTGTCAATTTTAATTTCTCATATATTCGATGGAAATCACAAATAAACTTTCATTTCATTTAACGTTTTTAAACCTATGTGAAATGACCAGTTTTTATTTGTGACTTGTCACACTCTGAATGCTATCGCGCTTGCTCCAGAACTTACCACTTACCAAATTTGTATCATGCGAAAACCACATACTGGTTTTTGAAACCAACTTCATTGTTTCGTTGTGCCGTTGACTCACAATACCATATTTACCTCTTAAATGCAGCTCCTCCTCAAATTTGATAAAACGTTCAAGCCATTGATTGCTTATTCACTGAATTTCAAATTCATTTTTATTTAAACTCACTTCTTCCTTTATCTGCACCATAAATCATGGTCTCTGCCTTCACATGCTCACAACTGAAGAAAATTATTTACATTCTCCAAGTCCATTCCTCAACGTTGTCCTTAGTTCTTGTATTTTGAAACATTCGTTGAAATGTAAAAATACCTAGGTTTCCTTTCATTCGCATCCACAACAGTCACATCTTGATGCCGAATCCTCTTTCAACTCTTGGAAATTTAAATTTGAACCTTATTTTTTATTTTTCCTCGCCTCTGTGCAATGAGAATTGACAACAATTTAAAGGACCAAATTCTTTTTAGAGGCATCGATCCATTCTATGATCGATGCTCATATGCAATCTATCCAGAATTCAATTTCAAATTGAATCTCCAATTTCTTAAACACACAGTGTCATAGTAACAAAATTCCTTTGATTTTATCCGATTCACTTGCACACATATTTATTATGCCAAATTCTGATTTTCACACGAATTATAAACTAAATCAATCAACGCATAATTATTCACTTTAGAATCGAATTCTCTCTATATATATACAAACAAAAAATTACAAATATTTCTTCTTCTCTGGTTTGATATTCTAATCAATGGCCTTTCTGTCAAATTTGCTCGTAGGCTTACAATAACAAACCCCTGTCTGTCTAAAACCTGAATGTCTCACTCCTCTCTTTCTATGCCTTGAGGCTTATAATTTATACAAATGGACTCTATAAACATTTTTGGTTTAAATCCATAATTTACTCAACAAATTCCTAAGAATCCTCTTAGTCCTAAAATCTATCCTTTGTCCCTAAAAATCCTTTCAAACCCATAAAATCATGAAACCAATTCTAACTTAAGATTTACAATTTTTTCAATTTCTCATTCCCTATAGAATCTCAACTATCCTACTTCCCTCATGTTCTCCAATCATTCGGGAACATTTACAAATTCCTCTCAATAATTAATTAATTCCTATTTAAAATCACTCAAAACATTAATAATTACATTAGTGAATCCAACTTCCTTAAAAACATAAGACCCTTATGTCTAATAAAATACACAGAAATTTATGAGCCTAATGCTCCTGCATCACTAGGTATTGACGAGGTGTTGCACTATGGCTTAGACTATGTGAAAAAAATATCTATTATGGACTAAATTTAATATAGATATAAAATAAAGCAAGAATGGAATGGGGCCTGTGGGACCCGATAGCTTGGGTGGACATGGCATGTGTCACAGAGGCATGGTAGGCCTACATGGATGCCACATGGTGATCCTAGCTGACACAACAAGATTTATTTGTTCAAATTTAAATTGGGGATATCTTCCAATAAAGGATTTGGATGAAGATAAAATTATATCACCAGAAATCTCTCGACGAGTTGAGTACGATGGTGATGTTAAACACTAATTCCACAAACTTTGAAGGAGGATTTTTGTAACCCCATTTTCATAATAGACTATGGATATTGAGTTAATTAATAAATAATACCTCCTATGGCTTGAGGAGACCAAGGGAATGGGAGGGAGCATTAAAATATTCTAGCAGGTAGAACGAAGGAGTTAAAACATAGGATTGTATCCACCAATACCAATTCCTAATATGCCTTGGGATTCTCTTAGAATGTATTTCTTTTTTAGTTTATCTAAAAAAGGAGGTAATGATTCTGTTTTTTTTTTGTGCATAGGATTTCTAAAATGGAACATTTCATTTAATTGTATAATAAATACTGATGAAACAAGTGTGGAAAAATCTATTTTTGAAAGAAATTGTATTAGACATGGATACAATATTTGTGGGCCAATTTTGGAGAACTTTATGGAAGAAACTGCACACTAATTTGAACTTAAATTCAAATTATCACCCCCCAACTGATGGACAAATTAAGGTGGTGAATGGGAGACTCAGAAACATTCTGAGAAGTTTGGTGAATGAGAATCCCAAACAGTGGGATCTGACATTTTACCAAGCTTATTTTTCCTGCAATGACTCACCTAACAAGAGTACAAGAATGAGCCCATTCCAAATCTTGTATGTAATGAACCCTAAGGGAGTGTATGAGTTGAGCACCTTGGAAAAGTAGGAGCTTAGAATTATAGACAGTGAAAAATTTATACTGAGTATGAAGGAGTATCAAGAAAGAGTTAAGAAACAATTGTAGGAGAACAACAACAAGTACAAACAATAGGCATTAAAATAAGACAACCGGATTTTGAAGTTGGTGACCTAGTAATGGCATATTTGAGGAAGGAGAGATTCCCACATAAAACAAAATTAAGCTTAAGAAAATTTTTCCATGTGATATTTTGATGAAATTTTCTTTGAATTCTTATGAGATAGAACTTTTAAAAGATATTGGAATATCACCAATTCTCAATGTAGCAGAATTATATCCCTTCAAGGAATATAACAATGTTACAACAGACGTGCCTATCAGTGATGAAGATCAAATCAAAAAGTGGAAGAAAAAAATACCCAAAGAAACTAAAAAACAGTTAGAAATGATATTGGGTAAGAAACTAGTCAAAAATAATATAGGGAAAGAGTATTTTTAGAATCTAGTCAGATGGATGCTACAACCAATAGGCAATGCTACCTTTATGACCAAAGAAGATATCATCAAGTATGGTCCAAGTGTTGAGTAGCTAATGCAAATATTTTTTCTTCCATACGAGTCTGATGTAGGAGCATATACCAACTAAATTCATCTTTGACATCCTTGGTAAAAAAAATTACTAAGGGAGTTGGTTCCCTCTAAAATTAGTTTTTATTTGATTTTGTAATATATAATAGTTTTTAAATGAAGAGTCTCGAATAACCTAATTAGTTAGGAGAATATGTTAAGTTTAATCTTAGATTCTATTATTAAGGGATAGAGAAGACAAATTAGGATTTTTGTTAAGGAAATATAGGGATTAAATTGGTTTGATAAGTAACATATGAGTTTTATTAAAAAACTCTCATACGTAATCAAGACAAAAATAAGTGAGAGCAAGAGAGTGGAGAGAAGGATATTCAAGTGGATTGTAAACTAATTTTCTTTCTCATTTCTCAGAATATAATACATATTTTATGAGCTAAATTTTTATATCATGTGATCTTGCTGTCATAGAGATAATGTTTAGGGATATCATAGCTGTTGGAATCCATGCCAGATAAGACCAAGTTGGCTCTATGGCATGGTCACATAAGTAGTGATAAACTGGTGTGGAAATTTTGTTGAACTAGATGAGTACACAAGATGAAAGGCCAATCTTATCATCCATTCATTGAAACTATATGTATCCATCGTCAAATTAAACATCATATTTATTGAACCAAATGGAGCCAAGTTTTGTTGACCAAAGACTTGGAGCATAAGGTGATTGAGTGGATGATAATCACTGCAGTTAATAATTAATTTTCTACCAATGTTTTTTTACATGTGGTTTAGATGAAACCATGGAAATGATAATATAATGTGCATGATGATTTAGTTTTTACCATCGTAATCTATGATATTCATCCATGATTTTGTAAACCATGATATTTTCCCATGGTATTTGAATCACATGATGATTTAGTTTTTACCATCATAATTTATGATGTTCATCCATGATATTGACCCATGCTATTTGGAAATGTAAAAGGGGTTCGATCTTGGTGGAAATACACCCGTAAAAATTATAAATATAGGACTTCACTTTAGAGCAAAGCATGTTTTTTCTCATAATGTAGTCTCATGGTATATTACCAACTCAATAAATATTTGAGTTGTTTTTATATTATTTTTCTGCAAAATTTATCTTACACATTGTACCATATTTTGAGTTCTTTTTATAATATTGATATTATGCATTGTGACATATTACTTTGTTATCATGAAGTTTAATTTCTCAGACAACTTGGATCACACCAACATTAATACATCATATCTCATGAGAAATTTGCAGTTAGCATGCTTGGTCCAAAGTAGTATTTGGATAGATGATTTGATAAGAGATTTTAATTTATTCTTTTGTCACTCTTTAATTATCATTCCTCCAAATATACAGATCAATGGTATCTGAGCGGTATGCTCTTGTCTATTTTTTTGTGCATGTCCCCAACGAGGCCAAGGTACAAGGAGATCAGACTCAAACTTTTGCAATGTTTTCAAGGCTATCCTCATTGACCCTAAAAACCTCACATGGTGAATGAAAATAAAAATGATGGAGTAGGAAATCCCAACAAATTGTTTCTTGAGGAAGGCATTAGGGAAATTTTGAGGTCTAAAATGGGCCTCCTAAGGAAATTATAAAATAATAGCGCAAATAATAAAATAAGATTATATTACATCATCAAATTTTGGAGGGAAAAGAGAAAAAACTATTTTTTTAACTCGTATTTTCAACTTATATCTCTATGGGTTTACACATATTTTGAGTGGAAACACTCGTTGGATGAAAAATTTGATTGCTCATCCAAGGAGTGCCCATGTTCCATATTTTTGATGGACCCTGCTACACGAAAATGAGAAATGCATGAAAAACATGATTTCAAGCACGTTTTATTTTATGTATTTCTCTTTTTTGGTGTAGCAGGGTCCATCAAAAGTATGCAAGATGGGTACTCCTTTGATAAAGAATTACCTTTTGCATCCAATGAGTACTCCCACTCGAAATTTGAGTAAAACCTTAGGGAGATAAGTTGAAAATACGAGTTGAAAAATTAGTTTTATTATTTTATTATTTTTTAATCTTTTTACTTTTTTACTCCAAAAATGGCAAATCGTACCCCATGGTTGACATCATCATCTTGAATCCTATTGGTTCTTATAAATTTTATTTTGATTGTACATTTTTCTTAGGAGTCCCATTTTAGACCTTAAAATTCCCCTAATGAAGAACTTACATGACAAAGGAGTGAGATGATGGGTAGTTTCATCGAGATACTTTGATGAATCTCAACAACAACCAAAAAACCTTTGACAAGAAGAAATGTTGGAATCTTGACACCCATCAAGGTACAAGTTAACTACAATATCCCCCTATTTGAAGGACAAATAGAGGCAAAATATTAATAGAAATGTTTGAATATGCTACATAGCTATTACACATTCGAAAATTTTTCCAACAATGAGAAAATCACCTTCACACTCCTAAAAGGTCTTCCCCATGTCAAATATTGGTGGGAAGGTTACTAGAAGAGACTCAATGAAGATGATTTTAGTGGTATACGAGGTAGGCCCAACCTAAGCCATTTTTTTTTATCCCCTCAAGGAGGAATTCTACTTTGTATGATACTACGAAGACTTGTACAGGAGATAGACCACACTACGGTAGGAAACAAACCAAGATGTGCCATAGTTCACAAATGCCTTCGTACCTTGCGCATTGTTGACGAAGAAAAATGTAATACCAACAATAAGGAGATCTCCTTTAGGTGAAAAGTGTGAGGTATAATTGGGACTTTGCACTGGAAATATCCCCTTACTATTGTCAATACATATCTCCCCGTCAACACGCACCAAGATGGGTATCAAAGACTCTGACCAACATCTAGTGATAAAGTATCATGGCTATCTACATAGATACATCCAGATAGAAATGGAGTTCATGGGCATCTCCTCACTTGGCATAACATATCGATATGCTGTCAAAATAGAGTAAAAAATTAAACAGAAGAAGAAAGACTATGGATTTGTGAATCCTTCACAATAGAAGCATAGAAAGGGACATAGCTAGAGTGGAATGCCTACGACAACCCACCTAAGCCGCAAACAAAGAATGACTATGGAAATTCAAAGGAAAACAATGGGAAGTGTTGTGGGCTCCACAAATGTCCCTCGCATAACAGTGAAGAATGTCACTTGAAACAATCATTTTGTAGAGGTAGAAAAATTCATCTAATTATGAAAAATGTTGATTCAAAATACACCTTTTTTTTGGACCATATTTTTGACACTTTAAATTTTCTTAATTAACATATTTGTTTTTAAATGTTAGTGTTTTTCATGTTGATTTTGAAAATCACTGACATAACATGAACTATTTTTTTTGGCTTAATTTTTACACTTTAAATTTTCAGATATATTAAGTATGTCTAGTTTTTTTTTTAATTGCTGGTGATTTTCATGCGGATTTTGAAAAGCGTTGATGCACCATAAATGTTTGTTTTTGGAGCATATTTTTTATACTTTAAATTTTTTTGTCTTAAGTATGCATTTTTTTTTTAAATGTCCATTTTTCTTTTTAAAATATTAGTTATTTAACTATTTTTCAATTTGTCTTATTTTTCTTATTTTTCCTTCATAGGATGCTTATTTTTTAAAGGTTTTTCAAGTTTGTGTTTTTTTATTTTTCCTTACAATGTTGTTCTATAATGATTTTTTGTTTTTTGTTTTTTTTGCAAAGTTTAAAAAATAATATATATATATATATATATCTATCTAGATATAGATATAGATATAGATATAGATATAGATATATCTATATCTATATCTATATCTATATCTATATCTATATCTATATCTATATCTATATCTATATCTATATATATATATATATATAGATATAGATATATCTATATCTATATCTATATCTATATCTATATCTATATCTATATCTATATCTATATCTATATCTATATCTATATCTATATCTATATCTATATATATATATATATATATATATATATATATATATATATATATATATATATATATATATATATATATATATATATACTTCAATATACATAAAATAATTTTCATTAAAAAGATAATAATTTTAAACATTTGACCAAAAAATATACATTTTGCATATAGATATATTAAAAATATATATATTTTGGGACCTTTTCGCTAAAATGACATGTCAAATAAAGTATTTTTATGGAAAAAAATTGCACCAAAAAAAGTTGAAAAAATAATATTTTTAATGAAATTTTTATAAATTTTATGTCTAGAGATCATAACATTTGATTTTTTTTTTCAAAAATAATGATTCATATAAAAATTTTAATAAAAATACACAAAATAAAAAAAATTGTTAAAAATAAAAATAAAAATCAACTTTAAAAAATAAATGAAAGTATCAAATTAAAACTATATTGTTTAAAATTTAAAAAAGAAAATGGAAAAAACATTTAAAATAAATGTTTAGGAAAAAAAAGAAAAATACTATGGGGAAAAAATCAAAACATCATAAATAAAATCAAAATTTATTAAAAAAAATAGAATAAGAATATAATACTTGGGTCTACGGTGAATTTTCTCCATTAATACTTGGGTCTGCAGTGAATTTTCTCGATTAATACTTGGGTTTATGGATTAATACTTTGCGGTGAATTTTCTCCATTAATACTTGAGTTTCGGGATTAATACTTGGGTCTGCGGTGAATTTTCTGGATTAATACTTGGGTCTACAATGAAATTTTACTTGGGTGAAAATTTTGCGGTGAATTTTCTCCATTAATACTTGGGTTTCTCAATTAATACTTGGGTACGAGGGTGAATTCGCATTGGTGAAAATTTTGCGGTGAAAATTTTCTCCATTAATACTTGGGTGCAGAGTGAAAATTTTGCGGTGAAATTACGTAGTGAAAATTTTGCGGTGAATTTTATTGATTAAAGGTCAGCATCCCGGTTTGCTGATATTCGGGTGCACACATTCCTTATCTTTTTTCTAATACATATTTTCCCATATATTCTCAAGTATGAATAAGTCACCACAACTACGAAAGATTACCAAAGGTAGACCTAGCACGAGTTACTCTACGGGAAGCTTTATGAGTATATAGAGTCTTTAGAGAAACTTAAGAGAAGAAAGAGAGATCAAGCTACAAACCCAGTTAGAAGCCATGCTGGAAAAAAAATTCACATCTCTTGAAGACAAGATCCAAAAACAAATAGAAAATAAAATAGAACTATTGGAGAATAAAATGGAGGTAATGGAGACTAGGTTCCAGGTCATAGAAAAAAAAAACCAAGATACGAATCAAACATCCCAGCAAGGAGATGCTGATAATATAGAGAGTATTAAAATGAAGGACATGAGTAAAGAACTAGAAGAAAAAGTTAACAACAGTCTCACCCTAACTAGTGGGGCAGGTAAATTAGATATCAAACCAATTAAAGATGAAATGAAAAAATTGATTGAATTAGACCATGAGCATAACAAAAGGGCCTTTAACCTTATAATCTTTGGTTTGAAAGAGGAGGTATATGAGGATACTTTAGCCATAGCCCAGATAGAATTACATAATAGATTACAAATTGAAACCACGTGTCTCACAGAAGCAACAAGGTCAGGGAAATTAACTGAGAATAAAGGAAGGTTGATCCGAATAAAGGTGAGCTCTACTGACCATAAATATGACATACTTGGTAAAACCTCAAGTCTAAAAGGAATGCGAATATTTATAAACAAAGATCTCATTCCGGAAGATCAAGCAGAATTAATAAAGGAGGTTCAAAAGGTAAGAGAAGCTAGGAAGGAAGGAAAATGGGCAATAATCAGAAATAGAAAAGTCGTTATTCAAGATAGAAACCAAAAAGATAGTAATAAATAGCAATTCAACATGCTCTGAATTCTTTCTTGGAACTGTCGGGGCTTTCCATGGAACAAACGCTTAAAACTAAGTTGGATCTCAAATGATGTTGATATTATATTTCTTGTTGAAACTTGGGAGCATGAAGAATCTAAGGTCCCTAACATAGATGGCTTTGCACTATGGTCTACCTGGAACAAACGATCATCCCGTAGAGGCATTGGGGGCATAGCTTTCTACATTAAGAAGAACATCTCCCCCCATGCTAGGATTTATAAAAACAACCCTTACAACCAGTATAGTTGGATTGAGATTACTGGCATTAATGATAAAAATACCTACATAGAAATCTGTTATTTTCCCCCCATTATTTCTAACTTCTATAAGAAAAATAATCTAGATAAAAATAGTCCTTACAATGGCTTAGAGAATGATATTTCTAGCCTAAGGAATGAAGGTAATATGCTTTTAGTGGGTGACTTTAATGCTTGAACTTCAAGCAACCAAGCTATTCTTCTAAGCAATCATTCCAACCCCAATCATCTTTGGTTAGACGAAGACCTTACTCTAGCTAGCCGGTACAAAAGGAGCTCTGAAGACCTTGGGGATAATTTGTTTGGGTCAGAGCTAGTCAAGCTCTGTAGTGCTCAGGATCTCATAATTTGCAATGGTTTAAAGAAGTGGCCCAATTCTAGCCAAATGACTTGCATCCATGGGCTTGGCAGCAGCGTGGTAGACTATGTTATTTCTGATCTCCCTTTATACAATAAAATAATAAGTTTTGACATCTTAGATGACCAGGAGCCTGACTCTGATCATAGGCCTTTACTCATAACTCTCAATTTTGTGATGCATAGAAATCCCATAGAAGATAATCCTTGTAGTCAAAAGAACTTAATCTTTGATAGAAATAAAAATGATATGTTTCTAAATGAATTAAAAACTAATTTTCTTCCTTTATCTAGTATAGACAACATAGATGACCTTTATCATAATTTTACTACAACCCTCTCATATTCTATTAACAAGTTCTCAATTGAAGTCTCAAGAAATAAAAGAAATAGCAAAACCAACCTATGGTATGAAAAATATTGTAAAAGTGTGAGGAGAGAAATTAAGGAAGTTGTTGATGAATCTATCAAAATTGACAAGATAAAAATCTACAAAGCCCTAACTAAAAGGAAAAAAAAGGCAATATATTCATAAAATACAAGAGAATCTCTTACACCTCTTTAAGGTGGCTCCTAAGAAATTCTGGAGGCAGATTCTAACTAGGAAAACTAAAGATAATAATAAAATTTCTTTACACGACTGGAATTCTTATCTTAAAAAGCTTTATGAATCTCTAAATGCCAAGGATTTTGAAACCCTTCTCACAATGAAAGAAGTTTTCTCATTAGAAGACATTGATTTTGGGGTTAAACGCCTCGTAAATGGGAAAGCTAAAAACATTGAAGGTTACCAGGCGGAAATCTTAAAAATTGGAGGTCATGTCCTCATCCCCCACATCCACAAGCTTTTCAACCAAGCGGTCAAGCAAGGGTTCCCTAAACCTTGGACTCAGAGCCTCATTATCCCTATTTTTAAAAGTGGGGATACAAGTAACCCTTCTAATTATCGGAAAATTATGATCAGCCCTCTCTTAGCCAAGTTATATGGTATTATTTTGGAAAAGAAGTTGAGAATTTGGCTTGAAAGTGAAGGTAAGTAGACTAAAGGCTAGGTGGGTTTTAGAAGGTAGCACTCAACAATGGACCACCTTGTTACACTTAGGATCATTGTGGAGGAATGCCGCAATGATAAATCCAAGCTCTTATGTTGCTTTGTGGACTTTAGAAAGGCTTTCGATACAGTTCCTAGAAAAAACCTATGGAATAGATTAGAAGAGCTAAATGTTCCTTTTGAGCTAAGAGTGGCCGCTATAAGGTTATACGAGAATGTAATTGCTAAGTTAAAGAGCAATGAGGGGTGCTTGAAAGATATTAAGTGTAATATCAGAGTTAAACAAGGTTGCCTCCTCTCCCCTACCCTATTTGGCATTTACATCGACAAGCTAGAAGGTTGTTTAGAGGAAGAAGGATGTGCTGGCACGTTATTAGTTGGGATAGTCATCATCCTTCTTCTCTATGCTGATGATATTTTTCTTCTCGCAAGGTGCCCATCTGATCTTGATAAGCAACTTAGACTTCTTAAGGATTTATTCTCTACCATGGGTATGTCTGTTAACACTGACAAAACAAAAGTTATGATTATCAAATCCAAGAAGGATGTTAGGTCCTTGTATTACTAGTATAATATCTTATTGTTGTAACCCCCTTATTGTTATTATTGTACCCTTGTAACCCCCATATTTTTAATATTGTGCCCTTAAATTATTAGGTCGGCTAGGATTACATTGTGGCCCCATGGACTCCTATATATAGAAAGGAGGTTTGTAATTTGAATCATCCAAGAATTGTTCATTCATGTAATATATTGGAGGTTGCCCCCTCGATTTGGCTTATTTCTAAGGCGTTGATATCTCTTTTCTTCTCTTTTTGGAGCTGGTTTCACAACATTTGGTATCAGAGCTTTGGATTCTAGGGTTTTCGCTGCTCCAAACTAGTCATCGTGGCATTTTCACTATAAAGTTTTTTCTACGAAGGTTTATAAGCCGAATTACTGAGGAACATTGTCACACAATTTCAGAGCTTGGTTCACAAAATTTTCGGAGATATGATCTATGGAAGTTAGGGCTTTTTGCAGGCTCCTGAATTTAACCTAAACAGTTCATCGTGGTATTTTCACTATAACTTGTTTTCTACGAGGATTCAGAATCTAAAATATTTGGAGAGCAAATCTAAAATCCTGTGGAACATCCTCAAAAAATTTTAGAGCTTGGTTTGCAACATTTTTGGAGATATGATCTGTGGAATTTAGGTATTTTTCAGGCTCCCGAATTTCATCTCAAAGAGGTTATCGTGGGAAAATCTTCATAACTCTCTCTCTGAGCATCAGATTGGAATACTGTAAAAAGCGGCCACAAGTACATAGACTTTAGTTTCATTTCTATCAATTTCAGGGCCAAAGGAGGAAACAGGAAGACGTGGCAAGTTGTACAAGTTCACTCTATTGAACCAGTCCATAATTGGGTCATTATGGGAGATTGGACATATATTTGCCTTGAAGAATCCAAATCATGTCAGACCTGTGACATTTGAAAGAAGTTTCAAAGGGCTACTACAAGGCCAAATTTCAGATATTGAGGATCCAAAATTATATATATAATTCAATTTCAATATAGAGCTCCTCAAAAGCAAGTAAAAGGTGTGTATTTTTTTGTCGAATTGCATAAGTCGTGTTTGAAAAATCAAGTTGAATTGATTCCAAGGGCATATTGTAGAATATATATCAATATTCGACTCTAAAATGGCCCCTAAAAAGAATTCAGCACCCATTAATCCTTTAGAAGGCTCTACTATGACTCATGAAGATGAAGAATGGCAACATGACATATCAAAATTACAAGAGAAAGTGCAAAAAATTTCTCTCTCGCAAAGATAAACAAAAAATGACATGGAAGTTTTGAAGAAAGGCGTGGAAACTAAGATGGATGGTTTGAAGAAATGCATGGAATCTAAGATGGATGGTTTGAAGAATGGCATGGAATCTAAGATAGATGGCATGGAAGCTGGCATGGAATCTAATATGGATGACATGGAAGCTAAGATCAATGAGAAAATGGAAAACATGAAGAATGATCTAAAATCAAACATGGAAGGTTTGACAAAATTGATACAATAAATTTTTCCTAATGGTGAAAATATAGTAGAGGAAACTCATGATGAGAATAAAATAAACGTTAATCGTGATTTCATAAAATCTAATGTTGGCGGGAAGAACCACCATATTCCAAAAATGGATATGAGGAGGTTTGATGGAAAGTATCCTGTAACATGGATACTACAGATGGAGCAATATTTTGATCTCCATAATGTGCAAAACACACAAAAGGTACGCATTGCAACTTTACATTTAGAACAATATACATTTGTATGGTATCGATGGCTTTGCTCCTATAAAAAAATGGTCACTTGGTCAATTTTTACGGAGGAAATGATAGCACATTATGAGGATACAAAGAGCAACACCTTCTTTAGCCAATTGATAAATCTCAAACAAAAGGGTTTAGTGGGGGAGCACATTGAGGACTTCCAAAAATTAAATATAAGTGTAACTGATATTCCAGAGGAACATAGGATTGATCTCTTCATAGGTACTTTAAAGGATAACATCCAACATGAAGTTTGCATTTTGGAACCTAATTCATTGGAGAAGGCATTCAGGTTGGCAAGAAAAATTGAATGTAAAATTATGGCGACAAGGAAGCCTACCAATCACTTCTATAAAGAGGGAAGTGTTGCTACTCCTAGATTTCCACAACCTACAAGGTTGACACCACAACAATTGGAAGAAAAAAGAGAAAAAGGGCTTTGCTACAGTTGTGATAGCAAATACACTAAAGGTCATAAGTGTGCTGAGAAGAAATTATTTTACATAGATTGTGAAGAGGAAGAAGAAAATGAACAAAAAGAGGATATACACCAGGAACCAGCCCTAGAAGAGGAAGAAATGAATCCGACCATATCGTGTAATGCACTGGCAGGAATTACCACTCCTCAAACTCTCAAGATAGAAGGACAAATCAAGAAGAAAAAGGAAATAGTGTTGATTGATTCAGGTAGCACCCATAATTTTATTCATTGTAAGGTAGCCAAGGAATTAAATTGTTTCCTATACCCAGCACCAGAATGTCAAGTGATGGTTGCAAATGGAGGAACTATAAATTGCTCTGGAAAATGCCATAATATCAAGCTAACCATGGGGGAATATGTATTGACTAGTCCAATGCTTTCCATTCCTATGGGGGGTGCTGATGTTGTACTAGGAGTACAATGGTTACAATATTTGGGGACGGTAGCTTTTAATTTTCAAGAACTTTTCTTGAAATTTTTTTCAGAAGGAAAGGAAGTCGAATTACGGGGTATTGCAAGGAAGCCGGGAAAGATAATAAGCTCTAATGTCATGAAAAATCTTCTAAAGAAATAACAAAAAGGAATAATTGTGTAATTATGCTCACTAGAAGTTCCAACATCAAAATCATCTATTTCTACAGATCTCCAAAAAGTCTTGGAAAATCATTCCAAGGTTTTTGAAACTCCCAAAGGACTCCCACCTATTCATGATCATGATCATGCTATTCATTTAACTATTCTAGGAAGTGTTCCTCCAAACATCAGGCCTTATAGATATCCTTATGTCCAAAAGAGTGAAATTGAACATATGATTGGAGAAATGTTAGAGGCGGGTATAATTCAAACTAGTCAAAGTTCTTTCTCTGCTCCTATAGTATCGTACACAAGAAGGATGGATCATGGTGCATGTGTCTGGATTATAGGGAGCTCAATAAGCTCACCATTAAAGATAAATTTCCCATTCCTGTGATTGATGAATTATTGGATGAATTACATGGAGAAGTTTATTTTACCAAGTTGGATCTTCATTCAGGATATCATCAAATTAGAATGAAGACTGAAGATATTTCAAAAACAGCATTTCGAACTCATGAGGGTCATTATGAATTTTTGGTCATGCCTTTTGGCCTTACCAATGCACCTTCTACATTTCAAGGGTTGATGAATTCCATTTTCAACCCCTTCCTTAGAAAATTTGTGCTAGTATTTTTTGATGATATACTAATCTATAGCAGGTCTTGGAAGGATCATGTTGAACATGTTGACAGGGTGCTCAAACTATTGCAGGAGAAAGAATTATATGCAAAAACATCCAAATGTTTCTTTGGAGTACAAGAGGTGGAATATCTGGGTCATATTGTATCTCACGAGGGTGTTAAAGTAGACCCTAAAAAAATTAAAGCCATTAAGGAATGGAAAGTCCCCACAACCATAAAGCAGTTGCGAGGATTTCTCGGGTTAACAGGGTATTATTGAAATTTTGTTAAGAATTATGGGAGAATAGCAGCACCTCTAACAACATTATTGAAGAAAGATGCATTTTCATGGACTCCTGAAGCAACTAAGGCCTTTGAACATCTTAAAGAGGCAATGTGCCTAGCACCGGTCTTAGCTACGCCAGACTTCACAAAAACCTTTATTGTAGAATGTGATGCCTTAGGAAATGGAATTGGTGCTGTTTTAATGCAAGAAGGAAGACCCATTGCTTTTGAAAGTCATCCAATCAAAGGAAAGTATTTACAGAAACCTATTTATGAGAAGGAAATGTTAGCAATACTGCATGCACTAAAGAAATGGCGAACTTACCTAATCGGAAGACACTTCAAGGTAAAAACTGATCATGATAGTCTTAAACACTTTTTGGAACAAAGACTATCTTCAGAAGAGCAGCAAAAATGGGTCACAAAGATGTTGGGTTATGACTTTGCAATAATCTACAAAAAAGGAAAGCTTAATGTTGTTGCAGATGCACTCTCAAGAAAGAATGAAGAGGTGGAAGCATTGCTTTGTGCCATTTCTATTATCCAACCTGATTGGATAACCGAAGCAAGAGATGAATGGAAGAAGGACAAAGATGTATGGACACTCATTCAAAAGTTGCAGCAAGATCCTAGTACATCTGATACATTTAGTTGGAAAAATGATTCCTTATGGTACAAAAATCGCTTATATCTTTGTAAGAATTCCCAACTAAAACAAAAGATTCTTTTGGAATTGCACACTTCTCCTTTAGGAGGACACTCAGGATTTTTAAAAACTTACCACATGGTGAAGAAAGAATTTTTTTGGGATGGCCTTAAATCTGATATTCAAAAGTTTGTGGAGGAATGTTTGGTTTTCCAGCAGAATAAAGTGGAAACAATTAAGACCCCGGGACTTCTACAACCTTTATCCATTCCAAGTCAACGTTGGGAGGAGATTTCAATGGATTTTATCACAGGTTTACCTAAGTCCAAAGGAAGAGTGTCATCATGGTGGTAGTTGATAGACTTACCAAGTATGCACATTTTTGTGCATTATCTCATCCATTTAAAGCAAGTACGGTTGCTACTACATTTATGGACAGAATTCAAAAGCTACATGGAAGCCCAAGGGTTATTGTGAGCGACAGAGATCCCATTTTTACTGGAAATTTTTGGACGGAGTTATTTTCTTGTTTGAGTACTCAATTAGCTCATAGCTCATCTTATCATCCTCAATCTGATGGTCAAACTGAGATAGTAAATAAATGTTTGGAAGGATATCTTCGTTGTTTTGTATCTGACAAACAAACACAATGGGTCAAGTGGTTACCTCTCGCTGAATGGTGGTATAACACTTCCTTCCATACTGCAGCAAAAATGACCCCATTTATGGCACTTTATGGATATCATCCACCATCCATCACATCATCTTTAAGAGAAAATTTGAAGGTTCAAGCAGTGGAAGATCACATCGAGCATCAACAAGAAGTTCTCCAAATCTTAAAGGACAACCTGAATTGGGCACAAAATCGAATGAAACAATAGACAGATCAACATCGCAGGGAGAGAAGTTTTGATGTAGGAGAATGGGTATTTTTACGGCTATAGCCATACAACCAAATGTCCCTCAAGCAAGATAAGAAGGATAATGAATTATCGCCAAAGTACTATGGTCCTTACAAGGTGTTGCAAAATATTGGTACTATGGCATACAAATTGGAGCTTCCTGCTTCTTCACGAGTGCATCCAATTTTCCATGTTTCATGCTTAAATAAGGTTATAGGTGAAAATATTCCAATTCAAACAATATTGGCAGAACTTTATGAGGAAGGAAAAATCATATTGGAACATGAAGCGGTCATGGAAACAAGAACTCGACAGCTACGGAATCGATCAATTTCAAAGTATCTCATCAAGTGGAAGAACTTACCCACTGAAGATTCTACATGGGAGGATGAGAATTTTATACAAAAGTACCCAAAGCTACTCAAGCGTTGAGGACAATATTTTTTTGAAGTAGAGGGGCATGTTAGGTCCCTATATTACTAGTATATTCCCTTATTGTTGTAACCCCCTTATTTTTATTATTGTACCCTTGTAACCCTCGTATTGTTATGTAATGTTCCCAATTTTAGCCTCAAGCTAAAATGGAACATTATAGTGGCATATTTTATTTTTGCTTAATAAAATGGGGAAGGAGACCCCTTAACCCCTTTAATAGAAAACAACACTCCTTGTGTGAAAGGTGAAATAATAAAGTAGCTGAAATAAACACCCCATGGTGTGAACATGATGAGGATCACCTTCAGTTGGCCATTTTGACCAAGTCAACAGCGCTGCCTTAGAGGGTTAGCTTGCTTGAGAATACAACGCAGTTTTTGGAGGGAAAGCATTCAAAAGTGAATGGAAACCCTAATTGTGGGGCCTATGGTGAAAGTGAGTTCATTTGCTTTATAAGAAATAAGGAGCAGCTCATTTGGATTATTCCTTGATTCAGAAATTTTGTGGTGAGGCCAAGGACTTGCATATCCGGGCTGTTTAGCAGGATTGCAGTGCTCTTGAGCACTGGGGGGTGTTCTCGGTGGGGATCCCCCGCCTATTCCTCATGGTAGGAGAGGATTTGAGCTGCATTTCCTCATTCCAGAATTGGCCAAGCTTACTCCTTCATTTGCAGCGTTTTCCTGTAGCAGGTTGGTGTTGTGTAGCTGGGGTAGCAGCAGAGGAACTCATAGAGTTCTTCCTTACTTGCTTTTTTAGTGGAGGATGGATTTCTTCATTGGAGGAGCTATAGAGAAGGCTCTTGGAGCATATTTCAGATCTGTGGCATCAAGCCACTCATTCACCAACTCCCACTGCGCAGTCACTTGGAGAAACTGCGTTATTCTATGAGGGCAGTGTTGAGGGAGATTCTTGAGCTCATCAGGAGGAGTGCTTTTGAGTGGAAGGGGATTAGCCCCTTTTCCTTGAAGGCTTTATCTAAGGAGGGAAAAATCATATCAGATCAGCCACAGCCTCATATTCATTTGGTTCCAGCTACAGTGACAATTGGTTTGTCACTTTTGTATTTTATCCAGCATTTCTAGCAATCTCCCTGAGATTGGCTAGAAATCCCATATCGAGCCCATTTTCCATTCTTGGGCCATTTTTCTTGTATATTTCAGCCATATTATCATTTGTATGTATTCAGCAACTTCATCTCTCAAAGAGACTGCATAGTTCTGGTTTCCCGGCATTCTGTGTAACTACAGCTACTCCATCATTTCATGGTATATTCATTGGAGTTGGTTCTAGAGGATTGAGAGGTTTATTCTCTCAATTATTTCTTGTATATTCATGCTGAAATCATAATATAATTTTGGCTGTACTATTTCCCCTCTTATGATTTGTTTCAGATTTTCAGCGTTAATGTTCATGTTCATGTATTGTTGTAGCTCACTCTTTGAGCATTGTTTTAGAGATCTAGATTGGGGAGATCTGAATAACCCCTCTAGATGCATTTCTTTAAGCTCATTTTCTGCAAGGAATTTGTATATGAGTTATTATAGGGAATAATAGTGGTGGTTTACCTTATTTATTCAGCATCTTCCTTATACAGCGTCCTCAAGGACCCTGTAGCAGGATTTCCTGAGGTGGAATATTGCATATCCATAGGCAGAGTCTGAGAAGGGCCAGATAGCCTCAGGATTTCTCCCTTATTTAGAAGGAGTCATATACTATAAATTCCCCATCATTCAATCTCTGAAATGGACTTGCAGTGTCTCACTGAAGAAGGAAAAATGGAACATCTAAGATGTTCCCGACGGAGCAGCTTGTTCCTGAAAAAGGGACATTACAGTGGTATCAGAGCATGATCTTGGCTCAGCCTGTGCCCAAGATCCATTTCTATCAGAAGAGGAGCTTCTCTCCAAAAGAGAGGAGATTTAAAAGGGGACAAGGAAAGAATAATGAAGGAAGAGGAGGTGCCCCTTCTTCTTTTCTAGGAAGTCATTGAAGATCTTGATGAAAGGGAAATTTGGAGAAATTTTCTAAGAAGGGTTTGTTGATGGGATAAATCCTAGCTACTTCAAGAAGGGTGTGAGAATCCAACCACACATGCAAATCCATAGCACAGTCCTTTGTTCACTTGCATTGTAAGGGAGTAGAGGAAGAAATGAGGCCTTGGGAGGAGCAGCGCTGGAACTCAAGGTATGACTCATGATTGTTGGTTTGAGGATTTCATTTTTCATTGACATGCAAATGCAAGAACTTGTGATGCATTCACTAAGTGTTTGATGGAAAGCTTGGTGAAACTCATTGTGTCATAAACACAAACACTTTGCATACATTAGAAAGAACCAATAGCGCTGTCACATTAAAGAGGAGATCCATCACCACATGGAGGTGAAGGGGGAGCCATTACTTCCATTAGAGGAGTCTTTGTGTATTTGCAAGGAGTTCCAAATATTTTTCATGTGGGTACCAAGACACAATCCCAGAGTCATATGTAGCATTGGTTGGGGATTGTGAGATGGATAAAGAAGAGCAGAATGGTTAGCATGGAGGGATGAAGAGCATTCTCCCTTATCTATTTTAGAAATTTTCTGCACAAAGAAAAGAGACTGCACTGTGCAGAGGAGAGAGGGACAAATCAGTCCACTCATACATGCAGTCTATTTTCAGATCTTGATGTCTCACTTTTTGGTGGTTTTCCACTTGGGAGGCCACATGATCTAGTGATGATGACAGGCATCATGTTTTTTTTTGGGTTCACCACTCATTAGATTCCGAAGGGGTGGAGACACTGGAGGGATCCAACACAGCGCAGAGGGTTTGGGGTAAACTCAAGGAGGAGAGATACACTCTCTCATTTTCAGTATCACCCCTCTTCATCAACTTTACTACGTTGATATATTTTACTGCATGGATGGAAGGTAGCGTCTTCATGATGCGGGATGACTGCTCCATGGATTTAGTGGGAGAGAGATTACTTCCTTGGGGAAGGACTCTTTCATGCTTTGGAGTAGATGGAAGCCACTCATGCTTACATTGCCCAGGATCAGAGATTCTTTGGAGGTGAAAGTGTCTCATGGAGGATTATTTTCAGAGATCATCATTTATCTTAAGCATGAGTAGCTGCATTATGGCATGGCAGCAACTTGGAGGATGACTTTGACATGAGGGGATGTCAAGATAGCATGCAGTAGCATGATGGAGCACCACATTGCAGAATACCAGTGTTGTCTTTGGAGAGAATTGATCCCTATTGGAGGACTCAACTTTAGTTGAGAGGTCCCAGGATCTTGATGCATGCATGATTCTTGATGACCAGGAGGATGATGAAAGATACATGGTTGATGATATGGTCATCTATTGTTATAGCAGACTCTTCTTGGCTAGAGCTTCTAGTCTCAAGAAGAAATTATTGCATGCAACATATGAGGGCTTCCTAGCTATGCACTTGGATGCATACTTTGATTGGCAAGAGGAGTTCACTTGGGAGGGCATTCATCATGGCACCTATCAGCATAGGGAGATGAATAGCCTGCTTGATTATGGTGGAGAGAACCTCACAGCCACTTCCCTACTCATTGGAGGTAGAGGGAAATTTTCAGTTGAGCCATTTCAGCTCAAGAGCTCTAGTGCATGATGGAGGAGGTATAATTTCATGTTTGGTGTTGTACTTATTTTCATTTATTGAGGGGAATGATGTATCAAGGATGCTTGTTCCTTCTTGAATTTTTCATGAGGATGTACTTGCAGCTACTTGTAGCCTTGATTTTGGCTATTATTATGATGGTTGTGGGGGAAGCCACATGCTTTTTGGTGTGCACCATTGGCACCAAATTGTGATTTCATGCTTCATCTTATGAGGAGATGTCGTGGCAGCAAACAAGTCGCTAGTATAGCACTTGTTCATTTTTATTTTGAGGCAGGCCAAGGAGGCACTGCGCAGTTCCATGAGTGGAACTTGAGACCACTCTTTGGTTGTCATTTGACAACTTGTTCCTATTGCATATTGCTCCTTATACATTTCTGATGTTGTATATCTATTGAAGAGTATTATTTGGAGAGTATTGTATGTACAGCCCATTGGGAGAATGATTCTCCCTATTATACATGCTTCATTTTGCAGGAGATACCATGGGCAAACCATGATTTCCACATTACTACTTTTCTCTTCTTGTGGGAGGAACCACTTGGAGGATTTGAGGAGGCAACTCATGGCTGATTTTCTTGATGGAGTAGCTTGGGCCATTCTTGGAGACCATACTTTTCAGCCCAAAGACAAAGTCAGCCCCATGCACACTTCAAATGGAGAGAGGGCCATCATGATAACGCAAGCACACTCTCCGTTCAACCCCAACTCATTACAGAAATCAGGGGTGAGATTTTCATTTGGATGATTGCATGGATGAGAGGATCATCTGGAAGGATTCCACTAGGCCTTCTATCTTTCCATGAGGAGCATCATTTTTAGTTGCATACTTGTGGGGAGAGAATTGGAGGATAGATTTATTGTAGCATATTTGAGCAGTGGTGGGACCATTGATGAGGAGGCCACAAGAGAAGAAGGGGGAGAAATTGTTTTTCTCTTTATGCAGTTGCTTGGGGATAAAAAACATGTGGGAGGGGAGGACTTTAATGTTCCAAATTTTAGCCTCAAGCTAAAATGGAACATTATAGTGGCATATTTTATTTTTTCTTAATAAAATGGGGAAGGAGACCCCTTAACCCCTTTAATAGAAAATAACACTCCTTGTGTGAAAGGAGAAATAATAAAGAAACTGAAATAAACACCCCATGGTGTGAACATGATGAGGATCACCTTCAGTTGGCCATTTTGACCAAGTCAACAGCACTGCCTTAGAGGGTTAGCTTGCTTGTGAAGACAACGCAGTTTTTGGAGGGAAAGAATTCGAAAGTGAATGGAAACCCTAATTGTGGGGCCTATGGTGAAAGTGAGTTCATTTTCTTTATAATAAAGGAGCAGCTCATTTGGATTATTCCTTGATTCAGAAATTTCGTGGGGAGGCCAAGGACTTGCATATCCGGGTTGTTTAGCAGGATTGCAGTGCTCTTGAGCACTAGGGGGTGTTCTCAGTGGGGATCCCCCATCTCTTCCTCATGGGAGGAGAGGATTTGAGCTGAATTTCATCATTCCAGCATTTTTCCAAGCTTAATCCTTTAGTTGCAGCGTTTTCCTGTAGTAGGTTGGTGCTGTGTAGCTAGGGTAGCAGCAAAGGAACTCATAGAGTTCTTCCTTACTTGCTTTTTAAATCGAGGATGGATTTCTTCATTGGGGGAGCTGTAGAGAAGGCTCTTGGAGAATATTTCATATCTATGGCATCGGGCCACTCATTCACCAACTCCCACTGCGCAGTCACTTGGAGAAACTGCGTTATTCTATGAGGGCAGTGTTGAGGGAGATTCTTGAGCTCATCAGGAGGAGTGTTTTTGAGTGGAATGGGATCAACCCCTTTTCCTTGAAGGTATTATCTGAGGAGGCAAACATCAGATCAGGTCAGCCACAACCTCATATTCATTTGGTTCCAGCTGCAGTGACAATTGGTTTGTCACTTTTGTATTTTATCCGACATTTCTAGCAATCTCCCTGAGATTGGCTAGAAATCCCATATCGAGCCCATTTTCCTTTCTTGGGCCATTTTTCTTTTATATTTCAGCCACATTATAATTTTTATGTATTCAGCAGATGCATCTCTCAAAGATACTGCGTAGTTATGGTTTCCCGACATTCTGTGTAGCTGCAGCTACTCCAACATTTCATGGTATATTCATTGGAGTTGGTTCTAGAGGATTGAGAGGTTTATTCTCTCAATTATTTCTTGTATATTCGTTTTGAAATCATAATATAATGTTGGCTGTACTATTTCCCCTCTTATGATGTATTTTATATTTGCAGAGTTAATGTTCATGTTCATGTATTGTTGTAGCTCACTCTTTGAGCATTTTTTCAGAGATCTAGATTGGGGAGATCTGAATCACCCCTCTAGATGCATTTCTTTAAGCTCATTTTCTGTAAGGGAGTTGTATACAAGTTATTCTAGGGCATCCTAGTGGTGGTTTGTCTTATTTATGCAACAGCTTCCTTATAAAGCGTCCTCAAGGACCATGTAGCGGGATTTCCCGAGGTGGAATATTGCATATCCATAGGCAGAGTCTGAGAAGGGCCAACTAGCCTCAGGATTTATCCCTTATTTAGAAGGAGTCATATCCTGTAAATGCCCCATCATTCAATCTCTAAAATGGACTTGCAGTGTCTCACTGAAGAAGGAAAAATGGAACATCTAAGATGTTCCCGACGGAGCAGCGTGTTCCTGAAAAAGGGACATTACATGTTATTATTGTGCCCTTAAATTATTAGGTCTTCTAGGATTAAATTTTGGCCCCACTAGGATTACATTGTGGCCCCATGGATTCCTATATATAGAAAGGAGGTTTTGTAATTTGAATCATCCAAGAATTGTTCATTCATGTAATGTGTTGTAGGTTGCCCCCTCGAAGTGGCTTATTTTTAAGGCATTGATATCTCTTTTCTTCTCTTTTTGGAGTTGGTTTCACAACAAAGGACACTTACACTAATTTTATGTATGAAAATAGTAACTTGGAGGAAGTGTCTTCTTACAAGTACCTAGGAATTGATATTCATCACAAGCTCAACTGGAACTATAGCATTCAGAAAAGGATTAATGGGGCGTGGAAAGCTTATTTTGGTCTTGAAAATAATTGTTAAATACCAAACCTCGTAATTTGGGATAGAAATAATTTCCTCTTTGAAACTTTAGTCACTCCTGTTATCTTATATGGATGTGAGGTTTGGGGTTGCAGCATCTCTAGAGAATCTTGGAGAAAGATTGAGCAAATCCAAGAGAATTTTATAACTTATAACCTTAAAATTAAAAGCAATACACCCTATCCTATTCTCCTTATAGAAGTGGGTCTTTCCCCTATCGAGAGCCTAGCTATGACTAGGCTTTTGTTGTACAATCACAAGCTCAATAGCATAGGAGACCATAGACTTCCTAAGCTAGCTTTAAATTCCAGCAAAAACCACCTAAGGTTTAAACGAGGTTGGTATAAAGACACTAGGGTCTGGTTAAACCATTGGGAGATCGACGAGAATGTTGTATTGCAAAACATTAATAACATTAAAAAAATTGTTACTTCTAAGTTCAAAGAAAAAATGTGGTGTGAGAAAGATCTAGCAGCTAAAAGAAAATTAAGATATTATAAGGAGGTCATCAACCCCACCCTAGAAGATCAGAAGTATCTCTCTATTTTAACTAGCTCAAAGAAGAAAATTAATATAGCCAAGATTAGAATGAACTCTCATGAGCTCCATAGTGAAACAGGTTGTTGGACAGTTCCTAAAACACCATGGATGGAAAGGATCTGCCATCTCTGTGAGAATATGAACATCGGATGAAAATCACTTCCTCTTAGAGTGCCCCGAGTACAACCACATTAGAGCTCAATTTCATAATCTTTGTTGCAATACTGACCTTCCTAGCCTTTTAAGATGTCAAAATTATAGTGAGCTTGGGAGGCTTCTCTCCAAGCTTTTTGAGCATAGGAATAAAATCTTAAATCAAACTAAATAACTCTTTTCTTTAGGTCCGATAGACCAAAGATTGGTCTGAGTGGACATTAACCATCATCATCATCATCATGAAAATAATATATATAAAAAAAAAATTTGATTTAAAATTTAAAAATAAAAAATATAAATATATAACTATTAAAACACGTATACATATACATTAAAAAAAACAAAACATAAAAAATTAAAAGATATATATTAAAAAATATAAAATAAAATAAAATAATTAAATGAGCACAAACTATATATATATATATATATATATATCGTAGTTAGATCTTAGTTTCATAATCTTTGTTGCAATACTGACTTTCCTAGCTTTTTAACATGTCAAAATTATAGTGAGTTTGGGATGCTTCTCTCCAAGCTCTTTGAGCATAGGAGTACAATTTTAAAACAAACTAAATAATTCGTTTCTTTAGGTCTGATAGACCAAAATTTGGTCTCAGTTAACCATCATCATCAGCATCATAATTTTATGTTTTTTTAATAGTTTTATATCTATATAATTTAAAAATATATTTTAATATAATTTTCCTTTTTTTAATTTATTGTTTTAAGATTTGTTATATATATATATATATATATATATATATATATATATATATATATATATATAATTTTTTTTTCTAATTTTTTATGTTTGAATTTTGTATTATTTTTTTTATGCTTTTTTCTTTTCTTTTCTTTTTCATTTTATTTTTTATATTTTTTATATTTTTTATATTTGATTTTTGTTGTTCAAATTTAATTTTAATTTTTTTTTCAATGTTGTAATTTTCTTTTTATGATTTAATTTTATCTTTTTAATTTTTGTTTTTGAATTTTAGTTATTTATTTATTTTGTTGTAGGGGTTGTCTCGATGTTTGACTAGCAACATGACTCTAATATGTGTCAATTTGATAGTTTAATTTTCAGTTTTCATTCGGCGGGGGGTAGGGTTGTTTATGGCTCGTCATGACCAAGCTAGAGGGATAGACGTCTCGTTGGAGTTTGGGATCTAACCATGGTCTCTAGATGCCTTGGTCCTTGCGAAGTCATGAGTTACTGGTATATGTGGCTTGCGGCTGTTGCATATACCCGGGGAGGTTGCTTAGTTCCCTTTCTAAAAAAAAAAATCAGTTTTCATTACAATGAATCAAGTTATCTTCCACTATGTGTTAATAATGGTTGATTTTTAAGTTTTCAATGCAATGGGTCAAGTATGCCCCCAATATGTGCTAATGATGGTTGATTTTAAGTTTTCATTGCAATGTGCCAAGTTGTCTTAGGCTGAGATTTTAAAAGAACTATATTTTCAGCATTTGGTATAATGAATTTTTGTTTAGATATTTATTTTTAAGGTTTATTTTAGACATGATAGTTGATCTCAAGATATGTTGAAAATCTAAGGTTTGTTATAATCATGATATTTGTTTTTAGTTCCATGGCTGAAAAAATGTGGAAATTTTAAGGTTTTTCGGAGTCATGATATTTTATCTTTAATGTCATGTTTGAAAAATGCCACAATTTTAACGTTATTTAGTCATGATATTTGTCTTTAACCCCATGCTCGAATATTGTTGGAATTTTTTGGTTTTTTTGGAGTTGTGATATTTTGTCTTCAACGTATTTTTGAAATTTTTTGGAATTTTAATATTTTTGGGGGTCATGACATTTTATTTTTAATGTCATTGCTAAAAAATGTTGGAATTTTAGTAAAGATCAATACTTTTTTATTTCATGTTTAATGCGAAAAGATTTTTGTTTTTAACACTATTGTTTTAAAAAAAAAAGAATCCCCCAAAAAAATGTTGATGCATCATTAAGTTGCATGTGTGTTTTCATGTTTTTTGTGTAAAAAAAATATTTAAGTGCCATTTTTAAAAAAAATTGAAAATTTACTCAAAAAATAAATAATTTCAGCATCAAACACTTTTCCTTTTCGAGTTGTTTTCTCATGTAATTTTTGGGGTTTTTTTTGCTAGAGTTCTCGTTTTGAGGTCATGGTTATCATTTGATCAATAAATTCGTAAAGAGAAATAAATAGACTTTCGAGCATATTCTGATTTAGAATGAGATACATGAAAGATTATCATTGATGCAAAACCCAATGTTACCATCAAAACTACGAAGATCTATCTAGAAGAGTCGTAGGAGCCCAAGGAGGGGGAAGCACATCTTCCATTCCATATGATAAAATAAAGATGATGATTGATGCAAAACCCAATGTTACCATCACAACTACGATGATATAACTAGAAGAGTAAGAGGAGCCAAAGGAGGGGTAAGCGCCTCTTCCATTCCATATGTGGGTGACTAGGACCCCACTACATTTTATTGTTGACATTGGGAGCCAAAAGAACTTTATCTCAACTGAGGTCGTCAAGGGATTGAAAATTTCAATAATGCCACACCCCCAACCATACACCATTGGTTGGTTAAGCCATGAATGAGACATCCATGTTGGCCAAAAATGTTTTTTGTTATACAACATCAAGCCCTTCATAGATGAGGAACTGTGTGATGTTTCCCCACTCGAAGTTTGTGATGTTCTTTAGGAAAACCTTATATGTGGAAACATTCTGTTGCTTATGAGTCTTGACCCCATAGTTTCGTTGTTACTATAGGGGATCATCTCTACAAGATTATAGAGGTAGTTATGACTACTATGATTTCATCGATCTTAACAAAACAAAGTAGGAATGTGGTCTCTAATACTTGCAAGCCTATCCTCTCCATGATTCAGTTAGAAGGTGAAAAAATGATCACTACAACCACTACCACTTCAGTAATAACTCTCTCTATAGAACACAAGCAGGTGGACAAGCTTGTAGAAGGGGTTATAGATATATTCACCTCACCTACAAAGGCACCCCTACTCTTCCAAGTCACACATTTACTTACACAGGATGACAAATTTCCATATGTTCAACATGGATACAACATAGCTCTTTACAACTCTATTAACTATTTTCAAACATGTTCAAGGTTCCAACTAGTAATCCCCATGGATGTCACTTTTAAATGACATCTTCATCAATAAATTCCTCCCATCGAGTAACTAAATTTGTTGAACAATTTCAACACTTCCAACAACAATTTCATGATGCCATACCAAATCCAATTCCATGTAAACATAATGACATGACCACCATCAAGTTCCATGTAAGTTTTAGGATATAACTGATGGGATTATGGAAACCAAGATGAAGGGTACCCACCAACAAAACATATAACTCTATCAAGTGGCTAACACAAAGAATATTATTCATGAAGGCAAGTTTTTCACTAGGGACCAAGTTTAACAAAAAATTTCCCATTTGATGAGGGAACTTGACACAATGAGGACCATTTCTTCCTAAGGGGGGAGGACCGATCCAGGTGGATGATAATTACCACATTTAATAATTATTTTTCTTCCAATGATGGTTTATAACACATAGTTTAAGCAAAGCCATGGATTGCATTTGTAATATGGATGTTAAAAAACAAAATGAATCATAATAGTGAAGTGAGAATATAATCACATGATAATTTAGTTTCTACTATTGTAATTTATGATATTCACCCATGGATTTTGTAAACCATGGCATTTACCCACACCATGATTTAATTTTTACCATCATAATTTATGATGTTCACCCATGGATTTTGTAAACTATGGTATTTACCCATGGTATTTTGAAATGTAAAAGGGGATGACTCTTGATGGAAAGACACGTGTAAAAATTATAAATACAAGACTTCACTGGGGAGTAGAGCATTGTTTTTCACATAATGTATTTTCATGGTATATTACCAATCCAATAAATATTTGAGTGTGTTTTGTATTTTTATTTTGCAATATTTCTCTTACACAATGTGCCATATTCTAAGTTATTTTTATAATGTTCTCTTGCAGTATTTCTCTCACATTGTGAGATATTCGTGGAGTATTTCTCTGATTTTTTATTTTATTTTTTATTTTATGTGAAGCATGTGCAAGGCATATCAAATGAGATCTTAGAGACATAAATTGATCCACTAGATACGTGTAAACATTGTTCATCCAAAACATTGGTCTATCTTTACACATATGTGATGGGCCTCCAAATTAGATACAAATTAAGACCCATCCAACCTTTCGTAGGCACAAAAGATATATTAAATCTCTCTTTATGCACTTAATTATTTTTTCTTAGATTTAATTAGTTCTTAGGAAGGTTTAGACATAATTGCATATTATGTGCCTATTATTATTAATTTTGCAGAATATTGAGTAAATTTTGAAGATCTGTAGAATGAGAAAATTTAGGGACTTGCTCTTCGTGCCACAGGATCCTATAGGATAGACCAATAAATGAATAGGATATTATGAATTTATTGAACATATTCTGAAGCTCCACTAATTGAGAAAATATAGAGATGTGCTCCCTGCTAAAGGAGATGTCAGAACTCAATATTTAATGAATATTCCTACTGTTGGGAAATGAATCCACTTTTTTAGAGATTTTGGTGGGGAAAGTTGCCTCCTTTCAAGAAGGATGCTTCCCCTTCAATTTGTGTAAGTACCAAATCAAAATAGCCTCTAGGAGCATGAATTTTTTAGTCTTCCTGTGAAGAAAACTTGTTTTTTTTTTTTTGGTAAGTTGAGCTATTCTATTAATTTCAAAAACATAAAGTTACATATGCTACCAGCTGGGTTCGTAAGTTGCGCTTAACCAATCCCAGCCTTTGTTACACTATTTATGGGTTGCCTCAGGGGATGAAACCAGCCTAGAAAAAACTTAGAACCGAGAAGTACATTATGCACAGTGGTGCTGACTCATCTAAAAAACATAAAGTAAATGATAACAGAGAATCCATGAGGGCGAACATGAAAAAAAATAGAGGAAAACTGTACAGCTGCTCAGACGTTATTAATCATCTTCATCATTACTATTGGGGTTCTCCTCTTCAATAGGACAGGCTGGAGCCTATGCAGCAGCTGCTTCCACATCGGCTATAATGCGTTTGGGAATGCTCGCAAGAGCATAGAGGATGGGGGAGTCCTGGTCTACGCCATCTGGAACCTGCATCCAAATTCCATCAGATTCCATGACCCAGATGTCTGTGTCCTCATAATCCTTCTCTGGAGTCGTTAGAGGGACAAGAGTGCAATGCAGAGAGTGCCTTCTAGGAGAGGAGGTGGACCTCCTCGAGCCTTGACCACCTCTCTGCGCAGCTTGTCTAGAGGATTCTGCGCACTGATTGGGATCAGGTCTTTGGCTTGCAATAGTGCTGGAAGAGGAGCCATCAATCGACTCGAGGTGATTATCCTCTCCCCGATGATATCGGCTCGAGAGAGCCCCTCTCTGACCGTCGCGGATAGTACGTTGACAAAGTCTGGGAGCCATTGCGCAACTGGGATGGGGAGAGAAGGTTAGGAGAAATAGAAGCACACACGGCCAAGGAAGGGAGATGAGAATCACACTGGGGTTGAAGGGGCAACAATGTATGGGGGGTAGGTTTGCAGGATAAAGAGCGGCGATCCGAAGGAAGATGCATAGCTCCACGCTAGGACAAAGGCTTCACAGCTGATTGAAGGCTGTGAGAAGCCAGAGTAGAGTGAGGGTAGTGAAAGGCATAGGTAACAAGCTAAGTGAGGAAAGGGGCAGATAAATTGGTGTTATAAAGGGGCGGGGATGAGATTTTTGAGGATGGTGATGAGTGGCCTTCGTACGGATCTACGTGTTATGCTTGAGAACCTAAGCAGGCGCTGGGGAGGAGGTATGGGTTTGGTGTTGGTTAATCATGATGGACAAAATGGTGATATAAGCGAGGTGATTTTCAGGGCCATGTGATGCAATACCCGTTCTCTCATCCTCATTTCTAGTTCTGCAAGGATCGTGCGAGGGGATAATGGTAATTGGATCTGCAGTAGGTGAAGCTCTGCGTTGGAGATATCCATTATCCGGGTAGGGTGAGATGTGATTGTCACTCGTGTCTAGTCTGTCACCTGCATCTGGGGTGTGAAGAAAACTTGTTATTTAGAAACTCTACTTTCATTTCCAGCAAGGATGTAATTGAATTATTTAATAATGAAGTTTGGTTTCATTTTCAGCTTTTAAGGCTTGGTTTCCTTCATAGGACTTTGAGTATCCTTGGGCTTGGCTATCCCAAGAGCCTCAAAGCCCTACTGTATAATTTCTTTGTTATCTTTGCATTTCTTGCTTACTCATACATCTATTATTTTTGCATTTCCTATTTTTGCATTTAGTATTCATGCTTCATTTTCTGCATGTTATATTGGTTAAATGATTGAAGTGAGTTGTTTTACAGGCCATTTATAGAGTCACAAGTATGATGTATCCTTAGAATGACTCTGAAAATTCATATCCATCATTGAGATACTTGGATTAGTTTATTAGTTCACAATTATGGAATTTTTAGTTTTAGTAATAAATTTCTGCTAAATTTTACCACGTGTTAATGAGCTTATTTTAAGTTGATTCCACTTGGATTAAAGTCTAAAAACATCCAACTTAGTAACAAAATTTACCCCATAACATGTGTTAGTGTAAAGTTTTCAGAAATGTGTACCAAAATCCCTTACTTAAGTCATTGGTGACCAATGACCCTAACAACAGAATATGGTTGTGTCTATGCTTCAAGGCTGCAATAAAGTGTTAGAAAAGATGTGCAGAAAAATATATTATGTAAACAGAAACATATAACAACAAAAAAAACATGTATAACAACCCAATGGAGAATTAAAATGATTATTTTCATTAGTAAAAAAAAATGCACTTGATGAGGAGAGATTATAGACTTGGGTCAATAGATCCCCCTCCATAGGATAGGTCCTTCTTGACCTCACGCTTCAACAATATTCAACTCTCTCTCTCAATATGTGTGTGCAATGGGAAATGGGCAAAAGACAATAGTGGGTGCTTGAAATCAAGTGAGAGCTCAAATGTCTAAGGACTATAATGGGGACGATGAAAATGGTCATGGTGCAGAATGAGGAGAAAACCATCTATTTATAGCAAAATATTGAGATAGATTAAGAATTATAAAATAATAAAATATTATTGACTAAATCAAAATTTAGCTGTTGTGAATATTTTATTATTTTTTTGAGTGGGAAAATATATTCGAAATGGTCCAATATCTATTTAGAAAATGGTTAAATAAATTAACAAATAAAAAATAATTTATTAATTACTTTATGAGGATTAAGTCAAACATAAATTTGAAATAATTATTAAATAATGATTTAAAATTTTTCTCGTTAGGAAAATAGGAGATAAATATGGATTAATAAATAAATAATGATTTATTTAATTATTCCAAGGTGATTAAGTAAAAAATGATTAGAAATAATCATTAAATAATTATTTAATAATTATTTCTACAGAATAATAAATAAATAACGATTTATTTAATTATTTTCATGGGGTGTTTTGGATTTTAATAAAAAATAATTTAGGAAAATGGTTCACTAATTTATTTCCTATGGTGAAAGTGGGTTTTACAGTGGAAAAACTCATCCTACATGGTGTATTTCGATCAACTTAGTAATAAATGGCTAGGTGAACATTTTTTTGGTGATAACAGTGCACTTGAATAGCTTAGGCGTTTGGGTGCTTAGATCAACTTATGAGTTCAATATTATGAAAATTATAGTTTTTTTTTTTTCTAGTTTAGACTAATCCTAATTTTTTCCATTTTTTTCTCCTCCCATGCCACCCACAGGTTTCGAACTGGTGACCTTACAGAACGAAGTGCCTTAACAGTGCACCCCATCACCGACTGTTCTACACCACGTGGGCGAAAATTATAGTTTTTCGTAATATATATATATATATATATATATATATATATATATATATATATATATATATATATATATATATATATATATATATTTTTATTTATTTATTTATTTATTTTTTATTTTTTTTTCTGAATTTTGACACATGTTAATTGAATTATTTTTATTTTATTCCACTTATATTGAGTTCTAAAAAAATTCAACTTGATAACAAAATTTATCCCATAGCATTTTCACTTGATTAGCTTAGGAATTTGGATACCTAGATTAGCTCACTAGTTCAATATTCCGCAAATTTGGTTTATAAGAAAAGCATTGTCTCTACAGGTTGATAAGTAAGCCCTCTTGAGAAGCTTGGTTGTGTACCCTGTGTTGAGAAGAACAAAAATATAGTCTTTCTTTCACGCAATATATATATTCTAGTTTAATTGAACCCATCATTTCATATGCATATCTGTTTTCTACAATTAGTATTTTACTAGTGTTTTAGTCATGATGTCTTTGCTAGTTGAATAATCACTTTCTGTGCAGGAGAGATTTATTGGTTCAAAATACATAATAACATCATTCTTCATACCCCATATCATCTCCTTCATAACAATTCTTCCCATTTCCATTAATTCATTTATATTGTTTGTGTGTAGAAAATTACATTATAGAGTTATATGAGACAGTTAATTTGCTTTTCCCCTTGTGCAAGCTAGGCTACTAAGTATATATAAGTTTGGAAATGTCCTTTACACTCTTACACGACATCCTACTGCCTTCTCCCACCTTCAAAACACTTTTAGAACCCTTATATCACTCTTATATGCAATCCTATAGCAATATAGGGCATCCTGTAGCATCCTGTAGCATCCTGTAGCACATCCTGTGCTACATGATTGTTATGGCTTAATTTCTATTTTCCATCACTTGAAAAAATCACCTAAGCCTTGAAATCCAACTTTAGAAGACCATATACCCTTTGTACATCATCCTTTCATCATTGTAGCTTCCAATTTTCAATTAGGGTTTATTGTTTTGATTATGAGTTAAATATCATAGAAGTGGTTTACATTGATTTCTTTTGAGCATTTGATGGTTTCTAAAAATAGAATAGGGTTTACCATGATTGCAATAACATAGTTTTGATTTCTTGCAAGATAGATTATAATCACTAATTTTATGCAACTAGTTTAGGTTTACCTTCCTGTTGTTATCTTCCACAAAACTGATTAGGATTTCTTTTCTAGATTTTCTTTTCATGAAAATAGATTAGTGTTTCCTTTATGTCATATGACTAGTAATGCTTAAATTTTCTCTTTCCTTGTAAAGTTAAGTTCAATAGTTTGCCTTCTTTGAAATTTTGCAAAATGGTCTTTGTATATCTTAGTTCAAACCATTGCTTTAGATCGATGAAAGAAAGACACATTTCATGTCGCACACATAGTGTTGACAGGTCTCTTAAGTTTGTAGGAATTCCAAATTGATAAATTAAAGTTGGTAGCCCTAGGAGTTACAACATTCTTGTTGGAATATTGGGGCTCATCGATATGAATATTGGCAGAGAACAATTATTTCGTTGTTGTTTTGATGAAACTAAATACAATTATGTGTGGTGATTTCATATCTGCATTAATTTTATATGATAAAATAATATTGAGTGGTAATTTTAGAATTTATATTCAAGCTAGCTCCTGGGTGCAACTGTGATTTACATTTAGACTATTATATACAAACTTCTATGCTAGATTTATAATTTTGGATACCCACGAGTTTTGATTTAGTTTTGTATCAATGGCAGTTCACAATCTGGTCAAAAATATAGTTTGGTATTGGTTTGCAAGTGAATATAGTGCATAATTTGAAGGCTTTTATATGTTAAAATTAGGCATAGGAATTTGAAGCAACTAACACACATAATTTTTCCAATGGTTTTTATAAATACATTAAAGTTTTGAACTCAAATCAAAGTGTGTTGTTTTATTATTGAATGTTTTTTGTTGATAACATTCTTTTAATCAATTAGAAATTTTGAAGTTCTATATAGCCTCATATCAAAGCAAAAGGTGAGTAAGACATAATTTTAGTAAATGTTTGATTTCAAACCTAGAAGTGTGTGTGTGTGTGTGTGAAGATATATTAATGTTAAAATTTAAGCTAACATTAATTCGAAACACACATATTTTTTGGATGAATAGTCCATAACCCATATTTGTTACATAATTTGTTGTGGTGTTTGATGGCGGTAATTGTGGTGTCTAGTTATGGCGTCTAGCAATTAGTGAGTTGCCACCGCCATACACTTACACTTAATGGATTGCATGCAAGATCCTTGAGGCTATTAAAGTAAGAGGAACAACGAAGGAATTTGTATCTTTTGCAATTGGAACACTTCCCTCTGCAACTTGCAACTGAGTTAAATTAGACCTTTGCAATTCCAACCAATCCACTATTTTGGGTGCAATATGGAAGAGAGTAAAGTGAGTTCCATGAAAGCTTTGAATCTAAGTTCTTTTAGACGTAATAGGTATAGAATACAATATCAAGTATCAATGGAAGATATCTATTTTAAATGTTATGACAAATTTTGAAGGAAAATAAACATTGTTTATGTAATTTTGTAGGTTAAAAATAGGTTTTTGAAATTTGAAATGATTTTTAATTCCAGGTGGAGGTTAATTTAATAATGCAAGTTTCCACAGTTACTCATAATTCTTAGTGATATTTCTGGAGAAAAAATATATGGTAGTGTGTGAAAATCCAATGTTTCAAGTGGAAACTCCACACATCGTCAAAGAGAAAAAAAGCTATGATAAGCTATCAAAAAAGAGTGACAAGGTTTGAATTTATGGTGAATTTTTAATTAAATGTTATAACTAAAAAAATAAAAAGCTATTTTAATAATTAGACCTTGGAAAAATTAAATAAATAATAAGAAGAATAATCAATATGAAAATAGATGCATTACAATCACATTATTTGGTTTACCTTTCTTTTAATTAGATTTATCTTATTAATTGGACTCACCTTTATTTTTATTAAATTTATCTTATTAAATAAACTCTAAATCCTGACTTAATTTTAATGTAAATTAAAACATACTCTTCCTTTAAATAAAAATAATATTTCTCCAAAAATTAAAAAAAAATTAAAATATATGGTCTATCAAAAATACTTGAAAAATAAGTATTAATATTAATCTTGATTATAGCAAAACTATAACCCTAGAAATCTAAATTTTTTATTTATTAAAAAAAAACTTATTCAACAATCTACCTTTTAATCATGTTCTCATTGAGAATATTACAATTTTCTCCACTTTCAATTAATATACTTTTATTTTAGCCGAAACACTAAATTACCCATTTTCATACTATATATAATAATAAGTATTCATCCCAATTACACTTCAAAGTAATGACCTTTTAATTCTATGGTTCATATGATTTGCATTTTTCTTCTTTCGTAAACTTCTGTATAATTCTGGGATTTGTAGTCTCCGATGTGCGACTTATAATTATTTATACTTTCTATGGTTCGAAATCTTTGATTGATTTTTGACTCTGCCTAGAAGTTGGTTAATTATAATGTCTATTTGTATCATATAATAACTAGGTTGCTTTATGCTGTCGCTAAAATTGTTTCTTTAAAGAAAAGTCATATCTTGTTTTAAACTATATCCAATTTTTAAATTGTTATTGTTGGAACACCAAACATTCCAACAACAATTCTTCCAGGATATAAAAAAAGTAAAGTTGTACTGGCTTCTCAGTCACAATGGCCTGTAAGAAGACGGGCTTGGAGGTTTTGTTGATTTCATGTTCCAAAACCATATCTATCCACTATTGAGCCTAAACTAATTGTCCTCAATTTGGTATTGCAGCTTATGATAGTAGGAAGTTGCATTTCGAAAACACTATTGTGTATTTGTTTTATAAAAAATGTTTATTTATTAAGTTTTATATATGTTTGATTCTAATTAAGTATTAAATAATTGTAAAATCTCTTTCGGTAATAATCACAAATAATGGAACGTTGTCGACGCGTTTCGAACCAACCACTGTGGTTCATCATCAGGACTAGGTGATGATGATGAACCACGGTGGTTGATTTAGCTCTTTCGTTATTATTTGTGATTATTTAATTTTATATGGATCACAGAAGCATAGATTCTAAAAATATTAAATAATTGTTTTTGTAGTGTGAGGTATGATTTAATTTTTAATGATGAGTTTGCAAATAAATTCGATGAATATGATATTTTTAAGGTATTTATACATATTTTATTTGGTTGATGAGCTAGGTTATGTTGGGCTTATGTGTTTGTGTATATATTTGTTTTAGGCTCTGCATGTCTATGTTTATATGTTTTGAAGCTACAATGTCTATGTGATTAATGTAGTGAACCTAATAATATAGTATGTAAATCATATCTATGTCAATAAGATACATCACTGATGTAGATCGAGATAAACAAGAGAGACGGGTGGCTAGGATCCTATATGAAGTAAAGGTGAGGGGGTGAAACTATGACATGGCTCTTAACTCATGAGAATAATATAATGTTTATAAAGTCACTTTATGAATGTAACTCAAAGTCATAAAACATGGTTTAAGTGTATGTTACCACTTGACTTTTGTAACAACTCCTAGTTGATTTTTCCATGTAATAAAATATAAGATCAAGGTCATGGGACACGTGTTCCAAGCTGAACGTTGGAAAAGACATCCTAGTGGGTCTTCATTTGGTTTATTATTGCTAAGGAAATTGGCAAAGGCATTGGCTAAGGAAAAGAGGCATTATTTGGCATATATTTCTAAAAATAATGGAAAATTGAAGAAAATAGAGACATTATTAATAAAAAGGCTTCTGAAAATCAATTGGTAGCCCTTTTTCCGTTCAGTTTTGGAGTTCTCATTCTATTCTTTCTCGCTCTCTCATACTCTTGGGCATTTAAAGTTTTTTTGGAGCACCCTTAGAGGAGTGTGACATACTTGGGAATAGGAGCAAGTAGGAAAATGAAAAGTAAGAAATTCCAAGAGGACATCAATATCAATAACAACAACGAGTTTTTCTTGCAGGTACCAAGTTTCATGTATGATTTCCTTACTAGTTTTGGCATGCATGAAACATGCATGTGGTTTCTCGGTTATGATCTCTCATTGGCGTGGAGGATTTCCTGGATTGACAGTGGTTTTTCCTAGCCTTTCCATTTCCTGGATAACCATGGTGTCGTGGGTTTCTTTCTTTTTGTTTTCTGGTTGGTTCTCATGTTCTTTATGGTTGTGGGTTGAGTTACTAGTTTCTGGAAGCCTTGGTTGGAAAACACTCTTGAAACCCTGTAACAAATTGGGTTGAGTTACTACTCCTGGAAGCCTTGGTTGGAAAAACTCTTTGGAAGACCTTGGTGGTTTGAGTTATTAGTACTTGAAGCCCTGGTTGGAAAAACACTTTGGAAGCTTGACGACAGTTGTGGGTTGAGTTACTAGTCTTGGAATCCTCAGTTGGAACACACGCTCTGTATCCCTCGACAGCTTGGGTAGAGACTGACCTGGCGATGGTTAGTGAGATATGACTGTGAGGTGGAATCAATAGTTGAGGGTTGAGGTGGTTTGGCCTCTAGAAGCCCTGGTTTGGTTTTGTTTGATTTGTTTCATGAGATCCCACATTCATGTTTGGAATATGGCACAAGGGTGATTGGTTGAAAGAAAGGCTTGGTTCAACCTAATCTATGGTTGTGTGATACATGGAAGTCCCATACCTGGTTGCATTTTGCATATTTCAATAAGATCTCTTTTCCTCTTGTAATTGATGGGTAAATGTACTTGTTTTTATGTGATCTTGATGATTTGTTTATCATTATTATTCTATTGGTTATATGTTAGTTATGAGTATAGTTTATGACAGACTTGTATTATGGCTCTCATTATTTTTTGATTAGTCAATGAAATATTAATGAATGCATGACCTAATAGATGATCTTGCACCTATTATGATAAGGAATCAATCCTTCTTGACTATTCTCAGATAATTATGAGATCCATATGCTTAGATATGGTGTTATGACCTTTAGATTGCATGTTCATGATCTATTTGACAAAATTATTGTCATGGCTATGCCTTGTTAGGTCAATTTCTCATCTAAGATTTGTATGGAAGGATTTTTCCTTGTGTCATTCATGGTTATGGAAAGTTTCATTAAGTTTTGGGAAAAGGTCTAGATCCTAGCCTGAAAAAGTGTTCTAATTCCCGCGGTCGTAGGCACAGAACTGGGTGAAAAAGACTGTAGTTTCTCCCTTGTAGGCATCATGTGTGTGACTGGAGGGTTTCAGTCGAAATCAAGAAATGTTCTGTCAACATCTGGGAGATCATGGCACTTAAAAAAAAAAGGTTTAATTTAGGGTATGGGCACCTGGAAGGGTGGTTTAGCCCTTGGGGGTCCTATAACACCTAATAGGGAAGTCATTAAGGGTTTTGGTTTGTCAATTCTTCTTCCTTAAGGTGGTATAGGAGGTTGAATCATATCATAGTAACTCTTCATCACATTTGTTGGCACTAGAATCATCACTTGGACTCCATCAAGTACCTGACTAGACACATCCTAAACTCTAAGGCAATTTTTTATGATTTGATTGGGTTTTTTGGAAATTGGATGGATCTCAAGCACTCTGAAAGGAATTTTAAACAACTAAAGGACTCTTACACATATGAGGGCACTGATATATGATGTGGTAGCAAGCTTTAGTTTGTAGTCAAATACTCAGAAGAATAGAAGAAAGACAATGGGTCTATAAGATAGAAGTCCACTGGGTAGATGAAAGGATAACAAAGGATTCTAGACCTGAAATGCATTAATGAAAGAAGGCTTTCAAAAGACTTAAAAGAATCTCATCATACATCTAAAAGATTTTTGCCACAGGGAATGCTTATGAATATAGTTTCCATACACATTTATCAAGAAAGCTTGTAGAACAAGTCTGATAAAAATTGATAATCATGTACTACTGTATCATAAGGCTAACAAAAAAATGAGGCAGCATATATATATCACAATACAAAAAGGAAGATCTGACATATGGAAACACATAAGGAAAATACACACACCACATTATTTGTGAATCCTCAAGAGTATAACTGGAACAATTATATGTTCAACAATACAATATTAAGGAATGACATGAGAATCCGCAACAGAGCACACAGCCCTGTGCTGCCAATCCTCTTCCCCCTTTGGTCTGATTGCTTTCCTCTATTTATACGAAACTAACAGATCTTCTAAGATCCACAACTTTGGGTAAGTTGTTTATTGGAAATTTATTACAATTTACTAAAGATAGTAAAGCTTATCTAACAGAAAAACATTCGATGTACAATAGTATATTTACAAAACACTACATAAAATTTTAAATTGTTGATGAAGATCGAGCTGATGATGTGGAGTGTTGTCCTAGGATTTGTGGAAAGTCTTCCTCCAAAAGTGCAACTGCTGAGAGTTGTTGATGACGATTGCCACCTGTCTCAAACCCTTTACCACCTGTATTGATGGTCCTCAACTGTTGTCTTGAAATGTGGAACTGTTTGACACCTAATCAATCATCTTCCTTTTACCTTAACTGTCTTCACTACTACAAGAAATGTGGAACTGTCTGCCACCTGCACCAATTACTCCTTTTAAATTTGGAAATTATTTGATGAGCTTCTACTTATGCTCTTCCTTGTAATCTGGGTCAATTTTGCCACCTAACCAACCCCTAAATCTACTACATTCAAATTTATGGGAAAATAGTTACCTGCTGGGTTTGCTGTAAAAAACCAGATTTCCTATAAAAGGCAACTATTTCCTGGAAATGACTAAAATTATCTTGACATCGTAAATTTGTGAGGCTCAATCTCTACAACAAAACTAAGCATGGTAAAATGTTGTTGGCAGCATGGTCTTCAGAAGTTAAAATAAAAACATGAGATTAAAGGACAAATAAATAAAAAAACCCTTTAGGTTTTTCATGTTGTAGCTTCTCTTCTTCTTTGCAGTCTTTGAATATCAACAACATCTTCTGTATTTTTAATCATGCCAGAGTTTACTACAAGAAAAACTAGCATTCCCTGCCAGTATGTCAAGAAGACAACAGGTTTTATGATTATAAACTTTGGAATTGGATTGAATGCCCGAAGTGAATCTCTTCAAGCCACATAAAATAAAAGCAGTGTATACAATGCGAATACAATGCCAAGGAGTATGATGCAAAGAAACTAACACTGGAATATCGCAATGTTAACATGTCTAAGGAATTTCTTCAATTATTAATACATTTGTTTCAATGGAAGAATCCTTATTGTACTCGGTGAATTGTCGGTATAGGCATAGGATTTGCAGTTTTCCTAACCAAGTTTCTGGTTGGCCTTTTGATGCAGTTTATCAAATAAATTGTGGGCTTTATCTATACTCCCACAATAGGCTTAGTCCAAAAATTAGCCCAGGATATATTTTATTGAATCTGCCACAACACTAGGCATGCCAGTTTCTGTAAGTCAATGAAGACAAATCTGATTGTCTTGCCCTCATAGGTCTTTTGCTTAGCTCGTCCCTTTGCATTTTATTTTATGTACGAGAGTGACAACATAATCGGAATCCATATCCAGTTCCTTCATTCATCATTAAAGAAATAGAACCTTGAAACCCGAGTTTAGACATCACGTGTTATGAATTTGTATGGTTTCAGAATACCTTCAGTAAACAAACAAATATTGTTACAGAATTACCCTCTCAGGTATTCATCTATATCTGGCAGGAGGTTGGAACTTGAAGTAATGTAATATAACAAATTGTTGCAACACTTGAAGCTGAATGACTTTACTAATCAATTAATGCCACTTCCTCAAACCTCCATACATTCTTTCTCGCGTCAAAAACCTTAGAAGATTCAAAAGTGAGTTCACTCTACTAACACATTCTAGTGCAGACCATTCATCTTCATCAGCCACAGAGAGACATTCATCAAGGCTTCTACGGGATTGAGACCTCTCTGGGTGCTTCAGTAAATCTGTGGTGGATGTTTCAATTATTTCTGAAACTGCTTCTAATCGAATTTTAATAACACCATTCACATTATTTCTTACTGTATTTAGACGCCCTAATCTAGGGCTATTTTCCTCTCCATCTGCAGGGCACTCGTATGTTTTTATTGTTCCTTCTGACAGTGTAGTGACTGGCGCTGGGATGGCCTCTTTCAGGCAATGTGGTGCTTTTGACTTCGTCGTATCCTTATTTTCTTTTGCCTCAGAAATTGAAGGAATACCACTGAGAAAAAGGCATACTACAACACAATCATCTACTTTGGAAGTTAGGTATTTCAGTCCCCATGCTCGAACAACGAATTCAACCAAATATCTGGCTGTAGTCACTTGAGTAGGAGCGGATGCCACAATATCTACCACTTCCTTGTTAGATAGGACATCCCATACCCCATCAGTGGCCAACAAAATGAATTCGTCCCTTTCTGTGAGACGACGGTACAAGATATCATGCACAGCAATGAGACTGAAATCCGTGAGATAGAAATCTCCAAACGCTCTTGCCATTTCCAAACCAGGAGAGTCGTAATGGGGTAACCACACCCGTGCCACGTCAGGTTCATATTGTAGTGCAAAAACCCGTCCTTTGAATTGTTTAATCCTCTCAGCTTCCTTTGGTAGCTTGGGATTCAAATCCACAATCAACTGCATTGCTATCAAGGAATTATCATCATCTCTCATGCCCATAACTACTCACGATTCTCCTACGTTACCCATCACCAGGTCTTCTCCCTGTTTTAAAGAGTCACAGTTGTTCAAAAATGTCCCTGCAAGGTAAATCCTGAATGGAGCAAGAGCCTGAAGAATCACATGTGCACTTTGTTGGTGGGAAATTAATGAAACTCGTGACCACCAGAGCTATGCTTAAAAAGAAAATCTGAGCATGGGCAGTAAGAAACATGTAAAAGCACTTCTGCCACAGTGTCGGGCGGAAAATTATTCCAGTAATTAAGAGCTAAATCATGGCATACCCTACGCAATTCTGCAAGGCCCCAGCTAAGAGCACGACCCATGGCGATGTAATCCCATACAAGAGACTGATCGGTGAATTCAACACCTGGAAACAAATATCATTTTCCTCGGACAACTATTCCCATGCCTTCTTCATGTTCCATTCAGAGACTAAATCCCGCATTTTCCGGGAAGAAAATGAATTTGTTGTTTAAAATAGGTGTCAACTTTAATATACAAAAACGATGAGCCCGAGGCTATACATGTTATCGAGTTTGCTTGGGACGTGGTGTGATGTGCCCTCCTCTTGTGACTTGGACTTCGACTTAGCTCTTGGAATTAGCGCTACTTGGTTGTGTGATGAGGAGGGATATGGACCACTTGGTTGTGTGACAAGGATTTGAGTTGTGACTTGGACTATGGAATTAGCTCTCGGTTATATGACACTTGGCTTGGTTGTGCTCTTGGAATTAGCCCTTAGTTATATATGGAATTGGTTGTGCTCTTGGAATTAGCTCTTAGTTATATATGGAATTAGCTCTCGGATAGGGACCACTTGTTTGGCTTGGTTGTGCTCTTGGAATTAGCCCTTAGCTCTTAGTTATATATGGAATTAGCTCTCGGATAGGGACCACTTGTTTGGCTTGGTTGTGCTCTTGGAATTAGCCCTTAGTTATATATGGAATTGGTTGTGCTCTTGGAATTAGCTCTTAGTTATATATGGAATTAGCTCTAGGGACCACTTGTTTGGCTTGGTTGTGCTCTTGGAATTAGCCCTTAGTTATATATGGAATTGGTTGTGCTCTTGGAATTAGCTCTTAGTTATATATGGAATTAGCTCTCGGATAGGGACCACTTGTTTGGCTTGGTTGTGCTCTTGGAATTAGCCCTTAGTTATATATGGAATTGGTTGTGCTCTTGGAATTAGCTCTTAGTTATATATGGAATTAGCTCTCGGATAGGGACGACTTGTTTGTTTGTGTGATGAGGATTTGAGTTGTGACTTGGACTATGGAATTAGCGCTCGGTTATATGTGCCACTTGGTTTCGGACTTCGACTTAGCTCTTGGTTATATGACACTTGGTTGTGTGATGAGGGGGGATCGGGACACTTGGTTGGGGATCCTCCTTGAGGGATAGGGACACTTGGTTGTGCTCTTGGAATTAGCTCTCGGTTATATGACACTTGGTTGTGTGATGAGGATCCTCCTTGAGGGATAGGGACACTTGGTTGTGTGATGAGGATTTGAGCTGAGGGATAGGGACACTTGGTTGTGTGATGAGGATCCTCCTTGAGGGATAGGGACACTTGGTTGTGTGATGAGGATTTGAGCTGAGGGATAGGGAGCTCAATGAAGCACATTTTTTTATTTTGTTAAAAATTATAATAATTTCATATATAAAAATATAAAATTAATATTATTTTCTTTTCTTTTTTGGAAAATATTTGACTAAAATAGGGAATAGAGAGGACAACATATCATTAGGTAGTTTTTAGACATGTAAATGCCTAATTAGGAATATTTTAGGGCATTTTTAGCAATTGAATGAAAATAGCCAAATTAGGATTAATTTTAACATTTTTGGCAAATAAGGAAAGGATCGAGGAGAATGGCGATGATGTAGCAAAAAGTAGCGAGAAAAATTGAAGCATAAGGGGCTAGAGGCGAAATATAATGACGAAGAGGGAAGCTTTGAAAGGAATCAAAACCAATACTAACAACATTTTTACCCCAGTAGGACGGTAACTTGGGTAAATGTGGGAGGAGGGTATTACAGAGTGGTATCAGAGCATGTTTCATTCTCTCTAGGTGGTGTCTAGTTTGCATTCTCTTGGTGTGCTATCTAATACCACTCTGTGGTATCAGAGCATGGTTTGACACTTGGACTGGATGGGAGGAATGTGTTTGTCATGCATGAATGTAGGTTGTATATGTGTTTGTTATGTTGCATGGTAGTGGTCATTGTTACAGTTGTGTTAATATATAGGAGTTGATGACGCTGTTATTAGGATGTGTTTTTCATGAATGCATGTCTGTTGTATATTCATTTGTTATGCATGTCAATGTCTATACGTTTTTATGCATGCACTTTCATGGTCATGGTTATGTATGTATAATAGGTAATAGATGCATTGTGATGGTCATTGTTGTGATCTTATGTCATCATGATACTATTGGTATGTTATGATGCTCATGTGCTGGATGAGATGAAGCAAGAGATGCAGATCATCAAAGCGAGGTTGCAACACTGAACCTTGGGGTAAGAGAATATTATCATATAGGTTTGTATGTTTGGCATGTGAGTATGTGGTTAATGGTTATTATAAGAATTGGGGTTACTTATATTCTTGTCATTCTATTTTTGTTATGGTTACATGTATGATAAATGCTAGTTGATCAATGTAGTCATATACACATGTGTCAGATAGTCATGAATGATAGTAGCCTATTGTTGTACGCATTGTGGTCATATGCCTGATGACTATGGTCATTGTAGCTAAGGTCTTGAGGTTATTATGCTTTGTGATCATTTGAATTGACCTACGCAGAGGATTATGGTTATGAGATTTAGGTATGCATTAATATAATATGTTATTATGTGATACTAATTTAGACTAACTGTGAATATGTGATTTTTATGCATGAATGACAATTGTTTATAAGTTTATGATGTGAACATGATTAACTATTTAATGTCATGGATGTCATGACCATATTTATGTTTTAGTTGATGTTTTGTGAAGTTATATCATGCTAATCTAGATTGATTATGCAGAAAAGATAGCCTCCCCTGAGATACATTAAGGTATGAGTTTGCTTATGTCGTCTATTTGGTGTTTGAATGTTTGATTATGTCGTATATTTGGTGTTTGAGTGTTTTTTGTTTATTATATCATCTGTATGTTGCTTGAATGTTTTACTAATTGTATGATATGAGTATGTGTATGTATGATTGCATGAATGAATGATCTTGTTTCAATATGGTTGTACTAACACATTATGTTCTGAGACAACTGATATGTACTTGTGTGCAAGTGGGTGCTAGTTGTAGTATTATGACTTATGACTGTGATTTGATTGCAGATTATGACATGATTGTTCATCTTGGTAAAGGTTGATTTCAAATTAATATACATGATGTCATGATATTTGGAATGTGTGACCAACATGTGTGAGTAGTTGCAGGGAAACATGCTTAGTATTACCGTGACAAGGTAATAGTTGGAGTCTTCATATAACTAACAGTTGAGTGATGTGACAATACATAGTAAGACTCAATTGCAACAAGGTAAAAGTTAAAGGAAAGGAATTGGGTGATAATTCCTTTGGATATGTTTGCAAACCAAAATTCCAAACGAATGAGTGCTTGCATGAATACATGAAGTATTCTTAACCTTTATTGTTTCTGACATTATGTAGATATTTTCTATATTCATGAACATGTATTAATAGGTATATTAGCTAGTCTCTAGTTATAGATCGATATGTCAAGGGAAATGGAGTCCCTTTAGAGATGGCATGGATGTGTTCAGTCACATGGAAACGTGCTTGGCATAGCAATGTAAGGTAACTGGTATATTGTTTTATTTATTTATACACTGATAGTTATGTGTTTATGGAAGTATGATGCAGGGGATTGCATGGAAAAAGAGACTGCCATGTGTTACACAGTAATTTATCACTGTCCCTGCAATCCCCCGTCCCGCACATTGGTGGGACTTTTTCGTGACCTGTGAGCAGTGACATGACCCGAAACCACTTTCATGGCATCCCCCTTGACAAGGAAAATCATTCCCCTGAAGGCATTTTCCTATGAAAAACCCTAAAAATAGACCTTTTGGCCTTGGCGTGACCAGCCAGTTCAGCCCTCGTGCCAATGGGGGAAATCCAACAAAGAGGGCACGCGAACTGGTGCTCTGTCCCAGTGTATTAATCGCACCAAGCTTAATAAGGATTGTTTTTAAAAAATAAATGGCAGAAGTTTGATTCCAACCAACTCCTAAACGAGTCTCTAAAATGAGTTGGGAGGTTTGGCTCCGGATCTCCATGTAGGGGAAGTAGTTTTCCACCTATCATGGAAGCTTCCTTGAGGATAGGGCCAATCCCACCATTGTAGGGATCCCAACTCCCCTTCCACCATCTATATAAGCTTTCCATTTTCCCTTAGCAAGCTAGAACTCAGAGCTAAATCAGTAGCAAGGAGACTGTCCCCAGACAGCCTTTAAGAGCCAAGCCGAAGAGAGAGAGCTTTGTCCCATTTTCGACGAGCTTCATTGAGACGTGCTCCATTGTCAACCCCGCCGAAGGAAGATCTAGCGTTAGAGCTTAAGGTTGTATCGTTCCTTTGTTTTATTAGTAATAAGTAGCTTTGATTATGGTTTCACTCGTGTATCTTTATCTTTGATGCAATGAGTTACATCTTCTCTGACTGATGTTTAGTTACAAGATTTAGATTCTATGCTGTGTATCGTTGTGTTTCTTCACATGTGTGCAGGTGTTCGGATGCGCTAAGCTGAAGGATCGTGATCTGCTGAAGCGGAGGATGGGAAGCGTCATCCTTCTTTCGATGACCATCGCGTAGGACCTGAGGTAGGCAACTTATCATTTCTTGTCATTTTGTATCTAGAGACCTGTGTCTTAACGTGACTTGATTGTTGCTAGACCCGATCTGGGCTAGTAGGGATTGCCTCTGTCCGCAGAGGGGATTTACCTCTCCAAAAAACTGGCGACTTCGTTGGGGAGACATTGATTGGAGTTTGTCTTGTCTTTTCGGTTGATTTTGGTCTTTGTCTTCTTGATCAGCTCTTCTGGTTCGCCTTTTTCTAGTGTTAAATCTTTGTTTAGCCTCACCATACCTGATCTGCTCCCTGTTTTCTCCTTCTTCTTTTTTTGTCATCAGTAAAATCGACTGGCGCGGTTTTTTCCCTGACAGTCACACCAACTGGAACTGGTTGCTAGTTCAGCCCCCGCACCAATCCTGTTCTGGCACTAGTTGCAGCCAGACAGTCGCGCCAATCCTGTGTGGTGCTAGGGTTTGCTTTTTTTTTAGCCTTCTGAGCTTGATTTTTGGTTTTGGTGTCATTTTTTCGACTTCCTGAGTGTCCTGAAGCCTTGGTTGACTGTGTGTGACCTCTATCCTTTGGTTGTTTGCTCTCTACTATCGGTTTTACATTCTAGCCCTTGGGCATCTAGGTGCTATAGTGTGCCGAGCCTCCCGTGGGAGTTTTTGGTTTTCATTTGTCCAGTCAACTTCGTTGTTGCTTCTTTGCATTCGTTTGGTTGTTTTCCATTGTTTTATTGCATTATTTGAGTGATTGCTCTCTTTCTCATTCGAGTTTCTCTTTGTCTCTTTTTGAGCCTAGATTACATGGTTCGTACAAGTCATTGGGATTCCTCTTTGGTTTGAGGGATTTCTCCATCAGTTTGAGGTCTGATTGTGTGTTTTGCGTTGAGTGAACTTGCTTGTCTTTACTCTTCCTCTATTGTTTCTCAAATTGATCTTTCCATTAGTTTTCATTTTGTTTAGTGCATTTTTCTCTTAAAACATTGAAAATACAAAAAATCAATTCTTGTGCTTTTGATTAGTTAGTGTAAATTGAAAACTTTTCTGCGTTATTAGTGTTATATAACTCTTAAGGAAAAGATTTTGGTTTCATTAGCATGTATTAGAGACACTAGTGGTTGTTTTGTGATCATTTTGTTATTGTGTGAAAGCTCTCAACCTTCCCGTAGTTAGCTATTCATCGAACAAAGTGATATATTATGGCATGTAGTGTGCATTTAGAGGATTTTGAGACATAACATTCGGTAGGGCCTGAAAATTGAAACATAATTGAAGATAAATGCTAAAATTTATTCAATTTACCTTAAGGCAGCATTGAAACATTAACGAAATATTTAGAGGTCTAGGCTAGTGACGTGTTCCGGTGTCGTTAAACCTAGTAGCTGTCGTTCACCTCTTGGATTTAGACAACACTAGTACGAACTTGTGCTCCCCATACCATTGCGTATATAAAGGGAGACCCCAATAGGTTTCTATCCTTTATCCGTAGGAAGCCGAGTCTACCGCCTTATACCCGTGATACACCGGACACAGCATTTGGGGAGATTTCCTACACGTACGTCAAGTCCTTGGTTGATTTATCTTTCATTTTGAAACCAAGGTGTATATTGCAGTTCATGGATATCTGGTACACCCTTTTGCCTAGATTTCCAGAGTGGTCATTTTGATCTTTTTTGACTCATTAAATTTGAAAGGATCATCAAGCACTTGTCATTTCACGCTTATTTCCAAATTGAAAGAGATAGAGTCACCTTTCATCCGTTTCTTGACTTTTAAAACATGAAATGATAAAGTTTCTAAGTTTCAATGTGGTAAAATAAATCACCTGCGATCACACGCCCTTTTAGAGCTTGCTTGTTGGTCGTTTGATTGTGTGCCATGGTTTTTTCCCGTGTGCTTTTGTTTGATCTCTTCCTCTTTTCATTACTTTCATAGTGGCAGAACCCTCAGTTTCAGCTACTGGTAGTCCTTACACAAATGATTCGTCAGAGGTCTCTCAGTTCTCTACTGAACCTCAGCAGCCCATTGTCTCCGAGTTTCCCGACGGGGGACCGGTTCTATCTGAGCTTCCCTTAGGAGGACCAGTTGAGTTCAATTGGTCCTTATCCAACGCTTGGTTTGGATTTGGAGTAGGGGAATATTTCCCTCCTCTTACATCGGGTTCACGTTTTTTAGCTGCTGTCATTCCTCCTAGTCCTCGCCGTCTTTTAGAAGATCTAGTGGCAGGATCAGATATGGACTCATCCAGTCCTTCTTCTACTGAGGAAATCCCTACATTTGGTGAATATTACTAGTTGTTCCTAGAAAAAAACCCCGAATTATCTGTTATGTCTTCGCCTGGTCCTTCGCTTCCAGCTGGGTATAGATCCCCACTGTCGCCTCTATGGGAGTATCAACTCCGTCTACGAGGCTGGTTATTCCTTCGTTAGGGATGTCCCCAAGGACACCCCTCACGTCATCTCCTCAGGTCACATCAGTACCTGTTAGGCCTATTGTCTGTGTAGCTACATCTACACCCGTTGTTACTACTCAGTCCGTCAAGACCTCGTCACTTCCTAAAGACGTCTACATAGCATCTGTTATTCCAGAGAATATCTCTGCTGAAGAGTATCGGTTGTCTCTATAATAGTCGAACTCTGAGGTTGTTCAGTCCTCCAAAGATCCCAACCGTCGTTATTTTTCCCATTATGGACAAGATGGTACACTTGTTTATGTTTTTCCATATCAGTATGATGAGCAGGGAAACCCTCTACGTTTTCCTGCTCCAGAGGCTTATCAATATGTTCAAGGTTTGTCTGCCCAGGCTGGGCAACCTTCCAACCCACAAGGAAAACACTTCCAAGGCCAACCTTCGGGCCAGCCTGGTTATCTATATGACCCGCAAAGGCAACCCTTAGAAGGCCAACCTTCAGGCCAGCAGGGGTTGTTATACGGTCCGCAAGGACAATCCTACAACTGTCAAGGTCAACCTATACAGCCTCACCCTGTGGTCCAACCAGGGCAACCTCTAGGACCTATAGGTCAACCAGGGCATCAACCGAGACCATTGTACGATCCTAGGGGGAAAATCCAACCATCACGACCTATGGTGCAACCTCTACAACCTTAGTTTCCTATTGGTCCGAATGTTGCATAGCCAGGGCCCTCTTATGGTCCTGTTACAGGTCAAACTGGTTATCAGGCACAACCTGGCCCTATCTCGCCACGAGGCCAACTGGCTCATCCGAGGTAGCCTGGTGTCCCTCATCAGCTGGGTCAACCTGTTCAGTCGGGTCAACCTGCTCAACCAGGGCAGCCCGCTCAGCCAGGTCAACCTGTCCAACCAGGCCAGCCTGCACATCTTTTCAACCCCGCTCAACAATCGATTTACTCTATGCCACAGCCAAATATGCTTGCGCGCCCAACTTATCAGGCTTAGTAGGGCCCCACTTACCAGCAACCCGTTCAACCCCAAGGTGGTTTTTATCTTCAAGGTCAATCTCGACCGGTTTACAACCCACCCCAAGGTTCTAGTTATTACCTTCAACAACCAGGCTATACCTATACTCAGCAGTCAAATCCATATACTACTCAAACGGGGTCGACATACAATCAGGGTCCATACCCCAGTTATCAATCCCCATACACTGGTTATCAGCAACCGTATCAATCCAACTATACGACTTACACCCCCTATGGTCAGAATCCCCTGGGACAGAATGAATGGGGGAAAAGTTATGCTCAACCAGGGTGGAGTATAGGTACGTGTCCTTATCGAGGGCCTGGTATGCCTTTCAATCCTCAGTTACCGTTCCTTGCTACGTTGGAATTGCCGGAGGTTTCTAAATTGACCAATGATCCGATTCTTCACAATCCTTATTGGCCTCCTGTTCCGACCAAGGTGCTCGGTGACTATCCTAAATTTGAAGGTAAAGCTGGAGAGGACCCCCAAGCTCATGTGATGACCTATCATCTGTAGTGTTCTTCAAACTCTTGGGTGGATGATTCAATTTGTCTACGTCTTTTCCAGCGCACTCTTATCGGTGCTACCGCTAAGTGGTACATAGAATTACCTCGTGGTATCTTTCAAGACTTAAATACATTAGCTATGGCTTTTCTGACACATTTTCAGTTACCGGTTCGTTACGAACCGGGACTCATCTCCTGACTTCTCTCAAGCAGGATAAAGCCACCCACATATCTGATCATATTCATGAGTGGCGACATCATCGTATACTGATCAAGTTTGATATACCTGATCAGCTACTAACTCATTGGTTCACAACCTCCTTTGTTAACAAGATCGCTCAAGATATTTATATGGGGGCATGTGTGACCGAAGAACAAGCCATCGCTCGTTCCCAGTACCTTGATTTGGTGTAGTCTCAGTCCGGCACACTCTATGATATCTGGACTGATGCCCCACGACTAGGGACCTCTAAAGCACTAGCTACCCCATCGGTGGACGGTGTTATTAGTTCCGTTTCTCAAAATTCTTAGAAATCCTCTAATGGGAAGCAGAAGTCTAATTCTTCTAATAATTTTTCTCTTTCCGCCCCTCCAGATTCTGGTAATACTACGGAGGTAAATTCCATTCAGGCTAATCCTATGGAAAAGACCTCCAAAGGAAAGAAGAAGGGTAAAGGAAAATCCAAACCTAATGCCCCGAAATCGGAATCCTCCAAACCTCACGCTGACGATGGTTACCAACGCAAACCGAAGTACCCCTGCCTTATCTATGAAGGAGATCATTATACCAAATATTGTCCCTGACGACTTGAAGTTAGTGAACTTCTCAAAGGCTCCAAAGGGACTCCGACAGTTCTCAAAGAACCATTCCCGTCTTAGCAGACCCAGATGGTTGAGCAGCCCTCACCATCTGCACCATTTTGGTCCCAAGCTTTTATGATGAATGGTGTTGCCCTTGTCTCAATTGCTACTCGTTCGAAGGATTATACTGGATCACACTAGGCAGCTGAGAAGGAAGTCGTTGATGGCCCACCTCCCCCACCTGTCTCTTGTCCTTTAGAAATTGAGAAGCCCAATGTTGAACCTATTGTGAGGCCACCTTCTAAAGGTGTTCTGCGAAAATCTTCCTATAACCCAAATGCCCGTGCCGCTCAGCACTACAGTATCGTTGAGGATTTGGCATAGGTGCCTTCCGCAATGTCTGCGTTGGAAGTGCTTCAAAGTTGCCCATTGCAACGGAAATCTCTGTTGTCCGCAATCGGTGGAATCGATCCTGCCGATTCCAGTCTTCTCACCTTCGACCTAGAAAATTTTGTCCCCCGACTTCCACATCAAATCGCTCTTGTTATCCAAGTCGGGATCAACAGACTCAACATCCACAGAGACGTTGTGGATGAAGGTGCTTCCACCTGTGTTATGTCATCTGCCTGCTGGAAGGCCATTGGCTCCCCAGCTCTTACTTCGTCTCCCAATGCCCTAGAGGCATTTGATGGTCGGAAATCAAAACCCCTAGGTGTTCTCGAGAGTTTTCCGATCATGTTACAAGGTAAGACAGTCAACGTAGAAGTAGAAGTGGTCGACGCCAAGCTCAACTACAATCTTCTTCTTGGTCGTAGTTGGACACATGCCATGCTATGCATTCCATCCACCCTCTTCCAGCTTCTGAAGTTTCCTCACGAGGGCAAAATTATCACTGTTGATCAATTGTCTTTCTTCACCTCATCCTTCGAGAACAACGTACCTTACGTGGATCAGATCCCCAATCCCCCCGACAGTGTAGGACCCGGTCTTTTCAAGGACCCCGTCCTCATGGGTATTTTTCCCGCGCCACCACTGCACACCGTTCAAGTTAACATGATCTCTAGGTCAGACGACCCTTGGATCATCCCTTCGCCTGAACAGGTGACCTCTTTCGGAGAATCGATGCCTTTAACTCCAGTTGAGATTAATTATTGTGAAATCGTCGCTGCATCTGATCCTCCTCATCCTGAACACGCTCCTTTGAGCATGGCTCTAGATGTATATTCTTAATCCCCTTGGCTAGGCGATGTAGATTCGCCTGATCCTTTAAGAGAAGTCCTCCATTCTGATAAAGCTATCGTCAAAATGATGTCTCTTGAAGATCTGCCATGGAGTGATGTACATCATTGTTCCTCGTTCATGCCTGCCCTGGGGGCAATGTCTGATTGTCTAGAGCACTTCGCATCTCAGGTTCCCACTCTTCCTCTTCAAACACCGATATTGACTCATGAGGTCCTTTTGGAGGGAAATATTAGTAACATCATGCAAACCATGCCTATCGACATCTCCGTAAAACTGGGGGTAGTTGAGAACATTCATGTGGGAGTTACCTGTTCTCCCGAAGAGATTCAGGTATTTTTTCTTGAATTCAGAGATGTTTTCGCATGGTCCTATGAAGACATGCCTAGGATTGATCCTAGTATAGTCGTGCATGAGATTCCCACCTACCCAGGTGCGAAGCTCATGCATCTCCTGTGAAGTCGGTACTAGCATAGGGCTAGTCCTCAACGACGATCAGCTGTCGCCGTAGCCATGCAAAAAACTCGGGCCTCCATGACATTTGTTGGCCCCCTCCTGATCTAGGCATGAGTGCTGCCTATCGAGCCATCCTTGGCTCCCTCAATGATGGCTCGATGACTATCGCCCCCTGGCCCTGGAAAATTGGTAGTCGTTCAAGGATGAACGATACCAGGATAGATCCATACCCAAACTATTTCAGTTTAGCCTTCTTACACTTTGTCAACTGTTGTTTGATTTTCATTGTTACGGTAGTGGCCCAATCAAAAAGTGTCGGGTTCATGCATTCATATGCTAAGAGGAGCTATGCTTTAGTTGCCTCATGTGGTGCCTGCGACCTCGCAGCCCGCGTAATGGTGTGGAGCACTACTCTGAGTGCTAGATCGGGGATTGTGTGGATATCGACCTTCCCACTGCTTGATCCTGTTTGTGCCCCTGGGCACACTCTTTCCATCAACATTGCAATTTTCTCACCAGATGGTCTAGTGCCTGTCATGATCGGCACTAGACCCCTGCGGGACAATCCAGTTATGAAATAGACGTTGGATACTTCAAGTTCCAACACTTGGTCTTGAAGCCTGAATTTTTCTTAATTCTTGTCCCAAATGCTGATTAAATACTACAGTAACTCAGGTTGTGCTCTCAAACATGGTGTTAAGAGGAATTTTTTTAGACTGTAGTTTCGGAGAGCGTTCATACATGCTTCATTCCCCATGGCCATTTCATCTTCTTCACCATGCTCTCTTTCTTTCCACTCGATTACCATTGTGGTTGTGTATCTACACCAACATGGTCATAAACACCTCATTAGATCTCTGAAACACTCAGAAATTCAGCTGATTGGTTCACATTTTGTTAAATTCAAGTGGAAATTTGAGTTGCGCCATTGGCGTGACTGTTTTGCTAACAGTCGCACCAACTGGTGTGACCCATTTGCAAAAAGGAGCCAATTGGTGCGGGTTCATGCCTGATACCCGCGCCAATTGGCCGAGCCCTAAATTTGCAAAGGTCCCCTCAGGGATCCAAAAACACAATGGAAATCTATAAAAAATGAATCAAAACAAAGCTATGGAGAGCGCCTCTTACCTAGAACGAACGAGAACCGGAATGACGTACTGGATTGACCACAATCGCCACCGCAAGTTTGCACAGCAAAAGCTCATTGTTGCTCTCACAAGAGGTAAAAAGTAAAAGTGAATATGTTTTTACTATTTTTGGCAGATTTATAACTTTTCAAAGTCCAAATTAGGTTTTGAAGGTGATTTTTCAAATATTTTATTATATTTTGTCGAAAAATGGGTTTTATGCTCGCTTGCATGTGTAGCAACAGGTTTTCACGCAGCTTGGACGACGATGCGAGTTGTATTTTATACTTTTTCGGACTTGGTAAAAACACGAAAAATTCATTTTTAGAGTCATCATTCAACTCTTTTCTGACTCTCTAAACATGAAAAGATTGCCGAGTCGCTTGTCGTTTTGATCTCATTAAATTGGCTGCAAAACAACATCTACCCAGTATACGTTTACCCCTTTTTCGGGCTGGGATAGATTATTTACGAAAAAGGAATACCCTAGTCTATCGTGACTAGGAGGTTTTCTTAGACATAGTTTTCCACCTTTTCGGATCTGAGGAACTATCTATGAAAAGGGACTGTCAGAGTTTACTTTTCCGCTGTCTTTTCAAACTCTCTAAACATGAAAAGATGCCAAGTTCTTCCTTTGTCAGACTCATTAAAAACTGATGACATCGGATTCAGTCATAATGACGATACTCGAGTTCCTCCTTCCTAGGGCTCGTTAAATGTACTAGGATGGATTCGTACGAAGGACGAACTTATATTACAAGCATATGCTATCCCCTTCAAGCTTGTTTCCAAAAATAATTGGGGTACTCGCCAGAAATGGTGGGGAAAAATGAAACCAGTATCATCGTCGTGACTGCAGTATGTCGCTCTTGAACATGGCACTTGTCTGCATTCGTGTCGGGTTGGGGACATCTCATCTCGTTTTCTGCTTGCCTCCATGGGTTTGGGTAATCCCTTTTGACCTCTCATCTGCTCTTTGCCTCATCATCATGACCTTAGAACGTTTGATGTCAAACACTGCCAAATCCAGTGTAATGCCGCTGATATGTTCAAGAGAAGTTGACCTCTGCAGTTTCAACCCTCCTCTGATTCTCTACTGATCCTGATTCAAAAACATTATGTTCGTCTGTCTCATGTCGATGATGGCCCACCTTTGATCAAGGTCAATTCCTGTCGACTTCAGCTCATTATCTAGGAAGCTTATCTAGAGACTCCCTTCCAGTACCTTGGAGCCTGCATGCCTCAATGGCAGGTTCTCCGCATTCGACGTAAGGTTTTCATCATTGACCTTCGATCGAATGATTCTATGGGTGTTCGATGCTAGCTCACTATTCACATTCTGTGGATTGTACCTATAGTACCTTGAGGGCCATTGTCATTATTGGTGGTTCCTCTCGCGTCTGTTAACGACTTTCATCATTGGCTGGTAATCAAACGATGTTCTTGCATGTTCGACTTCAGCTCACTTATTCACATGCTAGAACTTGTACTTTGTTCGGGTCGAGATGGGGTGCAAGACCTTGGGTTTTGTCTAATAGAATCTAGACTGCGGATTTTGTGGATTATCATGATTGGTTGCATGACTTATTGATTGGATGGCTGTGACCACACCTGAGTCTATTTATCGATCCTCATTGGATGGCTGCGTCCATGCCTTGGATCTTGATTATTGTATACTCTATTATGGATGGCTGCGCCCATACCACACATCATGTATTTGAGATATCAGTTGTACTTGTCTACGCAGGTTTTCCGACAGCAGTGTTTTTAGTTGGAAACGTTCTCATAAAGCATTTCACCCCTCTCTCTCTCTCTTGGGCCTCATGCTTTAGGGGGTATCTGTTACATAGTAATTTTTCACCGTCCCTACAATCCCCCGTCCTGCACATTGGAGGGCCTTTTCTGTGACCTGTGAGTAGTGACATGACCTGAAACCACTTTCACAGCATCCCCCTTGACAAGGAAAATCATTCCCCTAAAGACAGTTTCCTGTGAAAAACCCTAAAAATAGACCTTTTGGCCTTGGTGCGACCAACCAGTTCAGCGCTCGCGCCAATGGGGGAAATCCACCAAAGAGGGGGCGCCAGTTGGCGCTCTATCCCAGTGTATTACTTGCTCCAAGCTTAATAAGGATTGTTTAAAAAAAATAAATGGCAGAAGTTTGATTCCAACCAACTCCTAAACGAGTCTCTAAAATGAGTTGGGAGGTTTGGCTCCGGATCTCCATGTAGGGGGAGTATTTTTCCACCTATCATGGAAGCTTCCTTGAGGATAGGGCCAATCCCACCATTGTAGGGATCCCAAATCCCCTTCCACCATCTATATAAGCTTTCAATTTTCCCTTAGCAAGCTAGAACTTAGAGCTGAATCAGTAGCAAGGAGACTATCGCCAGACAACCTTTGAGAGCCAAGCCGAAGAGAGAGAGATTTGCCCCATTTCCGATGAGCTTCATTGAGACGTGCTCCACTATCGACCCCGCCGAAGGAAGATCCAACATTAGAGCTTAAGGTTGTATCATTCCTTTGTTTTATTAATAATAAGTGACTTTGATTATGGTTTCACTCGTGTATCTTTATCTTTGATGAAATGAGTTACATCTTCTCTGACTGATTTTTAGTTACAAGATTTAGATTCTATGTTGTGTATCATCGTGTTTCTTCGCATGTGTGCAAGTGTTCGGACGCGCTAAGCTAAAGGATCATAATCTGCCGAAGCGGAGGATGGGAAGCGTCATCCTTCTTTCGATGACCATCGCGTAGGACCTGAGGTAGGCAACTTATCATTTCTTATCATTTTGTAATTAGAGACCTGCGTCTTAGCGTGACTTGATTGTTGCTAGACTCGATCTGGGCTAGTAGGGATCGCCTCTGTCTGCAGAGGGGATTTACCTCTCCAACACCATGGAATATGGAAGAAGGCTCAGGATGATATTTCCCTTGGAAGCACTAGGAACCATGGGGATTGAGTCATGGTTTTTGCTGGGAGTTTTGTGATTTAATTGATTTTATGATTTTTGTGCTTGATTTGAATTATTTTTTATGTCTAGTGCATGGCCATGCCACTTTGTTTGTGGTGTCATATTTCTATTGGATTTTCATGGTTTTCTTCTTTATTTCTTATTGTTATTGAGTTTTATGTTTTGAGGGTCTTGGGAATTGGTTGGGAAGGACAAAGGTTAATGGAGTTCGGGAAGATCTGGATGAAACCCAACATGAACTATAAGACTCAGATGAAGAGTGCTTCATGAGTAACGAGAAGTTGAAGGAAATATTATGCCAATCAAATGAGTTGGATGGGTCCATTGGGATAAATTGGCGATGGTAGGACAATCATGAGAAAGGTAACAAGAAAGTTAAAGTGAATGGATGTGAGGAATCTAATGCCTTGGCTAAGTTAGGGATTGTTGTTATCAATGTTGTGCATTATGTGCATGGATAAAGGGAGTTGTAGTAACCTTAACCTTATGATTATGATAATTATACTGTGATTATGATTATGTTGATGATTACATGTATATATGTATGTATGTATGTCATTTTCTGACAAGGTCTTCAGGGATCATGATTGTTTTATGCTGATGTTTATATGTATATATGTATGTATGTATGTCGTTGTCTAAAAAGGTCGCTAGTAATAATTATTGTAGAGGAAATATTTCTTATGCAGGTGAATTTCATGAAAGAGAATCCTAATCTTATGTGGAATCAAGTGGGAAGAGTAGTCCTGAAAAATATACAAGGTCAGTATTGTGTGGATATGCATTGATATTATATGTTTGTACTATGCATATGTTTATGTTATGGACATGTAATGATGAGGGATCCATCAACAGAATCAGAGTAGTGTGATTTGCGGCATGATGGAAAAAGCATGAATAGTGGAAAGACACTAGAAGCAAGGTTTCTTCGTAGAGTTAGTGTGTGGTCTATGGATGTGCAATAATACAGTTGTATATATGTTATACATGTAGCATATGTAGTATTGTGTACATATGATGTTGTGTTCCTGTTGTATATATGGTGTTATGTATATATTGCATATGTGGTGCTGTGTATAGATGGTGCTATGTACATGTTGGATATGTGGTGTTGTGTACATATCGTATTGTGCGAATGTTTGATACGCAATGTTGTGTGCATATGTTGTTGTGCGCATGTTGGATATGCAATGTTATGCACATATGGTGCTATGTACATGTTGTATACAATGTTATGTATATATGGTGCTGTGTGAATGTTGTACATGTCGTTCTATGTACATATGGTGTTATGTGTATGATTATACATGTGGTGTTGTGTACTTGTTGTACATGTGTAGTTGTGTACATGTTTTGTATGTGGTGTTGTGTACATATCGTGCACGTGGTGTTGTGTACATGTTGTGGTGTGTACACATTTTACAGGTGGTGTGGTGTAAATGTTGTTTAGGTGGTGCCGTGTACATGTTACGATGTCTACACATTGTGCAGGTGGTGTTATGTATAGGTGGTACTATGTACATGTTCTACATGTGATATGGTTGTACATGTGGTACTGTGTGCATGTCGTACATGTTGTGTTGTGTATATGTGATACTACATATGTGCATTGTGTAGTTGTGGTGTCGTGATATGTGTATTCATTGTGTTGTACTCTGTGTACATATATATACTATGTCATGATATACACCAGGTGTAGGTGTACGTGTTGTGTTGTAGATCGGATGTAGGTGTATGTGTTGTTTTGTATGCCGAGTTTAGCTGCATGTATTTTGTTATGTTGTAAGTTGTGTGTATGTGTACGTGATTGAAGATAAGAAAAGGCATTGGATGCTTTCTGGGTGTGGAAACCAAATTCAGTTAGTGTATGGAAAGGACAAAGGAAAAAAAAAAGGATTGCTTAAAGGATAAGTATCAATATTTTATTTTAGTTTTAATTATGCATGTGACCTATGATTCTGATTCATGATGATTACATGTGATCTATGATTTTGGTTTATGATGGTTACATGTGATATATGCTTTTTATTATGATGGTTGTGTTTTGAGCTAACCATATGTGATATGTTTATAGATGATGATTTGTTCAAACAACTCTTTTGACATGATGTGACAGGAAGTGAATAGAATTGCAAGTGTACCTTATTGATGGGCCACCAATGATGTATGGTGTGAATTTATTTCAATTTATTTTGAACCTAATGGAATTTATGTGCTTGGTACAAGAGAGCATGAAAATTCCTGGTTGGGAGGTTGGAATTGATTGCAAGAAAGTTAGCAACAATATAAAAAAAAATTGGAATATGCAGTAGTATGATGGTAATGCACTTCAGGAGCAGGGCCATTTTGGGACACTCATACCCAATAGTGTCCACTTATTTCCATAAGCATGCTATGAATAGTATGATGGCTTTGAGGCATGATTATGCCTTGGTTTTTGGACCTTCGGATGTAAGGAAACCTTGTTAAGGGACGTGTTGCTTGGGGGACTGTGTAGCAGAGAAGGGGATTCCTACGAAACTTGGAAGATGTGTGATTGCACAAAAGGGGGTGACTGGATTGATCAAGGGATTGTGTAGCAGAGAAGGGAAGGCCGAGGATGGATTTTTTTTGGTCATTAGAATTTCCAGATGGAATCAGATGTGCATTGGGAGTGTGCGTTGGAACAATGAGTCGATAAATGTTCACTGAGAGAACAAGTGGTGCAGTATTTTAGCGCTAGACATTGGATGCAACTTTGACTTTGGTTGTGGATTTTGGACTTCCTAGGAAGGAGGTGAATCTTGGTATTACATTGAGGATGGAGGTGTGAGCCTCTGGATTTCCTTGTTGATTAATACAAGCATCATATCCTTTTATTTTCTGGTTGAGAAAATGCGCATATATGTGTAGATTATTGTAAACACTGTATCGAGTTGTGTTTATAAAGCTCCATAGACAGTATGATTATTTTCTAGTTGAAGCAAATGTGCATGAGTGTATATGTGGTTGCTATTGTAAATATTGTAATTATTTGTGTTATAATTCTCTAGTAAATGGTATGTTTGTCATGTTTGAACAGTGGTCATTGTAAATAATGCAACGAGCTATGTTATAAATATCCACGGGAAATATGTTTTGTTTCAGTGGCTTGTTGGTAATAAGTGTCATTGAACACCCATGATAGTGTTCCCCCAAGGGGGAGGGTTTTGTAACAACCCCGGTTTGATTTTTCCATGTAATAAAATATAAGAACAAGTTTACGGGACACATATTCCAAGCTAAATTTTGGGAAAAACATCCTAGTGGGTGTTAATTTGGTTTATTATGGCTAAGAAAATTGGAAATGGTAATGGAAAAGGAAAAGAGGGATTATTTGGAATATATTTATGAAAATAATGGAAAATAGGAAGAAGGGAAGGTGAAAGGTCACAAGTTTCATATGAGGAGGAAAATGAAAGAAAATAATGGAAAATTGAAGAAAATAGAGGCCTCATTAATAAAAAGGCTTATGATGATCAATTGGTAGCCTTTTTTCAGTTTAGTTTTGGAGCTCTCATTCTACTCGCTCTCTCTCACACCCTTGTTAACCTAGAGTTTTCTTGGAGTAGTCTTGGAGGAGTGCGACATACTTGGGATTTGGAGCAAGAAGGCAAAGGAAAAGTAGGAAAGTGAAATATTACATCAGGATAAACAACTACAATGAGTTTTTGTTGAAGGTACCAAGTTGCATTTATTATTCCCTTACTAGTTTTGGCATGCATGTAGTTTCTTGGTTATGATCTGTCATTAGAATGGAGGATTTCCTGGATTTCCATTGGTTTTTCCTAGCCTTTCCACTTCTTGGACAGCCATGGTGTTGTGGGTTTCTTTCCTTTTATTTTCTATTTGGTTCTCATGTTCCTTATGGTTGTGGTTTGAGTTATTAGTTCTTGGAAGCCTTGGTTGGACAAACTCTCTGGAAGCCTTGTAACAAATTGGGTTGAGTTATTAGTCCTGATTTTCTTGATTGTAAAAACAATCTGGAAGCCCTTGGTGGGTTGAGTTACTAATACTGGAAGCCCTGGTTGGAAAAAATATCTAGAAGCCCAATGACAACTGTGGGTTGAATTACTAGTCCTGGAATCCTTGGTTGGAAAAAATTCTCTCGAGCCCTGGATAACTCAGGTAGAGACCGATTTGGTGATGGTTAGTGATGCTCGATCGTGAGGTCGAATCATTGGTTGAGGGTTGAGGTGGTTTTTCCTTTGGAAGCCATGGTTTGGTTTCTTTTTATTTTGTTTCATGATATCCTACATTCATGCTTGGAATATGTCATGGGGATGATTAGCTGAAAGAAAGAATTGGTTTAACCAAATTTATGGTCGGGTGGTACATGGAAGTCCCATACCTGGTTGCACTTTGCATATGTCAATAAGAGCTCTTTTCCCTCTTGTAATTGATGGGTAAATGTACTTTTTACCATGTGATCTTGATGGTTATTTTATCATTATTATTTTTTTGGCTATATGCTAGTTATGAGCATGGTTTATGACATACATGAGTTATGGATCTCATTATTTTTTGATTAGTCGATGAAATATTAATGAATGCATGACCTAAATGATTATCTTACATCTATTGTGATAAGGCGTCAATCCTTCTTGAATATTCTTAGATAAGTATGAGATCCCTATTCTTAGATTTGTTGTTATGATATGTATATTACATGTTCATGATTTGTTTGATGAAATGGATGTCATAGATAGGACTTGTTAGTTCAAGTTATTTTTTAAGATTTGTATGGAAGGATTTTTCATTGTGTCATTCATGGTTATGGAAATTTTCATTAAGTTATGGGAATAGGTCTGGATCCCAGCCTGAAAAGGTGGCCAAAATCCCATAGTCGTAGGCAAAAAAATGTGTGAAAAAGACTTTAGTTTCTCCCTTATAGGCATCATGCATGCGACTGGAGGGTTTCAGTAGAAATAAGGAAGTGTTGTGCCAGCGTCTGGGAGATCAGGGCATTGAAAAAAGAGGTTTAATTCAGGGTCTAGGCACCTGGAAGGGTGTTTTAGCCCTTGGGGTTCCTATAACACCTAATAGGGAAGCCATTAAGGTTTTTTCTTTGTTGATTCCACTTCATTAAGTTGATATAGGAGGTTGAATCATATCATAGTAACTCTTCATCACATGTTTACCCTAGTAGGCCAGTAACTTGGGTAAATGTGGGAGGCGAGCGTTACACTATTATAACCTAAGTCTAAAAAGTTGAAAGGGAAAATATGACCTATGTGAGTTCCCAAGTGATGGGGATGAGTTTCTCATGTGACACTGTGAAAAAATAAAACATGGACACATATTTCGTGTTTCCCATCATTCTTGGTAGCTTTCCATGCTCATTTGACCATCATTGCTTGTTGGTACCTTGCTAGTTCATTGTTGATTCATCCCTAGTTTAGTACTGGTTAATGCTACAAACACAAGGGTAAGTGAACTAGGATAGTGATGGAGCCTATAACTTTATAAAACTATGTTAACTTCCTTGGTGGAATTCTATGGCAAATTCTCCTTGCTCATCTTGGGAAAGGATAAAGCTTGTAGGTGGAATTGGTTGGGTAGAATTGTCCATTGTGAGGCTTAAGGGGTGTTTGGAATAGTTATAAGGTTAGTTGAAACCTTTGGAACCAAAATACTTTGAGAATTCATGGATGGTACGTGTTATAAGCCCAAGGATAATAAGGGAATAACCTGATGGATTGTATATATAAATGGGTGCACTAACTTGGATTGTATAGGCTAGGAAATGCGAGACTATAATTTTTGAGGTTGTTGGAGTTGGTACCCTACCTAATACTTGTTTGGTATAATTTGTATGATGATAGTTGGATCAAGGTGATCCTTTTTCATTATGGAGTATAACCCTGGCTTGGGGGTGACCCACTACTGAGAGATTTAGAGTACTTTCTTCTATGGTTGGATGGAAAGCCTAAGGTCTGCAACCATTTGGTGACTTACATTAGAAAAATATGCAATTCATACTTTATATATATTTCAAGTTGTGTTAGTTTGAAGTGTAAATGATATTTAATGAATTTATATTTTTGTGCATGATTATATAGTTGTTTTGTTCAAAATTACTCACATATTGTGTAATTGCGTTAGATATTCATGAACAGAGTTATTGAGGTACTGGAGGTACCAGGTAGATGAATTGAATCTGGTAGGGAAAATAAAATTTTGAACAAAGTTGATATTTGAATAATTGGATACTATGCTATGGAACTGATGTAGGGCATGCATAATTATTATGTATAGTTGATGGATACCATTTTCACATAAATTATTGGAAAAATGTAGAATAAGTTGCATAATTAGTTAGTAAACTATGCATATGATTGAAAACTAGTAGACCTATAGTCGACTGCAAGTGTATTCAATTGATAGTAGATTGGCAACCAAATCGATAGGTAGTTAATGGGAAATAAATTCCTATGTCTAGTTGAAAGACATGTTATATTCTTTGTTTTATGAGTTGAGTTGAATTCCCAAGAAAGTGTGGTAACAAAAGTAGTGTTGAGTGGTAGTTACCCTCAACTAGGTGGATAACGGGTTTTGCAAAGTGGTATCAAAGCTGAATTGTTTAAATAATAGACATAAATTAGGATGAAGACTAGAAATTGAAATTCATCACTAAATAAATCTCAGAATAAGATGAGTCCATCTGCAATGATTACCTTATTAACTAAATTGACTATTTAGTTTATTTTCCATTCAAATCGTCTGTCTCGAACACTTAGTTAACTAGTGTATTTCTTAGTTGATTCGAGTAGGTGGTCAATTGAATAAAATACTTAGTCAAAACATACTTGTGGTCGAATGGTATTATGGTGGTCAATTTGACCGATGATTGATTGATTTGACTACTAGGTCAAATCATATTTATATTCAACTAGCACAGTCTATTGGTTAGTTTGATGAGATAGTCAAGTAAGCTTCACTGTAAACTTTTTAATTGATTTGATTGATGGTTGATTAGTTAGTTAGTGTTGGGCATTCATTTTTTTTCCTTTTTCACTATTAGAAGTTCCATTTTTGTCCCTTTTTACTCCCTCCTTTCACCTTCATACCATTCCTTTTACCATGTTTACTCATGTTTTCCAAGGAAATAATTACAACAAACCCATAAGGTATCAAGTTGTTAATTTCGTTTATTTTCCTTATTTTTCATAAGCTAATAGAGTTAGAAATATTTTATGCTAAAAATGGTCCTAGATCTTGTAATCCTAGTACAGATCTAGAAAGCCTTATCATCTCTTAGCATACTTGTGCACCTTTAGGACAAAATCTGCAATATGGGTTTTATTTCTAAACACCTAGATATGGTTTTATGTTCACCAAAACTACTCTAGGATACATGAGGGTAACACCATATTATGTCCAAACTTCTAGTAAACCTTGTCCCCAAACAATGCATCCAATGTAGGTTGAAATCATTTCCATGTCGAAGTGGATATTTTAATGCATTCCATGCCATGAAAATATCAAAAAATTATTTATGTTCCATATTTTATCAATGATCAATGTAAATTGACATTTATGATGTATCCTCTATTTACTATTAATCAGTTGTAATAGTTCTGTCGACCCACGAAATAGGGGAATTGGTTGTGGGTCTAACATACCCTCCTATGCTTTAAATATATTCTATGTGTACGATGTATGGCGATGCAGACAATCAACGCGAGTTGAGAATAGTTATATTGCGAAAGTTAGAGGATTAGATTTATGAAATTCAATGCAAATATGTGAACCCAATTTCCATAATATGTATATGTTAACATTCTAAATATTTTTTGTAACTATTTTGTAGTGTTGTAGCTTCTCTTGTAATGCAAGTCAATTAGGAAGGACTGCAAAATATGGTTTCCACTACAATATATTTCCTTTATTTAGTTAGTTAAAATAGATTTGTTTGAATTTTGGATTCCTATATTTTCTTTTCTAGTTCAAGATTTCAATTCTCATTATTTAATTTCCTAAATATTGTTTTAATCGTTCATTACATGCTTTCATTTGTAATTGTATGATTCCCTATAGAAATTGATCACTCACTAAAGGTTCAAGAAAATATTTTCTTCTAATATATTGTAGGACCATTTAATGTTTCAAATCAAACAAGGGATTGTGATTTTGGCCTAAAAAATCATTCTCAAAAGCTCAATCAAATGATCAAATAGATCTATATAGTGACCACTTTATGCTTTAATTGGTTTTCCTTGCAAGTGTGTTTTGAAAAAATTGAGTCACAATAGTTATTTCATAGTGCAAGAGTCATTCATGTACTAATTATGCACTTAAAGTGTTGGAATTTCAAAGTTTACATATATGGATTAACTGCAAAATGTAACTAAATTTAAACATACAAATTATCTAACATATTTGGCATCATTTTTAGGGAAATGCTAAAAAGAATTAGGGAATTTATAGTTTGTTTGTCTTGAGCACTTTAAATTTCATAAATTTTCTTGCGTGTGATTTGTTTTCGGTATTAGCATTCAAATATATGGTAAATCAGTGAGTTTGATAGTTCAATGAACCTAAAGTAGGTCAGTAATATATGACTAAGGAAAGATACAAAAGAAGAAGAGATGCCTATTATTATCCCTTCACATACTAGCTAAATGGAAAGAAGATCCACAAGAGGAAGATACAAATACATGACTCTAGTGACTCAACCAAATCCAAATTTCTAGTGCATAGCTCAAGAGGTAAGGGATTTTTAGCAAGTAAAATTGTAGGGCCTATAAGTTTTCCATTTTCATCGTATAATGAATGCAACATTAATAGTTGTGAACCAAGCAAGAAATTAGAATTGAATTGGAATTATATTCAATTGTAAAAGTAGAATTTCCACATCCAAGATATGAGTACACCCTATTTGAGGGTAGAAATATGGAAGAAGGAAAAGGTGAGGTGTATTAAAATGGTGAAGGTGAGGCACATAAAAATGAAGAAGGGGGGTAACTTTTGGTTTCCCAATTGTGGAGCCTACCACAATTGTGAAATTGAAGAGCATCCCTCCATTAGTTTTTCCTAATTATCATGGCATGGACACAAAATATCTCAATGATTTCTTATTTAGTTTGACATTTTGTTTTTTAGTTATGAATATTCAAATGTGCACAACAAATAAAATTGTTTCCTACTACTCTCAAACATTCAACCTTGCATTGGTTTATGGGATTGGGAGGAAACAAATTTTGGACATGGGATGAAATGCTTAATACTTTCCTTAAAAAATATCAAGAATATTGTAATGCTAGAATTGAGAGGATATTTTTTAAATGACCAAAAAGAAGAGAATAACTTATTATATTATCTTGAAAGGTTTTTATATAATCTCCAATGATAGAAGAAAATTAGAATAGATCCAAATACCATTAAAGCCATTTTTTTAGAGGAGTTATATGATTATATAAATATGCTTAATTCGATGGTATATGGATATTTTTATCAACTAACTTTTGAACAAATTAGTGAACTATGCAAGAGTTATTCTCGAAGTGAAGCTATATTTGGTAAGGGGTATAGAGACTCTTTCTAAAGTTATCAAATCTACAATAAGTGGAGTAAATAGGGATGAATTAGGAAATATATTAGAAAATTTTAAGATTGAAATTCTTAGTACTCTTAGTTTGTAGTTGGAAACTTCAAATATTAAAAAGATAAAGAAGAATATAATGCAACTCTTTCTATTTTATACTCTATATACAAAAATTAAAAAAATATTAAGAAAGTACCCTTTAAATCACATTGAATTTTTTTCTATTTGTGTAGGGTAACATTCAACAAAGTATTTTCCCTCTTTACCTGGACTCAAGGAAGTTTATCAAGGAGAAAATGAAGCAATACTTTTTATGTGTAATAGACCTAGGAAAACGTTCATGTAATAAAATGTAATAAAGGAAAAATAAGACCATGGTTAAGGGATGCTTATTCCAAGTTGAATGTTGGGCAAATATATCCTAGTGGAAATCAATGGATATGTGTTTATGGCTAAGGGAAATTGGAAAAAATGGTTAAGGGATTAAAGAGGCAAAAAGTATTTTTGACACATTATTTATGAAAATAATGGAAATTAGGAGAAAAGGATGGTGAAATTACATAGGTTTCATGTGAGGAGGAAAATGAAGGAAAATAATGGAAAATGAAGAAAATAGAGGCCTAATTGATAAAAAGGCTTATGAGGATCAGTTGGTATCTTTTGTCAGTTTAGTTGTGTAAATTTCTCTTTATTATCTCTCTCTCACACCCTTAGGATACTTAGAGTTTAATCGGAGCATTTCAGCATTGAGCCAAGAAAGAGGAAAGCAAGAAAATAAAATACAAGGAAATGAAAGCAAGGCACAGATCAAGCAAGGAAGAGCAGGATCTAGTAGCTTCAACAAGAATTCTTGTAGGTAACGCATTGCATGTGTGATTTCCCAGCTGTTTTGGACATGCATGAATTATTCATCTTGGTAATTGGTTCTCTTTTTGTTGGGGGAAGGGTTTTTCCAGGTTTGACAGTGGTTTTCAGCCTTGCATTGCTTTTTTCTGGATTCCATGGTGTGTTGGGATTTTGATCTCGGTTTTGAGCTTTGGAATTGCTAGATGGACATTGGAATTTGGGGCGGAGGTGGTCTCAAGAAAAATTCCCAAAGGCCTAGAAATCTCTTGACCATTTTTGGTGTGATACACAGTGAATCCTGAGGGTGGTGTCTCAGTTTAGGGCCTAGTGATCTAGGATTGGATTGTGGTAAATCCCAAGAGACAAGGAGACATAAAATTCCTAAAGGATAGTGATGTATTCTAGATGGTATTCCAAGTTCAGTTCGGTTTTGTGATCAGAGCACCGGTTTTGGTGTGATCACAGTATGGTGAGGTTGGAGGTGGTATAACGTCTGGATTCCCTTGGTTGTTTTTGGATTGGTTTATCCATGATATTCCACATTCATGCTTGGAATATGACATGGGGTTGTCTGGCTGAAGAGATATTTGGCTCAACCATGTCTATGGTCAAGTGGTACATGGAAGTCCTGAACCTGGTCGATTTTTTCCTATGTTTAATGAAAGCTAAGTTCTCTTGATTTTGTACTTATTAATGTGTGGATTTAATGGTTGTTATCTCACTATTATTTCCATGGTTTTATGTTGGTTATAAGCATGGTTAAGTGAATTATTCATGTCATGGTTATTTCATGTATTTACTTGTAATTTTTAAAATAAAAGATGCAAGACCTAATTGATGCCACATATGTTTAAGGAAAATGATGGTGATCCTTCTTGTAATGTCTCATAAGTGTTTTTAGTCATTCATGATTTGCCTTGTATCCTAGACCTATAAATTTCATTCATGCCAAGTGTTTGAAAGAATATCAGTCCTGATTGGGGATGGTCAGGCCTGGTGCTGGAGTTAGTTTTTGGTTATTTGGAATTTTCTTCATGTGTTTGATGGATTTTGAAAGATACATGAAGTTATGGACAACGTCCAAGATTATGGGATTAAAAATTTCCTTAAATCCCACATATACAGGCACATATCTAGGAAAATGAGTCCCTAGATGCACACATGTGCATGTTGTGGGAGCATCTAGAGCCTCCCAGACGCACCCTAGCACATATCAAGGGAGTGTCCGGGGGTTTTCTTCCAAAAAAATAAGTGGGACCTAGGGAAAATTTAGGTGGATGACTATGACAGACTCTAGGGTCCCTATATAAGGTGCATGGAGTTTGTGTTATGGTTTTCCACATTTATTCCACTTCCTTAAAGTCGCTAAGGAGGTTGAGTATACTCTTAACTGCCCTCAGCTCATGTTTAGCCCGGTTGTTCGGTTACTTTGGTAGATGTGAGGTGAGGTGTACATTATAGGTGGTATCAGAGTGTGGTTGCTCTCTCCTTTGGAAAAGTATGATGTTGTCAAGCTTATTGTCATTATGAATTCGTGTCGGTCATGCATATGTTTCTCATGCTGGTGGTCTATGTACTTGTTGCATTCATGTGGTGTTTTTCATGGTGGTAGTGGTGTCGCCATGTAAGGGTTGATGATGTTGTTGTAAATGTGTTTTCATGAGCATATGACTATTTATACATGTTAGAAACCTACATGTTGTTAAGTAGATAGTGGTATGGTTTAGGTTGTAATGCATGAGTTCATGGTGTGTAGTTGATATGGTCATGCATTGATGAGTTGACTATAATGATGTCTATGCGTTGATATACCTATGTGTTACAAGTATATATCATGTTATGATTATGTTTAAAAATGTATTACGCTGATTGGTTTATATTGCAGATGAGATATCCTCCCCGAATTATGCTAAGGTACGTTGGTTTATTAGGATTTGGTTTACGCTAATATGAGATGCCTTGCAGGAAGAAATAAAAGATGGCTAGCAAGATGGTAGAATACAAATATTCTCCTTATGAATCTAATGAGCAACAAGTGTTGGGCACTCATCTAATTTAACAGATAAACTGAGAAGTTTGAAGGAAGAGATAAGGAGTTGTAAGGTGGACAATGATAGAATCATACATGCACAAGAAAAATAAGCAGAAGTAATTACGAAAATCCTTCAGAGCTTGTTAGAATTGTAGCAACAGGGATCACTTCAGATTAGTTATGGACAAGAGTATGGAACTAATTGTACATATGGACGTAGGTCTCCCAGTAGTTACAAGTCAGATAAATATTACACGACTAGAGATGGAAAATTCTTGGACACGTTGGATAGGAGAGGTGAAAAAAAGATGTATTATTCTAGTTCTAGTTCTGACAGGCACTATGATCGTCTTCGTTATTATCCTTATAGGAGGAGTGATAGGGATATTTTCTATATGAGTTTAAGAAATAAAAGCCACCTACGTTTGATGGATATATGAAGAAATCATAGGATGCAAAGGCATGGTTTCTTGGTATGAGGAAATTGTCCAGGTTGCATGACTATTTAGAAAACGTGAAAGCTAGAATAGCCACATTCAGTATCAAAGGAAAAGCATATATTTGGTGGGAAGATGTGAAGAATTTAAAGGGTATTTATGTGCAGGAACTGACTTGGAGTGAGTTCGAGAGGCTATTTCAGAATAAGTATTTTTCATAGAGGTTTATATTGCAGATGAGATATCCTCCCCGAATTATGCTAAGGTACGTTGGTTTATTAGGATTTGGTTTGGAGTGTGCTGCCCATGGTTTTCCTGATCGTATTCTTCCAGAGCGGCCATTATGTGGAGGTCCATAGGCTCGGTGTTCTCATTTGTATGCCTATTCTGGGACTCTGGCTCCTCTAAGGATTCATCATTACAAAAGATGAAGGAATCAAGGTCGGTATGTACAAAATATAATGGTGAATTTTCAGGATTCTCGGGGCTGCTGACTAGGAATTTCATTTGGGATTCTCTATATAGTCTTCTTAATTGGCCAAATATAGGTATAGTGGCATATGAGCCATCCATCTGCATGGTGCCTTGTAGCTTGGCTCCCCATGATCTAGATAATAACATGCCATACTTGGGTGGCACATCTGCCACCACAACATCCATGACCATACATTTAGCAGGGATTTGGGTCAGGCTCACACACAGGTCTTTGATCAGGCCAAGGCATTTTACTCTGCTAGAGTCAAATGAGTATAAGTCTTTGTAGGGTCTGGTTACCTCTAGACCTAGTCTTTCCATCACTACCTTGGGCATTAAGTTGTGTGATGCTCCTGAATCATGCATTGCATTGTGGAGTATTTTATCATGAATGTTGAGACTAATATAGAAAGGTGGTACTACCCCTTCCTGAAACTTTCCTTCAATCTTAGGACCAAACAAGAGGGCAGGCTGATCATCATTCAAGTTTACAGAATCAGTGTATTCCCCTAAATTCAATGCTTTCAAAATTTGGCCCTTATATGCAACCTGAGTGGCCAACTCAGATAATGGTACAGATATTTTGATTTTTGCAATCTCACTTTCTAAACTAAAAGTGGATTGACTCTTGGAAGTGTTCAACTCTGTTTTATTTGCCACTGTTTTAGTGGCTGAATCAGTTTGTGTTTTCTCATTATGTACATGTGTAGGAACAGTTTTATCAGGAGAATTAACTGAGGTGCTAGTGCTACTGGTTTGCTGACTTTGTCTTTCATTGTTTTGGTTGTCCTTTTCTTTGTTACTCTCAGAACTCTTGGCTGTTGAATTGTCGTTCACAGCAGTTACTTTAGAAGATTTTTCAGGCCTTTTCTTGATGGTAACCTCGGAATTTTTTGTTTTGGAAGTGTCTTGGTTCTTTTTTCTCCTGAGCCCATATTGTTCTCTGACCTGTAACATGGCATCTTGGAACCCAAGTCTGTACTCTTCAGTTTCTAATCTCTCCTTATCCCAATATGAAGATGAGGGTTGATCTTCCTCTGAGTCACAGTTCAGAATTGAGTCCTCTGTTTCGAACATGTTAATAGTATTCCCTTCAGACTCCTCAATGACTCCCTCATCCTCATCTAGGAAGTTTTGAAATGGGGGAATGATTTGTTGATCTGACTCTTTCTGTCTGTTGGGAGTGTTGTTGTTTCTTCTAAAATTTTGATTTTGGTTCTGATTTTTGTTTAGGTTACTAACCGTGACAACCATTTTCTCCATCATTTGTTTCACCTTTTCCACGTCCTTGTACATGCATTCATTATTGGGGTCAGACGTGGAGGCTACATTGTCATCCCTGTATGTTAGCCTCTTCTCAGATCTTAGTTTTGCTCTTTTCTCGAGCAGATTCGCTTCTATGTTTACTGCCCCTTTCTGCATATCCTCCAAGGTGGTGTACTCTTTATCTCTAAGCTCATAGGCCATGTCAGCATCAAATCCATCAGGATATTTTGCTAGGGCCATACCTTGTGGAGGTTTCATGTGTGGAGGGAGAGCATTATAAATACTGTTGAATCTAGTGGTATAATCATGAACACTCTCTCCTACGTTCCTCTTAAGGGACATGTATTCTGCTAGGAGCTGGCGAGGGTTTGCTCTAGTTTCCCATTTGTTTATGAAAGTCTGGTATAAAGCAGGGAGATCTTGGATACTACCAGCAGGTAGGTTTTTAAACCACTTTTTAACCTCTCCCCCCAGGCTCTGCGCAAAAATTCTCATTTTGATTGTTTCATCATCAATTTCCATATAGTCAAAAGAGTCTTCCATTTTATCAACATGCTGCTGTGCTGTTGTAGGCTCTTTAGCAGGGAAGTGCGGGATCTTTGATTGATAATAATTTGGTAAGGGCAGTAGAGGCTGAGGTAGGACTAGAGGTGCATACCAGGCTACCATGATGATGTTTTGGGGGGGATAGGGTTGGCTTGAGCAGCTGGTATTTGGATGACAGGGATGTTTGGACCAGCAGAAGTCTGTTGAGCAGATCTCGGGTGAGAAAACCCCAAGTTTTGGAGAAAGTGGAGATCAGGTGGTGTGGAAGGAGGGGTTTCACTGTCCCTAGGGTCCGGCTGGTCTGAAACACTGAATGACCTAGTTCTAGGTAATTTGTTTTGAAGGTCTAGGTCGAAGAAAGGGTCTAATAGAGCTGCAAGATCTTCTGGTGCAGAATTGGCTCTATGAATGTTGTTGGAAATGGTTGATCTCCTACTTGCAGGTGTTATTTTAAGGATTTTTTTAGGATTATCAACTATTTCAGGTGGGTCTGGATTAGGGAAAGCTCTTGTATGAATGATTCTGTGGGCCAGAGTGTAATTTTTAGCTAAGCAGCTTAACCCTACTAGTTATTTCTGTTGTGGTTGACGTTGTCTCAGGGCCGGTCTCCCAGTGGAGCCTTCATTATGCTTTGAATCTGGTCTCCCAGTGGAGTCTTATGTGAAACCAAGGTAATCAGCAGGCCTACTGATCACCAGTGGAGTATTTTCGTTTGGGAACAATGGAGTCACCAGGTGAAAGGTTTAGGATGTTTCTGGGGGGTACACTGTCCACCGCAGTGATGAGGAAATATCCCTTTCAGGAATATCCCACAAAACACAGCAAACTCAAAACAGAGATGGACTGGGAGGGGATTTACCAGATGTGTCACCTCCTAAAGAGGATGAGATCCGGAGGCTACCTGGCCCTTACCAGGCTCTGTCTGAGAGTAAGGGGTAAAACACACCAGAGGTAAGTGGAATAGGAAGGATAAGTGTTTTACTGCCAACCTAACCAGAGCTCTAAGCTTCTAAGGAGGTTTGAAATGAAAAGCACTCAGAATCTCCCCAGTGGAGTCGCCATTATGTTGGTGTTCCCATGTTTTGGCAAGGTTGGCAATACCAAAAGATGAGACAACATAGAACCACTTTCAGACCTTAGGATCTAGCCCTCCTAGGTCCAGAGAGGGATCTCTCTATGATTATCAAAGGATATATGTCTTCGAAGTCCTCAATTGTGATTTTAGGCTAGTTATAGGCTCAAGGTTGTTCGTTTGATTGTTTGAGTTTGGTTGTTGAGGATCAGGAAGGAAGGTTTCACCATAAGACAAGGATGGGTAAAGAAGGAAGCTAGGCAAAGATAGATAACTCAGAGAACATTAAGGCCATTGGGCGATGGAGTCAAGAAAGGATTTACTTATGTTCAATGTGTAAGCTTCAGTTGGGCTAGTCATCTAGAGCATTCAGATTTCAAAGACTGATTGGTGGGATGGAACATTAAGGAATGAGAATGAAGGATGGAGAACCATCTGATTCTGTCTATAGATCAGGCCAGAGGTCATTTAACTCCAGGCCTGCTTGGACAAAACCATAGGCAACGCAAGGGATCTTGAAAAGGTTTATATGGAAGGGATAGGTTATGAAGAGGCAGAGACAGGCTTCTAAACCTCCCAAGGTTCCTAACCTCTTTCAATTAAATCTTAACAAAAACATCTGAACATTGATTCTATTAACTTGCACATCAGAGAGTAGGCAATAATCATCGACTACACTGGTTTAGTCAATTAAAAACAATATTCAGATACACATATGAGCAGAAAACATTACAGACTGAGAGAGCTGGGACATAAGGTACCTAACAAGGGTAAATCTTATGTCATGCGTTCAGATGCCAGTCAGAAGAACATGAAATGAAATGGAAATAGACGCAGAGATGAGAAAAACATCACCAACTGCTGTAGATCAGGATCCAATGAAAATTGCTTATCATGTTAAACACAACACCACTCAGGTACATCACTGCCCAAAGCTTTTACATTCAGCCTGAATACATCATATTTCTCGGCCTATCATACAATCATTAGACAGGGAACTTGGCTCAGGACAAAAATGCTTGCAATTCACTGATAATGCATCAACAACCATTAGAATGATATCCCTCTGTGCGTTATAGCAGAAGAGACACAGAGGACTGACTGAGGAGGTAGGTGAATTTTAAATGTTACATTTAAACACAACAATGAATGCAGGGCCGAGGCCCATGCTGCTTGATATGTTGTATATTTAATCTTTGTCATCTCCCCGGTGCAATAGAGATCTGCTTCGGATATGATTTGACCTTTTGGCTGCAGTAGTCCAGGTGTTTTGAACAAAATGAAAGAAACTGCTGAGAGGTCTGCCTCATAGATGTTAGATTGTTTTGAACTATAGCTGGGGCAGAAAAATCCTTCAGGGACACGACGCATAATAAAGACTGTATGGGAGACCTGTCCTTTATGGAAAAACATTCTGCTGATAAGTAAACCTCGATATTACCTCTTATTGATGTTCAGGATCTCCAGATCGATCCTCGGTGTTACACCATTTTTTGGTCATCTAACCTATTATCATTAGATGGACCCAAGTACACCATGTAAGACCAGTTTTACCCTAAGTAAAACTGCTTTCACTATGTTAAAACAGGAAACCCCAAAAGGAAATATTAAACAAACCCATATTTTTTTTATTTTCCTCATGGAATAATTAATTAAATCATAATTTAATTATTATTCCAAGTCATGTTTAACCCAAAATCAAAGAAATCAATTAGATAAACCTTTATTTATCTTATTATTTCTAGGAATAATCATTTAAACCTTATTTAGATGATATTCCTTGTTAAATATGACCAAATCACCCACAAATAATTAAATAAATCACTATTTATTTAACTATCTTTCAACCACCTCCATAAATAATTAAATAAATCATGATTTATTTGATTATCTTCTAACCGCTTCCTTAAAAAGATAAATAAATCATTTATATATTTATTCTTGACAAATTAAGGGATTTGACCCAAGTCAAATACCTTTTCCCTCCAACAAATATAATAAAATATTCCATAAAAAGTGGATCTAGATCTGGTTAACCCATGTACCAAGATCTAGAATGACCCAATATTTTGTTATAAATAGGAGGGTTTTTCCTACCATTCTTCACCTTTTGTTGCCTATTAGATCACTCTGGATCTATACACTTGGTCACATTTTTCCATCATTTGCTATGTGAGCTCCCATTGAGCTCTTTTCTTTGCATTGGGTTTTCTGCACCAACAAGAGAGAGAAATCTTAGATCTGAAGTGCTGAGGACTTCCAAGAACCCATCCCACTGAGGAGAATTGGATACGCCTTCTTGTTTTCCTCCCAGGTGCCCTATTAATACAAAAATTCTTTAAAAAATCGTTCTTGTCTTGTCTATTGGTATATGGAGCAAACCCTTGTTTTTACTGCTTAATGTCTTTCCATGCATAGATCTGGTTTTTGCAGCTCTTTTCTTGTTCAACTAACAGCAGATCTGAAGATATTGGCAGCCACTTTTATTGTTAGGGCTATTAGTTATGCGTAGCTAAAGTGGTCCATTTTCGTACACTTCGACAAAGGATTCATACTAACAAATGGCGACTCCACACGGGTTTTAAATTACGACCGCTGTCGTTTTTCATATTCCTGCATATCCAGCTACTTCAGACCCTAGGGTTTCTTTTTAGCTGTTTATTTTTCCTATTTTTATGTTGTTTTTCTCACATAAAACCCTAAAACATCAAAATTTCTAACTTCCGTGTGTTTCTGGCCCTATTGCGCAGGTAAGCGACACCAGCCGCAACTGAGACGACAACTTTTCTGAAAATCTGCTGCCGAGACAACCAGAATGGGGGGTTGCAATTTTTGGCCCTAAACCTGCGACCTGGACCTCCAGGTCGCACTTTTCAGCCTGTTTCCTGCGACCTGCACTGAAATCAGGTCAGAACCTGCGACCTGCCACTTTTTCAATGATTTTTCTGCAATTTTTCTGGGTTTTGCTGCAGCTTCTGTCAGGGTCTTCTAGCCTCTGTCTCAGCCCGCCTTGACCAAGTTCTGATCTGTTTTTACTCATCTAAGTGGGAAACTAGCCCCCTAGGGCTTTAGTACCCTCCACTTTTTGTGGAAGAGTTTTAGCTATTTCAGCCATCTGTTTTTCAGAGCTTCAGCCTCCCTTTTTCCAGATCTGTTACCTCCCTTTCAGATCCGTTGTAATCAGCCTTTCTTCCTTTCAAATCACCTCTTGTCGTTTTGTTTGGACCTCTTTTTAGGGCCCCCTCCTTGCCCCCTCCGTTTTTTTGCTGATTACCTTCCTTTTTCCATCCACCTTGCCCTTGTCTCTTGGCTGTGATCTGCACCTCTTTTCAACAGTTTATCCTTTAGATCCCTATCCCTTTTGACCCTAGATCTATTGGCCTCTTTTTCGTGTGTTTTGAATAGATTTTTGCCCTCTTTTAGAGTAGTTTTGAGAGACCCGCCTTTTTGGGTTAGATTGATGCATAGTTAGCTATTAAGTGTTCTGTTATTTCAGCAATCTATATTGTTCTTTGCATATTTCTTTTCAGTTACGCAACACACTTTTTCTTGCTCTCAAAATGAAAAGGGTTTAAAAATTAAAATTAACGCACACCACACACTGACCCTAAGTGAAGAAGCGCCTGGTTAACACCGCCTGACAAGGACTCTAAAATCAATTGTCACTGCACCTTATCTACCCTTGACATTACTTGATTCTTTCCCTTTCTGCCCCTGTCGGTTTCCTTCTTCCTGTCATCATTGCACCCCCAAGGCGCCTTTCTCGGAGACTTCTTGGCCTTCACCCTCAGTTTCCGGTTGATCGACCTGCTCCGCACCGCCGTCGTCGAGCCAGTCCACCCTCGAGTCCGCACTTCGACTCCTCTCCTGATTCATCGGGTCCTCCTTCTCCTCCTGGTTCTCCCCCTGTCACCTTCACTATGTCTGGTCCAGGGCCTAACGATAGCGGTTCTCCCGGCCCCAATGCCGGCCATACTACTAGCGGAACCGCCACAGGAACTACCCCAGCCACCCCTGTGCTGCCGTACATTGCAGGCCTCAGCCTCCCCGATTTCCATCAGTTGATCAATGACCCCATTCACCACAATGCTAATTGGCCCGCTATGCCAACCAAGCTCCCCTCCGACATCCCTAAGTTTGAGGGCCTTAATGGAGAAGATCCAACCAATCATGTCCGATCTTTCCACATGTGGTGTTCCTCCAATTCCATTACCGATGACTCCATCCGTCTTCGTTTGTTCCAATGCACGCTTACCGGCGAAGCTTCCAAATGGTATGTTGAACAAGCCACCTCTTCCCATACCACCTTTGCGACCCTTGCTCAGGCCTTTTTGTCCTATTTCCAGCTCCCTCTCCGATACGACACTGGCACGGAGCTCTTGACTTCCTTCAAGCTATCCTTTTCAACCCGCCTTTCTGCCCATGTTCAGGAATGGCGAAGAAGACGGAGCTTATGTCGAGCCCCTCCCTTCGAAGATCGGGTTTATATGGGCTGGTTCCTTCGCACCCTTCCGGCTCCCATTGGCAAGGATGTCGCCTCCCATTTTCCTCAAACCGAAGAAGCCACCCTCCAAATAGCCTTGAAATATGACCTGATCTATGCTCAATCTGGTTATGTTTATACCATTCTTCTTGACCTCCCTAGGCCCGGCTTCGCTAACACCCCAGGGGCATCTCATTCCACCGACGGTATCATTGGAGCCCTTTCCCATCCGTACGCTATGGGCTATGGTTTCCCTCAGGGAGGGGCCGGCACCTCTAGCACTCTTCCCCCTCCCGGTAGCATGTATCCAGGATACGGCATGCCTCCTCCTTTTGCCCAACCTCTTGCTTACCTCAATGTTGCCAAACCTAGCCATTACCTTTATCCGCAGCCTAGTGCGCCAGCTCCTCCAGCATATGCGCTTCCATCTCCCTTGCCTCCTCCAAACTCGCAAAAGCACTTACAGCCCCCTCCAAGGCAAGTATTTGCACAGCAGGGCGTGACTAATCCCCCTTCTTCTCAAAGAAGGCGGAGAGGCAATCCAAATCAATCTGCCCCCGGTACTCATGGACCCAATCCTCAAGGTGTTGACCCTAACACTGCTAACCAGCAATAGGGCACTCGGCCCAAGCCGGACAGGCCGCTTCGCACCAATAAGCCATGTTCGTGTTGCGGTGTATACGGTCATTACACCCACAATTGTCCCCTCTTACCATAGATGCGGCAGATGTGGGAGTCTCAAGCCACATTGCACGGACAGCACGCCTCCCCTCATGCTCCTCCTAATGTGGCCACTACCCAGCCAGCTGTGTTTACTGATCCTTTCCCTCAGCAAGGATTCGTGGCTACCCAACCGTCTGATAGCCAGGTCGCCACTCCCCCTTCCATTTCTGGTTCCTCCGATTACCAGATCCTTATGATGCACTCCGATCCTAACCCGCCCATCGATCTTCACCTTCAAACTCGGTCTCGTCAGTACCCCAAGCCTCCTGCTCAGTCTGCCCCCGAGCCTCCTTCTTTAGGTTCTACAGAGCCTCTTTCAACATCCAGCGGCCCCTTACATATCCCTCAATCCAAAGTTGAGGTTCATACCAAGATTCCTAAGGGACCACTAGATCGAAACGCTGCTTCTGGTCGAGCTGCTCACTCGTATAATATAGTAGATGATTTGGCGCAATCCCCTGCTGCCATTTCCACACTGGAACTCCTCCAGTCGTGCCCTTCCCAAAAGAAGGCTCTGCTATCTGCCGTGGGCGCTGTAGATCCTGCTGATGACCAAATAATTGTTTTCGATGCCTCTCAATCGGACCATCCTCCTCTCCCTCCTTCCGTCGCCTTCCAAATCCCAGTCAAGATCCGAAACGCCAACGTTTCCCGGTGCATCATTGATGAGGGGGCATCCACCTGCATGATGTCCGCTTCGGTTTGGAAGCAACTCGGATCCCCTGAGCTGGCCCCTTCCACGATCACCCTTCGAGCGTGGGACGGCCACCGCCTCTGACCCATTGGCCTATTCCGTAATTGTCCTATCCTCTCGCCGTGGGCGTTTGCGTTGACGTCGAAGTCATTGGCCTTCGCTAGACTAACTCACAACATTCTATTGGGGCGAAGCTACACCTATGCTATGTCTGTTGTCCCATCCGCGGTCTTTCGCAAGATGTCTTTCCCCCATAATGGAAAGATAGTCACCATTGACCAGTTGACATATCATGAGCCAAAATCTCAGAACTCCCCTGAGACGACTATCTCTTCTGTAGCCAACAAGCAAACCATTGACTCCTTGACCAATGTCTCCCCCGGTGTTTACAAAGATTCCTCCCTGCTTGGAACTTTCCCTAACCTTCCTCCTCCTCCCATCACTGATCCCAGCTCCTCAAATTTTTGCATGATGCAATCGTCTCAGGCTGCCCGTAAGCGGCCTGCCTCGGCTAGTTAGCAACCTCCCCCTCGCCCTCCGCAACCCGCTCCTAGCCATTCATCTCAGCCAGCCGGACCTCCTCCTCCTGGCCCTCCCCCTACAACTGGTATCCCGGAACCTCTTTATCCTCCCGGATCGGTTCCTCCTGGCCTCAACCATCTCGAAGCCATCCCTCCTAGTCATTTCCCTGCTGGGCAGATCCCTTTCCTGGCTCCCCCTCCCGGAGTATTTTCTGTCCCCATCATGGCCACCCTCTCTCTCCCTAACTTGACCTTGGGCATACCGGTCTGGTACCTTGATCCCCCAACCGCCACCCCTCCTGGTCATCCCAAACCCTACATGGCTTTGACACCAGTTCAACCGGTCCCCCTCGCTTCCTCCATTGCCACTGTGCCCCCAGCACCTCCACAGGACCCTTCTCCTGTCATGACGGCTCCCGGGAAGAAGGGAAAAGCCCGCAAGGGGGCACCCAAAGACAAGATCACCACAACTGACCCAGCCCCCCCTCCCCCCGCAAAGCCTTGTGCCTTGTGTGATGTCACCGGTCATGCCACCCATGCTTGTCCCGAGTTGCCCCGTATTCAACCCATGGTTAAAGTCACGTTCCTCGAGTCTACGGTTCCTGAAGCCTCCATTCCTTCTTCGTCCATAACCAAGAACCCCAAGACTCTCTGCACCAACAAACCCTGTGCTTTGTGCAGTGTTCATGGCCATTACTCCCACCATTGTCCTCACTTGACGCATTACCGCGCCTCTTTAGAGGTGGTCCGAGAGTATGAGGTTGAACAAAATCAATCCGCCTCTCCCATCCTCGCGCAGTATGCTTCAGGCCAGCCTGAGGATCCCCTTGCTCCCATCGACATTCCCCCCCCTGATGTTCAGATGACAGAGTCTACTGTAACCATTCTTTACCTATCCTCCTGCGCGAGACACGGGCCGAGCCCCCCGCATCTTCCTTTCTTGTTGTGTCACCTGCCCACCCCCTTTCTTACCCATACCGAATCACTCCCCACCCGTGTCCCTATTGACCTCCCGCGGCTCGGGTCTCTCCATACTTCGATAGCCTCCTATACCACCCTCCGGCTGTATATAGTCACGGTCATCCCGCTCCTTGCACACCCTCCCGCAGTTTCCGCCCCGATGTCTTACGTACACTCACGCTGCCGTCATTGCCTCTCCTCCCCTCATTGTTTTCTTGTGACACCATTCACGGAGCCCCACGTCCACACCCTTTATCGGTTGCAGGTGGTGCAAGTCGTTACTCCGGAATCTAGCCCTCGGCGAGGTTGGGCCATCTTCACCCCCTTGCATGCCTTGTTCTCTCTAACGGGGTCTCCATTGGTTTCTGCCACCAACAATCGAGCCGAATATGATGCGGTGCGTGGTCTCTTAGCCGATGCCCTCTTTCATCGCATCCTCCATCTGCACGTTCGTTTGGATTCCCTACTTCTTGTAATGCAACTAAATGGTGTTTATCGTGTGCATAACCCCGTGCTGTTTAGACGCTATTTACGAGTGAAAATATTGATACGTGCATTTGAAACCATAACTTTCAACCATGTACCTCGAGAACAGAATCACTATGTAGATAGTATCGCAAACCATGTTCTAGATTGGAATTTATCACACACATTTCATACAAGACAATAACATTCATAACCATCAAAAAACGATGCATATCCATAATATGTGTCGCAAAAACATGTGTTTAGAGTCCATCTACTCTGATACATACGACATGCCCATAGCATGTTACAAAAAAAAACCTAAAACTGGGGGCACCACCTGCCCCTACATACATCATAGGGGGCACCACATGCCCCACCCCTAATCACTATCTGGAGGATCCCGGGCCAATGGGTCTGCCCCTGCAGCTTGTAGATCGCGCATAGCCTGACCGGCCATCGCCATGCGCCGCATGACACCTCGCCACTCCGAGGGTAGACCAATACATGGCTCTATGAACTGGTCGTCTAAGTCTTGCCACCCGCGCTCTGATACTCCGGTCAACAACCTTTCGTATCTATGGCGAATGTCCTCCAGCAGGGCAGCTGCATCCTCATTCTGCGCCGCTCTTGACCCACTCGGACCTGTAGCTCCAGACGCTGCCGGTCGTCCCATATATCCGGCCGGTTTACCGGTGCTATATACACATACCAAAAGTGCATGGTCAATTTTCCTCCAATTACTATTCAAAAACTTTAACATGCCCACACAAGAATAACGATACGCACTTACCATCGGGCCCCCGGACCCCCCGGACTCGACCGGCGGAAGTGGTAGGTCCGGATCCCCACAATAAATCATCCCACTATAGGGATAGTCATCTATGTATAACGGCATCTGATCCCAATGGGCAAAGAACTCAGGTCGAAACACTCACCCGACCACCCCTCCTCCTCCTCTGCACAGTAGCTGCCCCCACCGGTGCATCTTGGGCTCTCTCGGGCCCCCATATGGGAGCTGAATATGAGGCCGCAAGGTTGGGATCTTCTCAAAGAAGAAGGCACAGAATAAAGTCCCATATGAACACGATCATGGTTCACTTTGCCTTGGTGACAAGCGTAAACTGGCGACATCAACATCATTTGGGCCCATCCATAGTAGGTCCCCCCCAGCACACTCTCCACTATCTTCATCTGCCCCCCAGTGATGTGATGGAGCGCCTGGTTGCCCAGGATACGTAGCACAACTGCGGCCACTGCATAGGTTTCTAGCCTCTCTAGATCCCCGACCAGTATTCGAGTCCCCTTGACTTGGAGACCCGGTCGACAATGACGCTCCATGAACTCCATGATATGCTGCCCCCGCGGTAATACTGGCTGTGTGTTTCCCACCATCCCCAGTGGCCGGAGACCAGTCAAGAAGTACACGTCCTGGACCATCAGTTCGATCCTGTGCCCCTGCACTACAAATATCTCCTGATTTGGATCCCAATAACTGATAATCTGGGCCAATAAAGGTTCTCCTGCTCTCATCAAAGGGTTCTCCAAAAACTTGAGAACCCCAAACCTGGCCAGTACACGACGAACGCCCTGATCCGCCTGGATCTCTGCTCGTAGTGTCCCCAGGTCTCTCTCTCTCTCCAGTTAACCCATAAATCTGCCATACCTGCACAAAAACATCATCTTTGTTAGCATGCAGATCGGGAAAACCATAACCAAACACCAAAACCCAACTTCCAGCCATAAAACAGCACCAAAACCCCCTCATCTCCCAGGTCGCAGTTTTCTGCTCTTTTCTGGACTAGGTCGCACTTTTTGCCCTGATACCTGCGTCCTAGGTCGCACTTTTTTCCCCAAAAAGTGCGACCCGGCTGTAGAGATGAAGGAGGGGCTGTTTCTGGGATTCTGGGCCCTAAACTGAAAATGTAATCCATCAAAATGCAAGAGAAAGGTTAGACCTCTTACCTGCAACTGACGGATCGCGATTCCAACAGTTGGTTTGTCCGCTACGTTCGCCGCAAGATTTAGGGCCTTCTCTCCTCTCTACATTCACCACAGCAGCAATAGAAAATGAGTGATTTTGGAGGGAAAACTGCCTTATTAAAAGAGAACCCCTGTTTCTTCTTTCCACTGCTGCGACCACACCGTAGCCTCGTTTGACGAACCGTCTAGACCATTGGAAATATCTCACCGAGCCCTCAAATGGGTATCTGTTAGTTTTTTGTTATCTGATACTTCACCAGGACAAATTTTGTCCAAGAAGGTCACTTCACCTCTCCTTAAAATCGAATTTCCTCACTTACGACACTTGTACTTGGGGCACCATCTTGCCTCCTTACTTGTCCTTGTTCGTGTCGATTTTCTTCATGAGTTCCCATCATGTACTCATGTTTCCACGGTCCCCCATTGGGGCCTTTACTGTGTGGTAGCACCATCGCGTCGCCCTTGTCTAGAGCATCCAAGTTGAGTCATCATTCCCTCCATGGAGTCTATACCAAGTCCCTTTGTACCCCACTATAGCCCTCCATCCTTCATTGCTTGGTCTCTCTCTTGTGTCGCCTATTATGACCTTCAGTTCCACTGTCCCCCATCCTTGATGATGTTGTGTCAGTCGCTACCATGTCATTCATGCCCTTTATGCTCTAGCAAGGGAAGTCGTCCATTCGATACTCAGTCCTTTCCACTTCACTATCATCATTAGTGTCAGTCTGTTCGTCGCTCTACTCTTTTCTCTCGTGCCTTAGTTGAGGGTCTCTCACTGCCTCACCTATGGCGGACCTCCTTCTGTCGACATCAGCTCATTCATTCCAGAAGCCAGGTCTAGAGGGCAGTGTACCTTGGTTCCAGCTTCCACTCTTGTTTGGTGCCTCGGATCAAGCAAAGGGATATCTCCTTTCCCTTTGGCTTGATTGTTTCTCCAGCTCCTTTCAACATGATCGAGATCCATATACTTGATGGTCTAGTGATCCAGCAGCAGCTCTTGATGATTCCCCGGGTGTGTGTGAGATGTCTCAACCCTCATGAGGGGGTGGCCCTGCAGGTAGCCCCCACATGCCGGATAGCCTCTTCTTTGCGGCCTTCGATGCCGGCTCCGGATATTTGATGATGTGGCCATAGCCACTTGCAGTGCCTCTTTGATTTGCATGTATCAGTCAGATTTTGTGAGCCCTTCCCCGCGTATAGGGGGAATTTGGGTTGTACTTGTATCTCATGTACTCAGATATTATTGTATAAGTCCTGGCTGTTATCCCAGGCACGACATGTATGTGGGATTCCTCATTGTATTATTATCTGGCTCATGTTTAGGCCGGTTGTACTTTATGGTTCGGTCCCTTGTTTACGGGACACACTATTATTTTGTACTTTGTCTCGACGGGCATAGGTATGCCTCCCCCGCCGCCTTTAGCACAGGTACCCTCTCATAAAAAGAGACTTGTTGCACTTGCGAGTCTCGTCTCCTCGGGGTCTAGTTCTTCAGCACACTCATCTACCTCACATTTCTCTCTCTGACTTCCCTCTTGATGTCTGGTGATTGAGTTCTTACAATGTACTTCGGTCATACGATTTGCCCCTAACACTCGCACGCTGGGGGGCAATCTGTTACACCATTTTTTGGTCATCTAACCTTTTATCATTAGATGGACCCAAGTACACCATGGAAGACCAGTTTTACCCCAAGTAAAACTGCTTTCACTATGTTAATTAAAGAAACCCCAAAAGGAATAATTAAACAAACCCATATTTATTTGATTTTCCTCATGGAATAATTAATTAAATCATAATTTAATTATTATTCCCGGTCATGTTTAACCAAAATCAAAGAAATCAATTAGATAAACTGTTATCTTATTATTTCTAGGAATAATCATTTAAAACTTATTTAGATGATATTCCTTGTTAAATATGACCAAATCACCCACAAATAATTAAATAAATCACTATTTATTTAATTATCTTTCAACCACCTCCTTAAATAATTAAATAAATAATTATTTATTTGATTATCTTCTAACTGCTTCCTTAAAAAGATAAATAAATCATTTATTTATTTATTCTTGAAAAATTAAGAGATTTGACCCAAGTCAAATACCTTTTCCCTCCAACAAATATAATAAAATATTCCATAAAAAGTGGATCTAGATCTAGTTAACCCATGCACCAAGATCTAGAATGACCCAATATTTTGTTATAAATAGGAGGGTTTTCCTACCATTCCTCACCTTTTGTTGCCTATTAGATCACTCACGGATCTATACACTTGGTCACATTTTTCCATCATTTGTTGTGTGAGCTCCCATTGAGCTCTATTCTTTGCATTGGGTTTTCTACACCAACAAGAGAGAGAAATCTTAGATTTGAAGTGTTGAGGACTTCCAAGAACCCATCCCACTGAGGAGAATTGGATACACCTTCTTGTTTTCCTCCCAGGTGCCCAATTAATATAAAAATTCTTTCAAAAATTGTTCTTGTCTTGTTTATTGGTATATGGAGCAAACCCTTGTTTTTACTGCTTAATGTCTTTCCATGCATAGATCTGGTGTTTTGCAGCTCTTTTCTTGTCTAACTAACCGCAGATATGAAGATATTGGCAGCCACTTTTGTTGTTAGGGCTATTAGTTATGCGTAGCTAAAGTGGTCCTTTTTCGTACACTTCGACAAAGGATTCATACTAACAGCATGCATGGAGTTGCATGTCACATGCAAGGGTTGCATGGAGTTGCATGTCACATGCATGGAGTTGCATGTGGCATGCAAGGGTTTCATGTCGCATGAATGGAGTTGCATGTGGCATGCAAATACATTCATTTCTTGTTGAGAGGGAGTGTTGAAGTTTGCAACAAGAAACAATGAAATTGGCATCCAGAATCAACATCCTTGATCCTAGTGAAAATTAAGCACCTACACTAGGTGGGGCCCACACAGGATATTTTTAGGTGTATGTTTATTTATAGATGTATGTGCATAATCTATTTATAGATGCATGTCTATATTTATTTTCCCTTAATATAGATGGACAATAAACTGTAATCTATTCTCAATGTGGACTTGGAAATAGTTAACTAAAGTGGAAAATCAGTTAGCTAAGTGAATTTTGAGTTAAGAGGTTGGTTGGTGGGACATGCAGGTTGAATTTAGTTGTAACAGAGTGATTCTAGTTGTAACAGAGTTCGAAGTGTAGTGGTGCATGAGTTTGTGCAAGTTGTAAATCAGTTTAACTCAGTTAAGTGAGTTAAAGTCAGTTGTGCTAGTTGTAACTGCACATACACTAGTGAGAGATCAAGTGAATTAAATATTAATTAAGTCACATTTAGTGATCTCACATGCAACTGATGTTTTTACTATTATTAACTGCATGCATGTTAGATCCAGTGGAGACCCGGTTGAGTTCTAGGTGAAAGGGAAGATAACTATCAGTTGTGACATTATCTGCTTGCACACATGAAAGCACACACACATTGGATGTGCCCATGATATTTACGTAGTCAAGATATCCATAATTTAGGGTTCATTTCCAGCAGGGATTGCGCAGTGGAGGAAATTTTTCTGGAGACAATAAATTGAGCAAGTGATTTGCCAATTTTTGTATGACAATGTAAGATAATTAGCTGATGTATTGAGAGCTCGTGATTGGAGTTTTGTATGTAATTTTTTCATGATCCATGATATAATATACAATAGAACATAGTGGGGTTTTTAGCTATAAGATTTCCTCAGGAAATTATATGTGTTGTGTGTGATTGATATTTCTTCATGATAGTGTAATTGACGATTGTGTTTTTAATTCCACAAATATTTGTAGAAGAGATTCAGTATTTAAATTTAGTAAATTTTTAGATCGGGTGAATCCAAGATATACATGCATATTCTATAATTTCTACAAAGATGATGTGGCAAGAAAACCCACTTTGGTTCCCGCAGAAAAAGGCATACAAGATGTTGATATTGGAACAATGGAGCAACCAAAGTTTATCAAGCTTTCAAATTATTTGCCTCCATAGGTAAAGCCTAAATATGTTGATTTTTTTACTGAGTTTTCTGATGTATTTTCTTGGGATTACTCAGATTTAAAGGTGTACAATAAAGATATCATTCAACACACTATCCTGATAAAGCTAGACCAAAAGCCTTTTAGGAAAAAGCTTAGGAGGATAAACCCAAAGTTGTTGCCATCTATTGAGGAGGTAAAAAAATATCTATAAGGTAGGAATTATTGTTCCAGTCAGATTTTCTGATTAGATCTCTAATTTGGTTCCAGTACGGAAGAAGACCGGCAAAATCTGACTATGTATAGATTTCAGAAATCTAAACAAAGTGTCGTCGAAAGACAATTACCCACTGCGCAAAATGGACCACATACTTCAGCGAGTTGTAGGAGCCAGCAGGATTTCATTTGTGGATGGTTACTCAAGGTACAATTAGATCCTTGTGCATGACGATGATCAGGATAAGACATTGTGCACTACACCATGGGGTACCTTTAAATGTGCCAATATGTCATTCGGTTTGAAGAATGTCGGGGCCACTTTCCAGCGTGCCATGGAAATAAATTTTGGTAATGAGAAATATGTCTTCCTTGTTATTTATGTAGATGATATGACTGTTTATTCAAATTCATATGATTATAATTTACACCATTTGAGAGTTGTGTTCCAACTATGTAGAAAATTTGGGATATCCCTAAATCCTAAAAAGTGCCTATTTTCTATAGAAGAAGGAAATTTGTTGGGGCATATCATCTCAAAATATGGGATCCGGATAGATCCTTCTAGAGTTGAAGTGGTACAACAAATTGATTTCCCTCGTAACAAGAAGGAAGTCCACGCATTCAATGGTAGGATGAATTTCTTACGTAGGTTCATTCCCCACTTAGAAGAACATCTTAGAGAGTTAACTAACATGCTGAAGAAGGAGAATGATGTAAAATGGTCTGAAAATGCTCCTAAGTCATTCATCTCAGTGAAATTTTCTTTGACCGCTGCTCCAGTTTTGACAAGTCTCGATTATTAGATCTAGATTTAGTTATATTTTCTTTTGCTTTTGAGCATACTTTGGCAACATTGATTATGTAGAAAAAATATGGGACAAAGCTTCCAGTAGCATTCTTCAATCGCACAATAAGGGATGCAGCCCTCTGATAGAACATAATCGAGAAACATGCCTTGGCTTTGGTTAAAGCACTCAAGGACTTCTGTGTTTATATTCTGCATTCAAATATTTTGGCATATATTCCAAATGAAAAAAATAAAGAAGTACTCATGCAAACAGATCCAGAAGGAAGAAGAGGTAGGTGGATAGTGGCACTCTTAGAGTATGACCTTGAGATCAAGCCGACCAAGTTGATCAAAGGGAAAGGCTTAGCCAAACTCATGGTTGAGTCTAATCTACATGCACTTGACATCAATCTCATATCAATGCTGTCCGATGACGAAGAAGGTGTAATTCTTATTCAAGTATCAGATCTCTTTTCATCATCTCCACGGTATGTTGATATCATTTCTGTTTTACAAAATTTGAACCCTCCTATGGGCATTTCAAAGAGTAAGAGAAGGTCCTTGAAACTTAAGGCTTCAAAATATTTCATACTAGATAGTTCACTCTACTTGAAGGATTGTGGAGGAGTGTTACTCAATTGCTTGGTTGAAGATGAGTCCAAAGAAGTGATGAAGGATTTCCATAAAGGAGATTGTGGAGGTCATTTATAATGGAATACCATAGCCAACAAAGTACTAACAGCAGGTTACTATTGGCCAACATTGTTTGCAGATTTGTACAAGCCAGACATGAGTTGCCATGAATGCCAACTTTTCCAAGGTAAACATAAGCTTCTTCCTTTACCATTACAACCCATTTCAGTTGAAGCTCCTTTCCAACGATGGGGCTTAGATTTTATTAGTGAAATATATCCACCCTCATCCGCTCAACATAGATGGATACTTACTGCCACATATTACTTCACAAAGTGGATTGAAGCGATCCCAACTAGGCAAGCTACAAACTCAATTATAATTTAGTTTATAGAAACTAACATCTTGTCCCGATTTGGTTGTCCTAGAAATATCATCATGGATAACGTTGCAACCTTAAAATCAAAGAAGATGACAAAATTTTGTGATAGGTATAACATTAAGTTGGGTCATTCTACAACATATTATCCAGATGTAAACAGATTGGTGGAGTCCTCCAATAAGTCTTTGATCAACATAATAAAAAAGAAGCTGGAGGCGAACAAGAATAATTGGCACAAGAAGCTAATTAATGCACTGTGGGCAGATCGAGTAAGAAAGAAGAAATCCATTAACATGTCTCCATTTCAGGTAGTTTACGGTGTGGACACAGTTTTCCCTTCATCTTTGGTTGTCCTAGTTATGAAATTTAAAATAAGCGGGAAGTAAATAAAATGACATACAACGCCGCATAAACCAAATGATTCACTTACAACAAACAAGAGAAGAAGTGTTTCAGAACACTTCCAAGCTCCATGATAAGATCAATAAAATCTATGACAGAAAAAGCAAGCAAGATGATTTCAAGATCCGTGATGTAGTACTCCGCTGGAATGCCAAGAATGAAGACAAGGGTAAGCACGAGAAGTTCAATAATTTATAGAAAGGACCTTTTAAGATTGCAACTTCTTGTGGAAAAAATGCACATATCTTGGAAGAAACAGATGCGAAAAGTTGCTTAGGAGGGCCAGTTAATGGTAGGCTCGTGAAGCACTATCTTTTTTTATATGAAATTGTGAAATTTTTTCATCCTCAGTGTATATATTAGATTAATATTCCTACAAGTTTGAAGTGGAAAAGCATTGGAATTCGGAGCCCAAAGTGAAGGCCATGGAGCTTCATTGAGTTTCTACTATTTCAAGTTAAGTTTTCATAAAAGTAATTTAAGTTTTGGGTCATTGTTCGAGTCAATTTCAATCAGTTTCAAAGTTAATTTGTGTCATTGAGTTGCCAGTATTTAGTCATGCATTTTAGTTTGAATTTTTTTAAACCGTATTGGCCCAATGGTTAGGCACTAGCTCTATGGTGTTCTTGACACCTCAAAGGAGCTTCCATCCCCAATAAGGTCGATGTTAGTGCCAGAATATGCATTCTACCATCAGTGATCAAAATTACTCTTTTTATATTCATTTTAGGGGTCCCACTCAGAATTTTTTTTATCATTCCATTAGGTCATGCAAAAAGTTGATTCATTGATGGTAGCCCTAGTCATAAAACCTCGCTCTCCCTCAAAATTTCACATTTTATGGCCCACATTCATGTCTTACTAAGCATAAAAACACTTTTGAAAATCTCATTTCACTATGTCTTATGTCAATCAAATTTAGCCATGGAATCAGGTCATTCAAGGTCCCATTAGGTCATTAGGTTTCACTGCTCAAGGTCTAAAATGCATCATTTCATCTCAATAAGGTCAAAAAAAGGTGTGAGAGTGACTCAATAAACATTTCATTATCATCTGCATAGTATTATCAGCATGTAAATATCATTTTTAAAGTTGTAATTTTGGTTTTAAAGTATGATCTTCATACTAATATGTAATTTTATTCAAAAAACATAGTTTTAATTTATTTCATTTTTTATGTAATTTTGTGCTTCCTATATGTAATAAGTCATGTCCCTAGCTACCAAATAAAATCACACATGCCAAACTGAAAGTGAAAAGTGTCAAACTTCAGCAACATCATCCTACAAGGAAGAAAAATCAGATGAAAGGGTAATCAGAAAATGTTTTCAAAAAAGTGAAATGAGACATTAGAAAAGTGGTGTTTTCAATTCAAATTCAAATTCACTTAGCTATTTATGACCCATTGACATCAATTCAAATTCATTTTCCTCCTCCAAACATCAAGCAAGCACTCTTAGAGACAAAATTTTTGAATTTCTGATTGAAATTGGCAAAAGTGCATAATTGAGGGTGCAAGTGCTAAAGGCAGGGCGCAAATATCCAATTCAAGGTGCAAAAAACCATTTCATGGAGAAAATGTGTAGGCAAGGGCGCAAATTCTTAGTTCATGGCGCAAATGACTAGCAAGCCCTAGAAAGTGTTCAAGTGCTGAAAAATTATCTTCAAAGCTCCACCAACTCACTCAATGACCTCCAACAAACCAATAAGATGCCCATGCCATTAAAAATCCATTTTCATAAGTCCATGTGTTTAATTCTTGTAAATTGAGGTTGTAATTTGGTTTTTAAATTGAGGAAAAACACTAGTATCCCATTACACTTGTGAAAACTCTCAAAATTCCCTCCCTTACCCTTTGCATCCTTCCCACACTTATAAAAACCCATTCAAAAAATCCCTCATTTGCAAAAGTCCCTTTTCCTATAAATTTCGCCCAAAACCCTAAGCCATAGGTGTTACATATACCTAGGCTCCCAATCCCTAAATCCCTATCCTAAATCTATCATATTACTACTCCCTATCCCCTCCCCATTTCACACAACCCTAGAAAATATCTCCCTCATTTTCCCTTTCCTAATCCCTAGGGTTTTGACAAAGACACCATGGAAATAGAGGAAGAAAAAACATCATTCAGTGAAGGAGAGGAAATAGAGGTGAGGATTCCACATAAAGGGGGAAGAGTGCTCAGAATTGAACCTACCAACACTAGGGAACTCTTGGCTTCTCCATTGACTGTGACATGCTTCAAACATGTTGGTTGTTATGATTTTTGAGAGAAAATTCAGAGGGTCCAATACTATCCGATGTTGACTAGACTTTTCAAATCTGGACTCCATGACAACCAAGTTACATTAGTTGGTGTCACTTTCACTCTATCCACTACTATTATTTTAGTTTCCACCGAGATCCCAAATGTTGGGAAGAAGTGGTTCAAGAAAGGTAATTTGAAGAAACGGGACTTTGACTTCTTCTTAAAACCAAGACACCAAAATCAAACAAAGAGGTTCTTTCCTTTTTCTCACCTCCTAGATAGATATGTCCCAATCATGAACATAATCATGAAATAATTTTCATGTGAAGGCATATTTTAAAGGATCTATTCATATCACATCCGACTCTTAATGCATTTCACTAGGGTAAGGATGCTCAACATACCTTATTATATTTTCCGAAGTATAGATAATATGGCATACATTTCCTAGAAGAAGGAGTATGAACAACAAATGAGAAGTATATTTCATCATTCCCTCATAAAAATCATAATCCTCCACCATCTCAATCAACTAAACATTGCATGGAGCACCTTCATAGCTAATGATATTTTCAATGAGCCATCCACTCAGCATGCAAAAAATGTCCCTTCATCATCCCAGCCATCCACTTCCATGCCTCCATCTCAACCCATAGCACATTCATCATCATCAAATCAATCCCCTTCACCTCCTTCATCTCCACCTCATCATGATTTTGGGTCACCAAGAAGGATTGAGGACATTGAGCCTAAATGGGCTAGTATGCCTGAGGTTGAACCATCACCACAAACCTACCAGAGAGGCCATAGGCATGTGTTTTCTCCACATGGAGGGGAAGGGGCCATGCCTTCTACAACAGCACAATAGGTGGACAAGGGTAAAGAGAATGTCATTGAGCCAATCATTCATGATGAGGAGGACACTCATGAAACAGAACAATAATTTCAGCTGGTTGACCTAGATGAGGATGAAAATTACAAAATCACTAATTCAACCATCAAAGGAAAGGATGTCAATATTAAGGAGCTCCAAAATAATCTTGGCATGGCCAAATATTTTATACACTTCCTTGAGAAAGAAAATGAGCAATTTAAGACCAAACAGGTCATTGATGAGGTAAAGTATGTCACTGCTCAAAGGGAGGCAGAAAAGGCCAAAGACATGGTAGATGAAACACTTGAGAAGTATAGCTTACTTGATGATGAAGAGGAACAAGAACCAAGGAAGAAACCTATAACTAGAGGGTTGAAAAAAGCTCTAGCTCTAGAGAGGCAAAGGGAAGTTGAGCTTGCTAATAAGCTAATCCTAAATGAGCAACTTTCTATTGTGATAAGTGAGAGCATAGAGCCATGGCTTGATAGAGCCAATAAACAATTGGAGAATCTGCTAGCAAAGGAAAATAAGGATAATGACCTATTGAGGAGGAAATTCAAACACCATGCACTGAAGGAGAAAATTGCATTGGCCAAGCTCAAAAGTGCTAATGCAAAAATTGAATATTTGACCAGGGAAGAGAAGAATAAATTGGACATTCTTGCTGAGGCTTCCCTCCAATATTAGACACATCATCATCAACCATTCCATCAATTTTGAGGCATTTCATAACTTTTTGAAAAATTTAGAAAATTTTGTGTTTTTTGGGACGGACATTTATCAGAAAATTTGTCATTTGTGCATCGTCCTAGGTGCTACGCAAATGATTGGGGAACTTTTTGAGGGAAATAAAGGTACCATTAGATTCCTAATGACCAATGCACCTCATAAAACCATGTTTCTAGCCTTGGTTTGTAGTTTTGATCGGTGAAAAGCTATAAAAACCATAAAAAATCACCTTTTTGCCCCTATTTTGACCTAGGCGCTGCACAAATACCAGTCTTTGGAGAATTACATTTTGATGGGGTAAATGACCTTCATTTTCAGAACTTGAGGAATATTCAGAAAGAGGACATGCAGTTCTTTCCAACAACCCATCTTGTGCCTAATTTGGACACATGTAGGGCAATCAAAAGTGGCCCTAAACATGGATGGCACAAATGCACAGTGTAGGGCGCAAATGACCAATTTGCTGATTTTTTCCAAGTTTCTCTGAAATTTTGACTTTTCTTCAAGAAGTCATGTTTCTACTTATGTAATTCATCATGGTAAATGTAATTATGTCAAGGATAATTTACCTAAGGGTAGATTCATCAGGTAAAATTCATCATTGAGTCATAATGAATCAGTTGAATGTAATTAGGAATGAGTCACTTGGACCATCCTATACTCCAGCTTTTAGTTCGGTATTTTGTGGATCTCTTCCTCACCTCATGGATTTGACCCCTGAGGATGAGTGAAGGTGGTTTTGATGTCTATTTAGCCCATTTCTTCACACTAAGGGTTGGAATCAGTTTGTATGTTTTCTTATTGATAAAGGAACTATTGTACTCAGTTTGGCCAGGTAATAAAGAGGAGTTGCATCTATTTTTTGGGATACTTGTGGTACGATGTGTTTTTTTTTTTCTTCAGTTTCATAGGTTATAATGTATTGTACTCATGTTCACTTCATCTCTATGGTATGATCTCTTTCAATTTTGATAGGAAAAACACATGCTTTCTCATTTTTACATAGTAATTTGTCACCATCCCTGCAATCCCCGTCCCGCACATTGGAGGGCTCATTCCGTGACCTGTGAGCAGAGACAAGATTTGAAAATACTTTCATTGCATCCCTCTGAAGGTGAGCTTTTATTGCCTTGAACACATCTCCTTGTGGAAAACCCTAAAAATAGCTCTTTTTCTATTAGCGCGGTTCCACAGTTCAGCCCTCGCGCCAAGGGGGAAAATCCTCTAAAGAGGGCACGCCAATTGGCGCTCTGTCATAGATCCGCACCCACGCCAACCATATTAAGAGGTGCTTTTTAAAAATAAATGGCGGAAGTTTCGTCCTAACAGATTCCTAGACTGATATCTATCTTGAGTTGGGAGGTTTGGCTACGGATTTCCATAGAGAGGAAGTGGTTTGCCACCTCTCATGGAAGCTTCCTTGATGATAGGGCCAATCCCATGATTATAGAGATCCCAACTCCTCTTCCTCCATCTATAAAAGCTTGCCCATCTCCATGGCAAGCTAGTCTTCGAATCTCCAAGTTCGCAAGAGCTTTCACATCCTTATGCTGCAAGAGCCTTCTTGATTCCCTTAAGGCCAAATCCAAGCAAGGAGACTATTGCCAAGTATCCGGAGAGAGAGGCTTGTCCCATCCTTGACAGGATTTATCGAGACATGTTCTGCTGACGACCCGCCAAAGGAGAATTCGGCGTCGAAGCTTTGGTTGTATTCTTCTTTTTGACTCATTAATGTTAAGCGACTATTGGTTATGGTTCCACTCTTGTTCTTGATCATGTTCATGAGTTATGTCCTCTTCGACTGACATATAGTTGTATATACTAGATTTTATGCTTGCGTTTGTGTTGTTTCTTGCATGTGCAGGTGTCCGATCATGGAGATCGTGAGGATTGTGATCTGCCAGGGCAAAGGAATGGGAGCACCACCTCTTCTACAAACGACAGCGTTGGATTCCAGGTAAGCCTTCCTCGCAAGTCGGTTTATTTGCAATTAGGAACCTGCACTGTAGCGTGTTTGATTGTTGCTAGACCCGATCTGGGCAAGTAGGGATCGCCTCTGTCCGCAGAGGGGATTTACCTCTTCAACAATTTGGCGACTCCACTGGGGACTCAGCTTTTTGTTTGATTTGTAAGCTATAGATGGAGCCTGAAGTGCAGCCAGATAGCCTTCGAAACGCTTTTGCTCAGCATTAGCGGAGTAGATCAATGCTGCTTCAGTGAATCTCCGGTTTAGTTTACGGACTGAACAACTTGGAGTATTGTCTTCTCTTTCCGGTCAATTTCCTGGCCTTCCTTGCTTGATCAGCTCTTCTGGGCTGGTTCTTTCTGTTAATTTGGCTTTTGGATAGCTTGATCATCACTAGTCTGCTTGTTGGATTGCTCTTTTTTATTTTTTACTGGTAAACTCGACTGGCGCGCTTTTCAGCTTGACAGTCGCGCCCATTGGCGCAGGTTGCTAGTGTATTACCCGCGCCAATTCTATTCTGGCGCTAGTTTCAGCCTTACAGTCGCGCCAATCCTGTAAGGTACTAGGGTTTACTCTGTTTTGAGCTTTCTAAGCTTGATCTGTGTCTGTCTCGCTTTGAGCCTAGATCACATGGTTCATTTGAGTCTTGGAGATTCTGCTTGAAGTGGTGAGTCTGGTCTTGGTTGGGAGAAATTCTTTGTTTTTTCATTTTTAGGCGTTGGCGCTTGTTTTTAGTTAGCAACCCGCGCCAATTGGCCATTGGCGCTAGTTGTCAGTGTGTAAGTCACGCCATTTGGCACTAGTTGTCAATGTACAAGTTGAGCCAATTTCAGGATGTATGAAAATTGAGACTTTTTCCCTAAATCCTCCACCAGTGTGTCTTTCCCTTCCGGTCTTTTCACTATATGAGCATAGATTACATTGCTCATTGTTTGAAAAGTCTCATCTCCATGATTGTTTGATGTAAAAGGGAATGAATGCCTTGTTTTGATCTCTTGCTTTGGAATTCCTTTTTGTGTTTGACCTCATATGTCTTGTCGCCTTTTGAGGGATTTCGTGACAAAGTGTTTGAAACAACGATTGCATTCTTAGTGTTTTTTTACATCTCTTTTGCATTCATCAAGGAGATTTGCGTTCATTTAGTTTTCGTCTCAAAGTTTTCTTTTCGTTAAAATGCATTAGATCGCATTGCATTGAAAGGTATTTTTGAGATTTATCATTGAACTTAGATCACATTGTTTAATGATTGAAAACTAGAAATCGCTTTGATTGCATTCTCTTTTATTGAAAGCATGCATTAAGTAGATTTTCATTTCATCGAAAAATGCATTGAGTGCATTCTTATCATTTGAAAAGGAAAAGGAAATTGTGCATAGATTACATTTGCATAGTTTTTGGAAGAGAGGATTTTGCATAGATTACATTGCATTATTCACATCGTTGAATGTTTGAAATTACTTTTGGATAGTGAAATTCATCTAGTTTGGAAAATTTTCATTTACAGTGTTGTTGTTTGTTGCATCATTGTTTGAAACTCTTCCCTTAACTAGATAGCATTCATCGAATTGAAAGATTTCTTTTTTCATATAGCTGCATACAGGATATTGTCATATGACATATGGTAGGGCCTTGAAACCAAAACATAATTGAAGATCAACCATAAAATTTACTCAATTAACCTAAGGAAGCATTGAAACATTAAGACAACATTTAGAGGTCTAGGCTAGAGACGTGTTCCGGCGTCTTAAAACCTAGTAGTTGTCGTTCGCCTCTTAGCTTTAGATAGCACTAGTACGGACTTGTGCTCCCCGTACCATCACGTATATAAAGGGAGACCCCACTAGGTTGCTATCCTTTATCCGTAGGAAGCTGAGTCTGCCGCCCTATACCCGTGATACACCAGACACAGCATTCGGGGAGATTGCCTGCACATACGTCAAGTCCTTGGTTGATTTCTCCTTCATTTTGAAACCAAGGTGTATATTGCAGTTCACGGTTATTTGGTACACCCTTTGCCTAGATTACCAGAGTAGTCATTTTGATCTTTTCTGACTCTTTAAATTTGAAAAGGTCATCAAGCGCTTGTCCTTTCAAGCTTATTTCCAATCTGAAAGTGATAGAGTCACCTTTTGCCTGTTTCTTGACTCTTAAAATATGAAATGGTAGAGTTTGTTTCAATGTTTTAAAAATTAACTGCCCACGAAATATTCCTGGTTAAAGTTAGTTTCCTTAGGGTGTTGTTCTGAAGATCGTTTCTGATGGAAAATTTTCCAGAGTTCATCAATCAAGGAATCCCCTCTGATGGGAATCCTGGTCATTTTCCTCCTTTTGGAAATGTTGGTGCTCCTTATATGGCAACGTTGTCCCTTCCTGGGTTAACTGTTGGGTTGCCTGTTTGGTTGTTTTCAACCTCTGTGGTCCCGAATGTCTCGGCTACTGGTCAATAAATTCCTCCACCTGAACAACATCATGTTGATTCCAAGGTGGACCTCTCCCCTTATTTTCCTGTTTCTGCGTCCTCATCTTCTACTTCGCCTGGTGAAAGTCTGGATTCAAGTAACCAGGTGGCTAAGAAGAAGAAGAAGAAGACAAAGAAGAAGAAGTCCGATAAAGCAGAGGCTAGCTTTGCGGATATTGCGCCTAAGAAGTCTCCTCTTGATAAATCTCCCAACCCTCCACAGAAATTCAAGTTCCCTTGCATGTTGTGCATGGGAGACCATCTTCTTCGAGATTGCCCTGGCATTCCCAAGGTGCTCGAAGTATGGTCCAATGGTCACCCGCCGTTGCCTTTGGCTTCTGGGAGTCAGGTTGGGGGCACGTCTTCAGCTGCTACTGGTAAGGCTCCTAAGAAGCAGGGTAAGATTACCAATCCCTATAAGTTGTGTGAAGGGCACCATGCCATTCACCTTTGTCCATATATGGATGAAGCCAAGCAAGTTTTGCACAACTCAGCTGTTTCTACACCGTGCCTTCCAGCTGGTTAAAAACAACTTTCTGTGATTCCTCCACTAGCTGATTCCATGATTGGTCAAGAGTCATCCTTGGTCAATCCCGCTCCCTCAGAAATTCAAATTTAGGAATCCATCCCTGACCAACCATTGGTTGTGGGATCGGTTGAGCTGGTCCCTTCTACGGTGCGCCAGGTCTTTTCCATGGAGAGTGGATCTCACATCCCTCAGGTTCTTCTTGTTTCTTCAGATTCCTTAGATTTGGAGAAAGATTCTCCTATCCCCATACCTCAAGAAGCTGCTCCTCCACCTCCCGTGATGGAGGTCCCAGAGGATACTCCTCCCACCTGCGAGATGGAGGTCGTGGAGGATGCTCCTTCTTCTTCCGTAACACCAAGGGAAGACCATCTCGGTTCGATGGTAGCCCCTCCAAGTAGTTTGGTTGCTTCCTTTGATTGGAGTCGATTTGCAGGATACCGCCTTTCATCTTATGTCCCTCTCGAGATCACAGTACAGGATTTTGGTCTGGTCGTACCCAACACCATTATAGATGAAGGCGCGTCTGTTAGTGTTCTATCCTCAACTACTTGGCAAGCTTTCGGTTCGCCGCCGCTTGCGCCTGTTACGCAGAATCTATTGGCATTTAACAGAAGAACGAGTCAACCATTAGGGATCCTTCCAAGGTTACCTATTACTTTGGGAGGTAAAACCGTTTATATGGATGTGATGGTTGTTCCAGGCCCCTTGGATTTTAATTTGCTTTTGGGGCGCGATTACACCTATGCCATGGGAGCGCTTGTCTCCTCCCTCTTTCGCGTGATGTGTTTTCCACATGAAGGATGGATCGTGACCATTGATCAGCTTTCGTTCTTTGGTCCTGATGTGGCAGCTGGCCCGCCATCATCCCTTCCTGGTTTTTATCCACCCGTTGTATCTGCCCCACCGCAAGTCAACTATGTGGCTACCTACCCTGTGCTTGTGCTCAGTGATGATGCCGTCGTGCATCAGGTGCTGGGGGCATTGGGTCCTGACTTCCAGGATGTTTTCCTTCCATCGGGAGTGGAACTCTTGGAAGTGATGACTTCTTGTTCATTATGATGAGGTCGTTCGGAGCATGGTTCCTTGTCTTGTGTCAAGCTCCTTAAAAAATGAAACAAGGTTGTTGGAGCAGAGTTCCTTGTCTTGTGTCAAGCTCCTTAAAAAATGAAACAAGGTGTCTGAGGACAGTTCTTTTAATGTGTCAACCTCGTTAAAATAATGAAACATGTTCTTGTTCAATTCGAGTCTTTGTTAAGATCTTGTAAAATCCCAGTCGAGTCTTTCTCAGATCTCGTAACTTGAACCTTCACTCCATCTGCCTTCCATATGGACTGAAGCTTGGGGGGCATACACCTCGAATTGAGTCACCATGCTAGGGGCATGCTTACTTTTTCAAGCATAGTTTGTTTCCGTTTCAAGCTTGTGTAAAAATAAAACCGGTTTCAAGCATAGTTTATCTTTGTTTCAAGCTTGTGTAAAAATGAAACCAACCTCAAGCAGAGTTTCTTGATTTCAAGCTTGTGTAAAAATGAAACCATTCCCATTTTACCTCTTGTGATTGCCATTTTATCAGCCTGTTTTTGCCAGATGAGCCTTGGTTTTCTCACTCCATCGTCACTATCTGCTTGGCCGATCATATGCCTTCACTTGGTTGTTTTACCTATTCCTGAGGAACCGCTGTGATGAGTGGTCTCGTTAGCCAGCCTCTTGACCTTCACTTGTTTTGAGCAGTTCCACCATTACCGAAACCAGTAGCTACCCTTTATACCACTCGTTCCTCCAGGAGGAGTCAACTTTCAGCTCTTTTCTGACTCATTAAACATGAAAAGATTGTCGAGGCCCTTATCGTTTCGATCTCATTAAAGTGGACACGAATCGACATCTACCCAGTATACTTTTACCCCTTTTTCAGGCTGGGATGGATTATTTACGAAAAAGGAATACCCTATCCTATCGCGACTAGGAGGTTTTCTCAGACATAGTTTTCTACCTTTTCGGATCTGAGGAACTATTTACGAAAAGGGACCGTTGGAGTTTACTTTTCCACTGTCTTTTCAAACTCTCTAAACATGAAAAGACGTCAAGTTCTTCCTTTGTCAAACTCGTTAAACACTGATGACATTGGATTCAGTCGTGATGACGTTATTCGAGTTCCTCCTTCCTAGGGCTCGTTAAATGTACTAGGATGGATTCGTCCAAAGGACGGATTTATATGACAAGCATATGGTACCCTCTTCAAGCTTGTGTAAAAATAAAGAGGTACTCGCCGAAATGGTGGGGAAAATGGAACCAACATCAATTTCATGTCGGCAGTATGTCGCTCTTGAACATGGCACTTGTCTGCATTCGTGTCGGGTTGGGGACATCTCATCTCATTCTTCACTTGCCTTCGTGGTTTTGGATAATCCCTTTTGACCTCTCATCTGCTCTTTGCCTCGTCGCCATGACCTCTGATCTTTTGATGTCAAATACTGCCAAATCCACTGTCGTGCCGCCAATATGTTCAAGAGAAGTTGACCTCTGCACATATCAACCTTCCTCTGATTCTCATCTGATCCTGATTCACAAAGACATTATGTTCCTCTGTCTCGTGTCGATGATGTGGGAAACATTATGGCCCACCTTCGATCAAGGTCACTTCCTGTCGACTTCAGCTCATTATCCAGGAAGTTGGTCTAGAGACTCCTTACGGTACCTTGGAGCCTGCATGCCTCAATGGCAGGTTCGTCGCATTCGACGTGAGGTTTACATCATTGACCTCCGATCGAGTGATTCTGCGGGTGTTCGACGTCAACTCATTTATTCGCACGCCGTAGATTGTACCTGTGGTACCTTGAGGGCCATTGTCATTATTGGTGGTTCCTCTCGCGTCTGTTAACAGCTTTCATCATTGGCTGGTAATCAGACGATGTTCTTGCATGTTCGACTTCAGCTTACATATTCGCATGCTTGAACTTGTACTTTGTTTGGGTCGAGATGGAGCGCAAGACCCTGGATTTTGTCTGTTGGAATCCAGGCTGCGATTTTGTGGACTATTATTACATGACTCACTGATTGGATGGCTGCGACCATACCTGAGTCTATTTATCGATCCTCTCTGGATGGCTGCGTCCATGCCTTGGATCTAGATTATTGTATACTCTGTTATGGATGGCTGCGCCCATACCACGCATATATATCATGTATCTGAGACATCAGTTGTACTTCGCTCCGCAGGTTTTCCGATGGCAGTGTTTTTAGTCGGCATGTTCTCGTAAAGCATTTCACCCCTCTCTCTCTCTCGGGCCTCATGCTTTAGGGGGCATATGTTACACAGTAATTTGTCACCGTCCCTGCAATCCCCGTCCCGCACATTGGAGGGCTCATTCCATGACCTGTGAGCAGAGACAAGACTTGAAAATACTTTCATTGCATCCCTCTGAAGGTGAGCTTTCATTGCCCTGAACACATCTCCTTGTGGAAAACCTAAAAATAGCTCTTTTTCTATTGGCGCGGTTCCACAGTTCAGCCCTCGCGCCAAGGGGGAAAGTCCGCCAAAGAGGGCGCGCCAATTGGTGCTCTGTCATAGAGCCACACCCATGCCAACCATATTAAGAGGTGTTTTTTAAAAATAAATGGTGGAAGTTTCGTCCTAACAGATTCCTGGACTGATATCTATCTTGAGTTGGGAGGTTTGGCTACGGATTTCCATAGAGAGGAAGTGGTTTGCCACCTCTCATGGAAGCTTCCTTGATGATAGGGCCAATCCCATGATTATAGGGATCCCAACTCCTCTTCCTCCATCTATAAAATCTTGCCCATCTCCATGGCAAGCTAGTCTTCGAATCTCCAAGTTCGCAAGAGCTTTCACATCCTTATGTTGCAAGAGCCTTCTTGATTCCCTTAAGGCCAAATCCAAGCAAGGAGACTATTGCCAAGTATCTGGAGAGAGAGGCTTGTCCCATCCCTGACAGGCTTTATCGAGACATGTTGTGCTGACGACCCGCTAAAGGAGAGTGATGCGTCGAAGCTATGGTTGTATTCTTCTTTTGACTTTTTAATGATAAGCGACTATCGGTTATGGTTCCACTCTTGTTCTTGATTATGTTCATGAGTTATGTCCTCTTCGACTGACATATAGTTGTATGTACTGGATTTTATGTTTGCGTTTTTGTTGTTTCTTGCATGTGCAGGTGTCCGATCACAGAGATCGTGAGGATTGTGATCTGCCAGGGCAAAGGAATGGGAGCACCATCTCTTCTACAAACGACAGCATTGGATTCCAGGTAAGCCTTCCTCGCAAGTCGGTTTATTTGCAATTAGGAACCTGCACTGTAGTGTGTTTGATTGTTGCTAGACCTGATCTGGGCTAGTAGGGATCGCCTCTGTCCGCAGAGGGGATTTACCTCCTCAACACTCATGCTCTGTTTTGAGGAATTTATCATAGTTTGTCCATTTTCCTCTGTTTAGGAAGAATACATCTCCCATGCTCTTCCTAGCTTCTAATTAGTCCTAAATCCATATCATCACAATCATCTTTAAGTGATAAGCCTTATGCCTACCTTTCTCCATTGAATTCCTGCAACCCTATCTCATTTTCCCTTACCTAGTTCTTTTGACTGAATATCTTCATCCAGTGAAACCCAACCAAATCAAATCAAAACAACCCCTACACTCAATATCTATCCTAAAAACCCTAATTCCTCCAACCCTCCTGGATGTGACCTTTTGGAGAGAACCCTCTCCAACTTGGTAAGGTTAGATACCAAGTCAAAAGCTTGGTCTGTGGTTACCTTTGTTGGGATTCCTTCTTCAGCCTTGGGAATCTAGCAGAGTGTTAGCAGACAGAGTCCTCTAACAAGTCATTGATCAATATCATTATGAAGATGTTAAAGGAAAATAAAAATAATTGGCATAAGAAGCTGACTAATGCATTATGGGTAGATTGGGTGAGTAATAAAAAGTATATTGGTATGTCTCCTTTTCAAGTTGTTTATGGTGTCAATACTGTGTTTCCTTCATCATTAACAGTCCCGGTAATGAAATTGTTGCAAGAATCAGGGACTGAGGAAAATGGCATACAATGACGTATTAATCAAATGATACACCTCCAACAAGCAAGGGATGAACTATTTCAAAATAATTTAGGAATTCATAACAGGATAAAGAATATTTATGATCAGAAAACTAAGGAGGACAACTTCAAGATAGTATATGTGGTACTCCGTTGGGATGCCAGGAATGAAGAGAAGGGTAAACATGGTAAATTTGAGAATTTATGGAAAGGGCCATATTAGATTTTAGCTTGTTGGGGACATAATGCTTGTTTGCTTGAAGAAATGAATGGACAGGAGTGTTTAGGAGGGCCAGTTAATGGTAGGCTCCTGAGACACTATCTTTTCTGAAACACATTTATCGATCTGTTTTCCATTTTCATTTTAAATATCAGTTACATTTTCTGCAAGTGTGAAGTAGAAAACCAATGGAGTTCGAAGCCCGAAGTGAAGGTCATGGAGCTTCACTGATTTTCTGCTATTTCGAAGTTCATTTTTCAGTCAAGTATGTCAGTATTAAGTCAAGTTTCAGTCATTTGAGTTTGCATTGAGTTAGTATATTCTTCCGAGCTATTAGTTTTGAGTCAAATTTTTCAGTTTGCGTTTTTAACCATATTGGCCCAATGGAAGAGGCACTGATATTCAAAATCCATAGTTCTATGGTTCTTGACACCTTTTTCAGAGCTATCATCCCCAATAAGGCCAATGTTAGTGTCAGTATTTGCATACTTCTTGTTAGCCACCTATGAAATTTTGTCAAAGCAAACAGGTGGCTAAATTGCTTTAGGAGCCTTCAAGAGATACATTTCCCATGAAAATCTCTCATCCTTGAAGCCTCTGTGCATACATGGCCTTTAAAAAGATCTTGACTGCTATTCCGATCTAGAAGGTCTCATTTTCTGGAAAAAAATTGTGCTTTGAAAGGCCTTCATTTGCCCCTTGTATCCCTACAAATTTTCCTATATTAACCTTTTTTCCCATTTTTAAAATTTCCCCTTTGGACACCCAAAATCCCTCCTAAGTCTTCCAAAATTCCCATTTCATCCTTAGAACCAAGTGAAAATCCTTCATTTGATTTTAAATCCCTCTCTTACCTCTACCGAAAGCCTCCTTTTAGCCTTAAAACACTGTCTCTAAGGCTTAAAAACCCATTTTCCTATATAAATAGGCTAGCCCCCTTCGGCCCAGCCCCAAAAACCACTTTTCCACATGACCCCAGCGCTAAGACCAAGTGCTAGCTCGTAATGCACTTATCGCAATTAGAGAGACGGACAGAAGCACATTCCTGTGTTAAGCAAAGAAAAACTCGGATGCGATGACATTTTTCTATGAGCCTCGATAACAATCTCCACCATTAATTCCCATTCCGATCCGACGGTCACTGCACCATTGCCCGATCGCTAATTGCAAATCATAAACGGTGCCACCCTCCGCCTTTTTCGATTGTAATCCCCGCCGTCGATTTCCCTCTTAATCCGACGGCCCTCACTTCCCCACTCCGATCGCAATCGCAAGTTCACAAATGCATCCCCTGCTGCCTCCCTCGATTGTGATCCTCTGATCCAATCATGACCATCCATTCAAACGAGATCGACGGTCCTCATTGCATCGCCTTGCTCATTCATATTTATCCATCGAATTTTCTGCCCCGCTCTGCTCAGATGCAATTAGATTGCAACCGTTGATCTCTTGGGATCCGACAGTTCATATCAAATCTCCCTCCACCCATGGCTGGGTCCCACCATTAAAACTCATTCCATATGTTTTTCGTCGCATTTTCATGCATTTTCTGTGTATTTCATTCCAAGGTCCAAAACCTATGTTTTGCATTAAACATTATATCATTCCGCCCTAACATTTAAATTTTAATGTTTTCGTTAAAGATCATTTCATTTCGCCCAACCTTTATGAGTCATGTCGTTAGTAAATATCCACCGTCGATCATCACCTCCAGTTATGATTGGACGATCCATTTTCCATTTACATTCACCATTCTCGTCATGTTGCACTACCACTCTCACAGTCCCCCACAACATCCGACTCCCCTGCATGGATTTCTTAACAGACTTGTGTGTTTTGTAGGTGTACAGGCGGTGAACACCACCATTGCTCATAGTCACTGTTATAGTGGCGCAGACCGCAGATGAAGTTTTTTCTTTCAGAGCCTGAAAGTATAGAGAAGAGCCTGGGAGGGTGTTAGAGTGTAATTTTCATTAAAGGTACAGGGTTTAACTGTGCGAAACCTTCCCAGTGCCTTCAAAGCTCAGATCTCACAGACAGAGACCAGTCATGAAGCGGCAAAGAGTATCAGTATAGAGTTAAGGAGTTCTAATATGCATTATTGAATATATTAAGCCTTAATTCATTTTTAAAGGCAAAATATCAAATTGAAGACCTCATGACTCACACATAAGGCCCAGTGCGCAGAAAACAATATCATCAAGGTTTCACATCAACAGAATGTCTCCTCCCAAGAAAGGACACAATACTCATACTTTTTTAGTCTACATTATGTCCATGAGGAGGTTTCCTCCCTGGCAACAGTCCTAATGCTACCAGAGCATTTGTTACGCGGTATGGCAGACTTGGAAATCTTTATCTACCCTTTGTATATTCACCAGATTAATGCAAGAATATTGCAGCAAAGTACATCAAAGAACATACTTGGCGTAAATTTCAGCCTGGCAAAGACCACTCTTTCATCCAAAGAGTACAGAAGCTTAATGCATAGGCATTAAAACAGAATGGACCTCGAGCCCCTCCTCCTACTTTGTTTTAATGTTTCATTTAGTGTTTCATCTACCTCCTCCGCCCCTCTTTCAACTATAAACTCATGAAGAAACTCATTGAAAAGGTTTTTGATCAGATATCTGTGAATTGTAAGCTATTTCTCTTGAGACATAGTCTCTGTGTAAATTTTTAAGATAGGCTGAAGAAGATGTTTTCAGACTGAATATCAAGTTGTTGGCAATGTTGTACATGAATAGTGTTGCTCTTTAATATGACAAGCACATTTCTTTGGATCCTGATTTAAAGCAGCGGTGATGTTTTTCTTACTTTGTCTCTGTCTTCCTTTGTAATTCATCACATTTCATTTCTCTGGTAGGAATCAGAAATCTAGTTTAGGATATACCCTCGCATGGTACCCTAAGCTTCTGCTCTCCCTACCTTTAATTTTTTCTACTATATGTGTTATTTGAGCACTGATTCAAGTTAATTTAACTAGTGTAGTGGCTGATATTTACTGCTAATTGATGTATGAATTAATGAATCTGTTCTTAGATGTTCTTGTTAGGCTTTGATTGAATGAGTTGGGATACTAGGAGTCTAGAAAATTGTCTCTGTCTCACTAGGGTCCTTCTCAATCATTTGAACCTTTCTAAGTTCCCTTAAGCTGGATGCCGAAGCATTGAGAGTTCAAAGTCTCTCTCTGATCTCAGGTTTTCACCTTTGTGTTTAATGTTTCCTTGTCTGAAGAGTTAACCCTTTAGGTTTTGGATCACAGGTTGTCCAATGGCATGTCCTGTCCCTGGATCTGATTCCTGAAAGGTCACCTTGGAGGTTTCCTTGCCTTTCACCTTCTTTCTTACCATTTCAAGCCACACTATCATCTTTAAGATCCAATGCTTTAGATGACTAGCCCAATTGAAAGCCTGCATATTGAGTAGCAAGTAAACCCTTTCCTGACTCCATTTCCCAATGGTCTCGAGTGTTCTCTGAGTTATCTCCCCTTTTCCTAAAATCCTCTTTACTCATCCTTGTCTTATACTGAACCTTTCCTTCCTGATTCCCAACAACCAAACAAACAAACCATGCGCCTTATAACTAGCCTAAATCCTTAAAACCTAAGCTTCAAAGACTATATCTTTTCCTATAAAGAGAGATCCCTCTCTAGATCGGGGAGGGCTAGGTCCTGAGGTCTGAAAGTGGTTCTGATGTTGTCTCATATTTTGGTATTGCCAAACTTGCCAAAACATGCGAACCCCAACATAATGGTGACTCCGCTGGGGAACTTATGAGTGTTTTCCATCTCATTGCATCACTACGACCTCAGAAACCAAAATCTTTGGTTAGTTTGGTGGTTAATAACTGTGGTGGATAGTATACTTTCTTGAAACATTCTAAAACTTCCACCTAGCGACTCCATAGTTTTTGATGGTTAAAATACTCCACGGGTGATCGGTATGTTGCGGTGTCTTGGTTTTCACATAAGAATCCCTTTGGGAGACCAAGCCTCACTGCCAACATCGTTCCTTAATAGGAGTAACAAGTAGGGTTGGGCGCGCTTGATAGCATTACGCTTCAGAGCCATTCACCTAAGATCTTATCCGACCCAAACCCACAGAACGGGTGAAACAACGTCGAGAGGAATTCTTAGAAATCTCCTGCACCTAAAAGACCAACTGTTCCGGACGCTCACCGACTTCAACACGCATGAAGATTTCACGGCTACGCAGGACATTCATTTTGACCTGAACCTACCAAACGGTTACCGACCAATTAGGTCATTCGGTAATCTAGACCGATCGGACCTTCCAGGCTTCCGGGTTCACCCACCTCCCGGTGAGTGACATTAGGCATGAGAGACCCCTGCGCCACACACTCCATTGCCATTTCAAATTCCAAAAGTGGGGCTCTTTCCATCCTAAATACGCAGCAAACTTTGTTGGTCTTGTGTCTGTCATCCCAGCATACAGTACATCAAACTAATCCTTTACCTCCTCAAAATACCATTATGGTAGCTTGATATGCACCTGCAGTGTTACCTCGGCCCCTAGTGCCTTGGTAGTTGTCGATCGAAGATCATTCCTTTATAGGAGTCTGTATTGTAAACACCATGTAGATAGGATGGAAGACTCGTTTGCCTATGTAAACAGAATGATGGGGCAAATCAAGATGAGAATATTTACACGAGTTTAGGAGCGATGTGAAAAAATGGTTTAAAGGCTTTGCCTCCTAATACCATCCATGATATTCCCTCCTTATATCGGACAGCCGTAAATAAATGGGAAGTTAAGGCCAATATAAAATCTTTTAAAAATACAAAAACACGAGGAACGTAGGAGAAAGTGTCCATGAATACTCTACAAGGTTTAACATCGTTTATAATGCTCTTCCTCTACACATGAAACCTCCACAAAGATATGGCCCTAGTGAAATACCACCAGAGGCTTTGATGCGGAGTATGGCCTGACTTAGGGAGAGAGATTACAACACATTGGAAGATATGCAAAAAGGGCTTGAGTGAGTGTAGAGGCTAACACGATTGAGAAGAAAGCCAAAATGAGGGGTACAGAAAGGGTAACATATAGAGATGACACGCCAGCTTCCCACGTACGACCCCAGTATGACCGAATATCTAAAAACATGGAAAAATACAACAAATGATGGAAAAAATGGTTACTCACGGTCGGTAATGAGCAGAAGCCAAAATCATAACCGGAGCCATAACTTTGGGAGAAAAAATACCCCTCCCCAGCAGAACAGAAAGGGACTCGGACCCGGCCAGTCATACCCCCATTTCAAAGAGAAATTCTTTTGATGAGGATAGGATTATAGAAATACGAGGAAAACAATCGTATGTTTGAGACGAGATAACTCAATCCACAACTTTTCCACGAAGAAAGATCAGCCTCACCCTCATATTGGAATGAGAAAAGATTAGATACGAGGATTACGAGGCTTGGATTTGAAAATGCCATCATGCGGAGTCGAGCAGTGTCAGCAAGACGAAAAAGAACCTAACCTTAGAACGAAAACTTCTAAGGTTACCATCGAAAAGGCACGAGAAAACTTCTAAAGTGAGTGAAAGTAGAAAATCGGTAGGGACACGGGAAGAACAAAGAGAAATACGGCCAAGTCCTTGATAAACAAAGTCAACTTGACCGAGCACTAGCACCATGGTTAGTGCTCATTAAAATAGTTCTTTAATCACAGCCCTTGGTGAGAATCGACACTAAACTGCCGCTAAGGTATTGGTAACAAAACGAGAGTTGAGTGTCACGAAGATTCATTCCACCTTCAATTTGGAGAATGATATTGCGAAAATTAAAATATTTGTACCACTCTTTGGGCTAGCCACTCGGGATGTATATAAAGGCCAAATTTTTGAAAGCGTTAAATACGGTGAAAACGGTGATGCGTACGACACCGAGTGATGATCAACTTGACCCATACATTTTGGTCCAAATATAGAAGGGAAGTTTTAGGAAGGGGTAGTACCTCCTTTTTACATCGATCTCAATATCCATGACAAAATCCTTCACAACGCAATGTTGAGAATATTTTGACAGATGATGGAGCTTAGTGAAATGAAGTCGCCTTCACTAAGTGGGCCCTTGAGCAAAGTGCAGCGCAAAGTCTGTTTTTAGACTGTCTGTTTTTAGACATACGGAGCATAATTTACAAGGAATGCTTGGAGGTCTTGATGGATGCGACATAACTAGGTAAATAGATGAGACCCTATTTTTTGGGGCCAGACTATTTTTGGGCGATCTCCTAAAAATATGGAAGTCCAAATATTATTTACCCTTAATAATATTTTGACTATAAGCAATGATTTTACTCTCTTGGCGCACTTCGATTTGGAGTGTGGAGGTGGCTCATGCAACGGCCACAAGGAATCACGTGGTTCCTGGCGGTTTGATGGCATCTTGCATGGTTTACTTGATTCTGGGCTTGGAAGATGGCGAAGTTTTGGAGGAGTTAAGGACAAATAGTGGAGTTGTGTTATTTATTTGAGTTGAACTAGTTGAGATTAGTTAAACTAGCTAATCAATTAGATATGAGGTGGAGTAAATTAAATAATATTTAATTTACTAAATATTAACTCATTAGTCAACTCAAGAGCCACTTCATTTCACTCTGAGTGCATGATCGGTTGGTGAGAACCCGGTGAAAGAGATAGATGAAAGGGTAGAGTTGGCTATCGGTTGTAACTATCTTGTTTGCTATTTGCAACACATAGATAGGTGGAGTAAACTATGAAAGGTATTGCAAAGTTTAGAATTTGGTGGTTTATCTATATAAGAGGTATCCTGCTTTGAAATACGAAATCAGAGATGACTATCAGTAGCTAGGTTGGAACAAGTGATTTGCTAGATCTAGCTTGATAGGTGTGTAGGGAGGTAGTGCATGAGCTTGTAAAGAGTTTTTGTACTATGAGATTATTACATGATTTCTCCATTTATAATATACACAATATTTAGGTTTTTCAGCTATGAGCTTTCCCCATACATGCGAGTTAATGTGTGATTGATTTGATGTGCGATTGCTTCTATATTATTTCCGCATGTGACAATTAATTGTAGAAGAAAGAGGTTATATTATTATGCATACAGTCGAAATTGATGTATGATCGGGTTAATCTTCATTGAATTAAGTAGATTTTATTATTCTAATTTCTATAGCAGTATCGGGCAGAAGTTATTGTAGTCTCATTACGGTGATTGCAAGCTTATTTCCTCGGACGTTCTTGCATGCGGGCCAGGTAGCCTCAGGAATATTCATCCTTCTTTTGTAAGGTAGAAGGATACGAGTGAATGCCCTTTGGTCAATCTCGATTTGGAAATAATTTGTTTTCAAGTATAGATCGGAAGCGATAGAGCTTGGAGTTTGGAATTCAATTTTGCGGAAGGTTGATTTTTCTTCTGGTCTTGGGAGTGTTGAAAGATGTCTTCTTTCCAATGGTTTGCGACTCGAATATGCTCTTGAAGGCGATTCGAATTATGTTGCATGGAAGGATGGCATCGACCGGTGTTGAAGATAATGGTGCGAAGGAGTTCGTGGATGCGGATGTCCCAAGCCTTGAGATGCCGGCGAGGTCGATGCATGGCAAAAGAAGATCGCGAAATGTCGAAGGATCCTGTTGGAGGGCGTCGGGGATCATATTGTATCCAGCCTTTATGGTAAGGCTATATATTTAATGTGGAAAGCTTTGACGGATCTATTCCGGAAGTAGAGTGACCAAAGGAAGGCTCAAAGATAAGCTCGGGAACATCAAGATGGAGAAGGGCGACGACATCGCAAAATACCTCACGAAGTTCACTCGGTGCGAGAGATGAGGTACAGGAGAATATCAGGGGTGGGCATCCAAAGTTTCCTTTGATTGCATGCTTAGTTTCAAGTATGCGGGATCGGTGTGGTTCTTGGACGACGGTGCGTCATTCCATATGACGGGAGATTGGGAGTTGTTCTCGGATGCGGAGGACAAAGATTTGGGTATGCACATCGAGATGGGCGATGACGGTAGATACGATGCGGCGGGTATCGGTACCGTATCCTTTCGGAAGGGGTACGGTAAACCCTTTGTCTTAAAGGATGTCATGCATGTACGGATTGAAGAAGAACACGATTTCGAGTGGCGATGTTGGAGGATAGAGGTTATGATGTGGTCTTCGAGCGAAGGAAAAGCTCTGCTGTGATGAACTCTTGGAGAGACCGGAGAAGATAGGGGGTTCAAACTCGGAACCTTTATCGGTTGCGAGGTAGATGAGCGCGCGGCTATGGCATGCAAAGGGTTGGGGAGATGTGGTGGCCGGGATGATGAGGGCGAACTATGGCACGGGGAGATTGGGCCATCTTCACCATGGAGCTTTGAAGATTACGTGATTTCTACGGACTTCCTAAGGCACTCTTGCGCGGTCGGATCGGTGCAAGGGGTGTACTTTAGGGAAGTATGTGAAAGCCACCTTTCACGAAGGATAGTCGCGCCACGACGATCCTTGAGAGGATCCTGGGAACGTGTGTGGTCCTTTCTCGGTTGCTTCAACGAAGCCAAAGCACGGAGTATTATGTGATCTTTGTTGATGATTTCTCTCGAAAGTCTTGGATCTTCTTCATGTCGAAGAAAGAGCGATACAGTCGCGAAGTTACGCTGAGTTTAAAGCCTTTGGTCGAGAAGGGTGAGGGGAAGAAGGTGATTGCTCTAAGGAGTGATAACGGTGGTGAATTCATCTCGGCTGAATTCAAGGAGTTGCGGCGCGGAAAGTTCGAAGAGAGCTCATCGCACCCCATAACCCACGGCGAACGGGGTGGGCGGCGGAAGAACATAACGATCGTGGGTCTTGCCACGGGCGATGTTGCACAGGTAGGCCTACCCCTTCACTTGTGGTGGAGCCGCGTACAACGGTGTATGTGCGAACCGTTGTCCTCACAAGGTTCTTGGCATGGTACGAGAGGAGGCAATGCAGCGAGAGGCTGATATTTCCCATTTGCGGATTTTTCGGATCTCCTTGTCTACATGCATGTGTGAAGGATGCAAGAAGGAAGAGTTTGGATCAGCGCTTCTTGAAGTTGGAATATTTGTGGGGTACAACTGATACACCTCATAACTATCGGTATGTGCCGGACGATCGCGGAGGCTTGTTGTGCGACGGGATATAAAATTTCGGGAGAAAGCCATGCGAGTGTTTGCTTGAGAAGGGGGCACACTTGCATGCGGATGAGGGCGTTGTTAGTTCCTAAGGAGGAGCTTCGGATGTGGATCGGCCACAAGAGGAGGTTCGGGGAGGTGGAAGAAACCACCCGGGCAGCGCCAACCATCGGAGGGGCGCATGCGCACTACGAGCGAGCGGCGCTCGGGATGCGAGAGAAGGTTGTAGGACCACCTACGGCACGAGGCGCAGAGACGAGAGACGGTCACCGGATCGTTACTGCTGAATTACATGGCTCTTATGAGTCAATGTGTTGTGACGAGCCATCCTCTTTTGAGGAAGGTTTGTGGAGGAACCCGCATGGGTTGATGCCATGATCGAAGAATATGATTCGATCATCGAGGGAACGGTGCATGGGAGATTGTCCCAAGACCGGTTGGGAAATCGAGTTGTAGGTTCGCGATGGATCTACAAAGTGAAGCGAGGGCGGGCGGCGGGTGTGTGGAGAAGTACAAGGGCGAGATTTGTCGCCCGTGGCCCTCACGGATCGGGGATTGACTATGAGGAGACTTTTGCACCTGTCGCAAGGTACTCTTCCATACGGACGATCCTTGCTCTCTCGCGTGCCGCGGTGGGGTGGCACATTCATCGGATGGATGTGAAGGCTGCGTTCCCTCAATGGAGTTATTGAGGAAGAAGTGTACATAGAGCAGCACGAAGGTTTTGAGATCTTCGACGGTGAGTCGCATGTGTGCCGACTCAGAGAGCCTTTGTATGGGCTGAAGCAAGCACCTCGTGTAGTACCTCGGATAAACTGACTACTTCTCGGGCTTGGATTCTCCAAGAGTGAGGCGGATCCAAACACATGCCGGATTGTGGTGGAGGAAGGCATTGATCATCGTGCTGTATGTAGATGATCGATTTTGTTGGCGACGAGCGGTTGATACTTTCATGCAAAGGATGATCTTGCACGAGAGTTTGAGATGAAGGACACGGGCATCCTTCATTATTTACGGGATTGGAATTTGACGTAGCAGTGGAGGAATTTGTTTGTTTCTCGAGGCAAGTATGCCGGGAGATTCGAGAGAGGTTCAACATGCAAGGGCGCAAGCACATTGATACCCCTCTTCCTGGTGGATGGAGGAAGGGAGATGCTACTTCGGAGGAGGTAGTGGATGCCTTTAATACATCGACGATTGGTGGGGTCGTTGATGTATACGGAGTCAATACTCGGCCGTCTGTGCTATACGATTAACCGGCTTTCGCAGAAGCTATGGTTAAACCCTACCAAGCTCTTTTTGGAAGGCGGGCAAGCATGTATTGCGCTATATCGAACATCGGGATATGGTCTGTAAGTACCGGGGCCAGGGGAGGGGATGGGTGAAGCTTTACCGGGTTTCAACGTGCAGTTAGGCCGAGGCCCAACGGACGGGAAGAGCACTTACGGAGGAGTTTTCGGCATTGGATCGACGAGCGGTTTCACAGTACGAGCGGGAAACGAGCGTCCGAAGTGGCACTCGATTCGGCCCGGGCGGGTACATGGCAGCTAGCTTGGGCGCATGTGAGGCTATTTGGATGAGGAAGATCCTCGCCGGAGTTTGTTCGGAGTTGCATTTGGAGCCTACGGTGATGTTTGTGATAACGAGAGAAATTTGCATCAGCTCTCGTAATCGTTTTCATGATAGGTCCAAACATATCGACATCGGTACCATCATATCGAGAGATTGTGTTCGGCGGAGGATCATGATGCTTTCATATGTTCCCACGGAGGATCGGGATGCGGAAGCATCCCCGACGAAGGCGCTCTACGGGAGCAGAAGTTCGAAAAGATTCCACGAGAGCGGGGATAGGGATTGCGGATAATCCATATCTTCTTTGAGAGAGTGTTGAGAATGCAGCAAGATGATGGAGCTTGAGTGAAATGAAGTCGCCTTCCACTAAGTGGGCCGCCAGGCAAGTTACGGCGCAAAGTCTATTTTTTAGGTTATGTACATTTTCTATACGAAAACGGAGCATAATTTGGGAATTCTACTTGGAGATTCTTGATGGATGCGACATGTGTCGGTAAAAATAGATGAGACCCTGTTTTTAGGACCCGGACTATTTTTGGGCGAAGTCTCCTAAAAATATGGAAGTCAAATATTATTTACCACTTAATAATATTTTGACTATAAACGATTTACTCTTGGCGCACTTCGATTTGAGTCGCTGGAGGTGGCTCATGCAAGCGACACAAGGAATCACGTGGTTCCTAGGGTTTGATGGCATCTTGCATGGTTTACTTCGGTTAGACTTCGGTGGCCGAAGTTTTGGAGGAGTTAACGGGACAAATAGTGGAGTTGTGTTAAATTTTATTTCGGTTGAACTAGTTGAGATTAGTTAAACTAGCTAATCAATTAGATATGAGTGGAGTAAATTAAATAATATTTAATTTTTTAAATATTAACTCATTAGTCAACTCAAGAACACTTCATTTCACTACGGTGCATGATCGTTCGGTGAAGACAGTAGAAAGAGATAGATGAGAAAGGGTAGAGTTGGCTATAAGATTGTAACTATCTTGTTGCTATTTGCAACACATAGATAGGTGGAGTAAGCTATCAGGTATTGCAAAGTTTAGGGCTGGTGGTTTATCTATATAAAGGAGGCCATCCCATAGCTTTGAAATACGAAATCAGGTTGGCTATCAAGTGGCTGGGATTGGAGCAAGTGATTTGCTAGATCTAGCTTGATAGTGTGTAGCATGGGAGGTAGTGCATGAGAGCTTGTAAAGAGTTTTGTACTATGATTGTTACATGATTTCTCCATTGTTATAATATACACAATAGGCTGAGGTTTTCGGCTATAGGCTTTCCCCATACATCTTGAGTTAATGTGTGATTGATTTGATGTGCGATTGCTTCTATATTATTTCCGCATGTAATGATTAATTGTAGAAGAAGGTTATGTGTTATCGCCTGGGTAGAGAGTGATGTATGATCGGGTTAATCTTCATTGAATAAGTGATTTATTCGGCTAATTTCTACACGCAATGCATGACTGCGGGGCATCACACAACTTAATGCCTAAGGATGGTTATGGAGAGGTTAGGCCTAGAGATAACCGTCCTTATAAGGGTATATTCATTGATTCTAGCCGAGGTAAAGTGTCTTCGCACGATCGAACTGTGTGTGAACTAACCGATTCCGGCCAAATGTATGGTTATGGATGTCGTAGAAGCGAACGTGCCACCTAAGTATGGCATGTTTATCGAGGGTCATGGGAGCCAGGCTGCAGTACGAGTACGAGATGGATGCAGGCACTATCACCACAATCTGTCTTCTTGACTTGGGAAGTTTGTTTAGAGAGAGAGAGAGGCACAAATGAGGTGTGGTCGGCAGCCACCGAAAAACCTAAAAATTCTCCTACGTACTCTATACCTGCAATTTGGACTCCTTTATCCTTTGTAATGATGAATCCTTAAAGAGCCGAACTAGAAAATAAAGATATGATAAGGAAAACGCCCATAGGTTTCAACATAATGGCCTTATAGACTTAGAAAATGATGATGAAACATGACAATTTTGCTGAAAACAAAGCTACGAGTGAGCTAAATAGAATACAAAAGCTAGCTAGTGACTACGAACTCCTGCAGATCATGAAGAGTATGGAAACCCTCCACACCACGAAACAGACCCTCCATTGCAGCATAACAATGAAACTGACGCTGGTAAAGAAATCAATGATAAACCCGAGAAAGAACCTTTGTGGGAAATGAATTTCGATGGGTCCTGTACTAGAAAAACTGCAGGGGCGGGAGTGTGGTTGCATAACACAGAGATTGACTATGCCGAGAGTCATGCCTTCAATCTGAACTTCAAGTGTACAAACAATATTGCGGAATATGAGGCTCTTATTCTAGGACTGAATTTACTGAGAAAACTAGGAGCCCGTAGGATAGCTATTCAAGGAGACTCTGAGTTAATTATCAAACAAGTGAATGGTGAATAAACATAGAAACACCCTAGGCTAAGAGCGTATAGGAATGACGCTATGGATTTATTGAAAACCTTTGTAGAATATGAACTGGTGTTTGTTCCTAGGATTCAGAACATAATTGCTAATGGATTAGCATGTTTAGCTATTTCATACCATAAGACTCCCAGTGACAAACACATCATCATTCAAACCAAATTCAGACCTACAGTGCCAGATAACAAAAAATATTGGCAGGTCTTTGAAGGCGATAAGAAGATTGAGGACTTCCTGATTGGCAGGAACGAGTTTGAATTCTCCGATTCAGACTCGAATCCGATGATAGCTGCCTAAGTGAAGAGCCCTCCAACGAAGAAAAATCACCCCATAACATTGAAATAAACGTGTTAGTCAGAGAAGTTGGAAATCCAACTGAAGAATATAAAAACGCAGATAAAGAGGAAATAGAAGTGCTGCAGGCCAAAGATAAGAACATACCTCGAGGTCTGGCACCTTTAAAAGATATTTTCGATTTCGATGATGTAGCGAACAAGCCCACCATACAACACGTAGACTCTGATGTCGAGGAATGCAACATAGGCACAGAAGATAAGCCCAAGATGATTAAATTGGCTAAGTCCTTACCCACAGACCTGGAAAAGAAATATATTGACATGTTCAAAGAGTTCATCGATGTGTTTTCCTGGAGCTATGAGGACTTGAAGGCCTATGAAACAAACATCATACAACACAAAATACCTTTGAAAGAGAATCAGAAACCCTTCAGACAGAAACTTTGCAGAATTAACCCAAAACAGTTTCCTGCAGTTGAAAAAGAGATCAAAAAGATGTACGAAGCAGGAATAATAGTCCCGATGAGGTTCTCTGATTGGGTTTCGAACTTGGTAGCTGTGAGAAAAAAGACGGGCGAGATCAGACTGTGCATTGATTTCAGGAACCTTAACAGAGCCTCACTCAAAGACAACTACCCCTTACCGAAGATGGAACATATCCTGCAGAAGGTAGTTGGCTCAAAGTGGATCTCCCTGCTAGATGGTTTTTCAGGATATAACCAAGTGTTAGTACTCCCAGAAGACCAACTCAAGACCACTTTCACTACTCCATGGGGCACTTTTTTGTACGTAAAAATGCCTTTTGGACTGATGAACGTTGGTGCGACCTTCCAACGAGAGATGGGCATAGCTTTTTTGGAAGAAATAGGGCACTTCATTGTCATCTATCTGGATGACATAACAATCTATTCCAAGACTGATGAGGAGCATCTAAAACATCTGCGGAAAGTTTTTGAAAAATGTAGGAGGTTCGGTCTGTCATTAAATCCCAAAAATAATGTATTCGGGCTGCAAGAAGGGAAGCTTCTCGGCCATATCATATCGGTGTAGGTTTTAACCCTGAACAGAAATTATCTACACACGAATATTATAACAAAAAATAAACAATAGCGAGAGCATAAAACATAAAACAGATAAACACAGAGATTTTCCCCTGGTTCCCAAATCGGGACGACCAGCTTGATTTTTTCATTATATTCCTTTTAGTGTTACAACATATATATATACATGCCGAAGCATACATAAACCCCAATCCATAAACCCTGGATTAGAACATAACTATAGTTCCCTTGACCGGATCTACAAAAATACCAGGGGCCAAAAACCATCGTACCCCAAAACCATGTGCAAAACGATGCACAAAACCATAGACGTGGACTACCCACCAGAAATTAAGGACCAAAAAATTTTCGTCAAGAGCTTGTTTGCCCACAGAGCCCAGGCGCAGGGGGGCCTACGCCCCCTTGTGACCCCGTAACGTGTGGTCATGGAAAGAATATATCACATACCCAACATTCTCTCACTTGTTGTTTTCTTTTCACGGGGGGCCACAAGAGGGCTTAGTCATTGGCCCAATTCTTCAACACCCATTGTTTCTCTACACCAAGAGAACTTCTGAGTGCTCACAGACTTTGTCAATGCATCTGCAACATTCTTCAAAGTGTCCACCTTTACCAGCAACACCCTTTTAGCCTCAGCCATATCTCTAACAAAGTGATATTGAACATCAATGTGCTTTGTCTTTGAATGATAAGCAGGGTTCTTAGCCAAGAAAATTGCACTTTGGCTATCACAGTCTATCCTTATGGCTTGCTGTACCAACCCCATACTTGAACACAATCTTTGCAACCAAACTGCTTCCTTGCTTGCATGAGTGGCTGCTATGTATTCTGCCTCTGTAGTTGAAAGAGCCACTACAGACTGTCTTTTACTCATCCAACTGACTGCGCCTCCAAATATGCTAAACACATACCCACTTGTAGATCTTCTTTGGTCCAGATCTCCAGCCCAGTCTGCATCAACAAAACCATGAATGTCCAACATTCTTTCCAATCCTGGTCTTCCCTGGTAACACAAGCCATAATCACTAGTGCCACGTAAATATCTGAAAACCCGCTTCACTGCTGTCCAATGCTCCTTCCCTGGGTTTGACATAAACCTGCTCAATACTCCCACTGCATGTGCAATGTCTGGTCTAGTATAGACCATTGCATACATTAGGCTACCCACTGCACTTGCATATGGAACACGAGACATATACTCCTCTTCTTCTTGTGTCTTGGGACACTGTTCAGCAGACAACTTTACACCTACAGGAATAGGAACATTCACCGGTTTACTATCCTGCATATTGAACCTCTGCAATATAGTCTCGACATACTTCCTCTTGTTTAACCAGAGCTTCCTCTTTGCCCGATCTCTCTTAATTTCCATGCCCAAAATATAGTTTGCAGCACCAAGATCCTTCATGTCGAATTTGGAGAACAGTTGGGTCTTCAAATCTTGGATAATTTATTTGTCATTTCCAATCAACAACATATCATCCACATACAAGACAAAATAAATAACACGGTCACCAATTAATTTAAAATAAACACAGTGATCCTCCTTGCTTCTGGTGAAGCCAAGTCCCCGTATATAGGTATCAAATTTCTGATACCACATCCTTGGTGACTGTTTTAACCCATACAGAGACTTCTTCAACCTGCATACCAATTCTTTCTTACCCTTCACCATAAAACCTTCAGGTTGCTTCATGTAGATCTCCTCTTCTAGATCCCCGTGAATAAATATTGTCTTCACATCCATCTGTTCTATTTCAAAATCAAATGCAGCAGCAACAGATAAACGTAATCTAATAGAAGTGACTTTGGCAACAGGAGAAAAAATATCACCAAAATCAATTCCCGGCACCTGGGAATAACCTTTCGCTACCAACTGAGCTTTGTATTTCTCCACCTTACCTTCTACATTCATCTTCGTCTTAAACACCCATTTGCTCCCAATGGGCTTCCTTCCAGCCGGAAACTCCACCAGATCCCATGCATCATTTTTGTGAAAGGATGCCATTTCATCAACCATGGCCTCCTTCCAGAGTTTTCCATCCTCTGAATCTACTGCCTCCCTGACAGTTCTGGGTTCATCATCAGTTATAGTTAAGGCAAATCCTGAACAGAAAGCAGATGGACTATACCTTTCTGGTTGCCTTCTTTCCCGAACTAATCTTCTCAAAGCTGGAGTTTGTGGCTCTTCATATTCTGAGTCTTCTTCTATTGTAGAGTCTGAATCATCCTCCTTTAGCTCAAACTCTATCTTCTCAGGTTCCTTTGGTAGGACTTCATGTTTAACAATATCTTTCACTTCTCTAAACACCACATCTCGACTGTACACAACCTTCCTTGTTTCTGGGTTCCAAAGCTTGTAACCCTTTAAACCATCCTTATACCCAATAAAGATGCACCTTTCTGATTTATTATCCAACTTGGTCCTTTTCTCCTTTGGAACATGTACATATGCATCACATCCAAATACCCTTAGATGTGAAAGAGAGGGTTTCTTACCAGTCCATACCTCATGTAGGGTCTTATCCTCCAACGCTGATGAAGGTGATCTGTTAACTAAGTAACATGCAGTCTCCACTGCCTCTGCCCAGAATTCTTGTCCTAACCCGGTACCACTGAGCATGCTTCTTGCCTTTTCCATCAGTGTTCTATTCATTCTTTCTGCAACTCCATTTTGCTGAGGTGTGTATGGAGTAGTCTTATGTCGTGCTATACCACACTTCTTACAGAAATCTTCAAATTCATTCTTGCAGAACTCCCCACCATTATCTGTCCTCAGCGCCTTTATCTTCTTCTCTGTCTGGTTTTCCACCAGAGCCTTAAATTCTTTAAATTTGTCAAAGACTTCAGATTTCTTCCTCAATAAATATATCCATGTATTCCTTGAGAAGTCATCTATGAATGAAACATAGTACACAGACTTTCCCAGTGATGGAACTGACACAGGTCCAAACACATCACTGTGCACAAGTTCTAATATCTTGTTTTCCCTCTTAGCACCAGAAGGAAAACTCACCCGATTCTTCTTCCCATATACACAATGTTCACAGAAATCGAAATCCAGAGAACAATTAGACATACCTTCTACCATACCATCTCTATGCAGTATCCGAAGGCCCTTCTCTCCAATATGTCCAAGCCTTTGATGCCATAGCATGGTCTTTTCTCCGGAGACAACTAGGCTTTTCGTCCCACTTTCAGGAACCACAGAACTGTTACACCCATCAATAACAGTACTACCTTGTAGCTTGTACAGAGTTCCAGTCCGAACTCCCCGCATTAATACCAGTGCTCCCTGAACCATCTTGCAGGCATCTTTCTCGAACACTGTTTTTACACCTGCATCATCCATCTTGCTTACAGAAATCAGATTTCTGGCCAATGCAGGAATATGCAGAACACTAGGAAGTGTTCTAATCCTTCCACCTTGCAACTTCAGCTTGACCTTTCCACATCCGACGATTCTGGCCTTCCTATCATCCCCTAGGAAGACATCACCGTCATATTTTTCATACTCGCAGAACCACTCCCTATGGGGAGTGAAGTGAAAGGATGCACCTGATTCAATCAACCATGACTCATGATCTACATGTGTATTTGAATAAGAAGCCAAATACACATCCCCACCTTCATCCGAGGTGGTTTTTGCCTCTGCAGAAGGAGCATCATCAGATCCCTTTCCTTTCTCAGGAGCTTTAGATCTGCAGTCCTTTTTGTAGTGCCCTTCCTTTTCGCATTTCCAGCACACCTTTACAAACTTTCCAGGAGATTTAGATCTCCCTCTAGATTTAGATCTACCACTCGAAACCTTATTCTTGTTTCTGTTCTGGGACCTTCCTCGTACAGATAAGGCATCTCCATTCTGACCCTCCATATTTCTCCGTCTCATTTCCTCCGACAGCAAGGGTGAGACAATGTCATCAAAATTCAAGGTAGTTGTATTGCTACCTATTGCAATAACCAGACTGTCCCACGAGTCTGGTAGAGAACACAACAAACTGATGCACTTATCTTCATTTGAGATTTTAATATCAACGGATGACAGCTGACTTACCACAGTATTGAAGGCATTCAGATGCTCTGTCACCGAGTCTCCATCCTTCATCCTCAGGTTATACAGCTTTTTCCGCAGGAACAACTTATTCACCAGAGACTTAGATTGGTACAAAGTCCCTAGCTTGTCCCACAAGGTCTTCGCAGTAGCTTCCCCAGATACATTCAACAATACTGAATCTGAGACACCTGGCCGTGTTAAGCACCCAGCCTTGGAGTCTGAATTTCTTCCGGTCTTCATCTGACATTCCTGTTGGCTTAGTACCTGGATCTACCGCGATCCACTGATCTTTATCCACCAGCAGATCCTCCATCTTGAGCTTCCACAACTCAAAACTCTGACCATTAAATTTCTCGATCTCTATATTTCCGCTGCTCGCCATCTTCTCTCACCGCAAGAATCGATCCCGCAGATCTCCCACTGAACAGGGTCTACCTCAGGCCCGAACTAAAAAACCCTCAGCAGCAAAGGCGTCCCCTTGAAGCCGAAACAGCTCTGATACCAAATGTAGGTTTTAACCCTGAACAGAAATTATCTACACACGAATCTTATAACAGAAAATAAACAATAGCGAGAGCATAAAACATAAAACGGATAAACACAGAGATTTTCCCCTGGATCCCAAATCGGGACGACCAGCTTGATTTTTCATTATATTCCTTTTAGTGTTACAACACATATATATACATGCTGAAGCATACATAAACCCCAATCCATAAACCATGGATTAGAACATAACCGTAGTTCCCTTGACCGGATCTACAAAAATACCAGGGGCCGAAAACCATCGTACCCCAAAACCATGTGCAAAACCATGCACAAAACCATGGACATGGACTACCCACAGGAAATTAAGGACCAAAAAAATTTTGCCGGGGCACTGCCCCAGACCCCGACAGGGGGGGCTACCGCCCCCCCTGTGACCCCCCTGTTGCGCCCAGCACAAAGGGGGGGCTATCGCCCCCCCCGCGCATGCTTAGTCATGGAAATAATATAACACATACCCAACAATCGGAGAGGGGAATTTAGATAGACCCATAGAGAGTTGAGGGAATACTACAAATCACACACATGAGAAACATTAAAGAGTTACAGTCCTTTATTGGGAAAATTAACTTCTTAAGGAGGTTTATTCCCAACTTAGCTGAAAACCTCAGGAATATGACTAACATGCTGAAGAAAAGTGTAGAGGTTAAGTGGACTGTTGAGGCTAAAAAATCTTTTGAATCAGTTAAGCTTGCACTCACCCGGGCTACTATCCTAGTCAGCCCAGATTTATTAAAGGACTTCCTGATCTTTTCATTTGTCGTTGAGCATACAGTGGCTGCATTTCTGCTGCAAAAAAATTCCGAGGGAATGGAACAGCCTATTTCTTTCTTCAGCAAGGCTCTGAGGGATGCACCCTTGAAATATAACATAATGGAAAAATAGGCCTATGCCTTGGTAAAGGCCTTGAAATAATTTAGGGTGTACATATTGCATTCTCACACCATAGCCTACGTGCCAAACATAGTGGTTAAAGACATCTTGTCCCAAGATCCAGACGGAAAGAGGGGCGAATGGATTGCTGCTATCCTAGAGTATGACCTTGAAATAAAACCCACAAAACTGATCAAAGGTCAGGGCTTAGCTTAGCTAATGGCTGAATTGAATTTACAAGCCCTAGACATTAACATGGTAGATGCCTTGGATGAGCACGAAGGACTGCCTGATCCTACAATTGAGGAACAATTTCAAAACTCTCCTTGGTATTCTGATATCCTGTATGTGCTCACAAACCTCAATGCCCCTCCTGAACTATCAAAAACTAAGGCCAAATTCCTAAAGCTAAAAGCTAGAAAATATTTCATATTGAATGAATGTTTATACTGGAAAAATACAAATGGCCTATTGCTTAAATGTTTGCCTAAAACTGAAGCAGAGAGGATTAAACAAGAGTTCCATGCAGGAGAGTGTGGAGGCCACTTGAACTGGAAAGCCACTGCTAACAAAATACTCAGAGCTGGCTATTACCGGCCTACACTTTTCAATGAAATCCATAAAATGATAATGGCCTGCCATAAATGCCAGATTTTCGAGGACAAAAGAAAGCTCCTCCCATTACCATTACAACCCATTTCTGTTGAAGGTCCCTTTTTGCAATGGGGCCTAGATTTTATAGGAGAAATACACCCTGCTTCTTCTGCACAACACAAGTGGATCCTTATAGCCACAGACTATTTCACGAAGTGGATAGAGGCCATACCTTCTAGGAACGCTACAGATTCTGTCATCATTAGGTTCCTAGAAGACCACATCCTCTCTCGGTTTGGCTGCCCAAGGAAAATAATCACTGATAACGCTGTTGCTTTTGGATCAAAGAAAATGATTGATTTTTGTCACAGGTATCAAATAGCACTCAGTCATTCAATTTCTTATTACCCACAAGGTAATGGGTTAGCTGAATCATCGAACAAGAGCTTGGCAATCATCATCAAAAAACTGCTTGAAGATAATAAGAAGTCATGGCATAACAATTTGGTGCATGCTTTGTGGGCTGACAGGCTTACAACGAAGAAATCCATTGGCATGTCACCATATCAGCCTGTATATGGAACAGAGGCAATGTTTCCTACCAGCCTAGGGGTACCGGTGATTAAACTAGTCCAAGAGATTAAGACAGAAGAAGACAGTATGGTAAGGAGGATAAATCAAACAATTCATCTCCAACAAACAAGGGAAGAGGTCTATAACAGAACCCTGAAAGTTCAGGAAAATATGAAGAAGTTTTTTGACAAGAGAACCAAGGCCTCTAACTTCAAATTGCAGATAAAGTTCTGAAGTGGGACTCTAGGAGGGAAGACAAAGGAAAGCATGGAAAGTTTGACAGTTTTTGGCAGGGTCCTTACATCATCCAGGCCACTGTTGGTCCAAATGCCTTTTTTCTGCAAGAGCTAGATGGTACAGAGCTGTTTGGGGGTCCTGTCAATGGCAGGATGCTCAAACACTACTATTGCTGATTTCCAATTTCCAGTTTTCATTTCCAATGTAAATACCATTGATGTGTTTTATTTTCAAGAAAAAGAGAAAATGTTTCAAAAAACAAAGGAAGAGAGGTTCAAACATGCTCAAAACGTGAACCTCTAAAGTGCAAAGATTGGCTCTAACACGATCAAAACCTGAGCCAAAGGAAGTGAAGATAGCCAGTTTTAACGTGCCCAAAATCTGAACTAGCAAAGAAGAAAGAACAGTCAGCTCTAACAAGCCCAAAACCGGAGCTGAAATGAAGAAGAAGGTGACTCTAACAAGCTCAAAACTTGAGTCACTAAGAAAAGAAGGATGCTTCAAAGTTTCAGATTTCAAGCCTTCAAGATTTTGTTTTCAGTTTTCCGCAATTTCAATCCATGTGCAACTGTCTTTATGCCTTGGATCCACAACAAACTAGACTGTCTAATCCTAGTTTGACTATTTTGAATTTCTGTCGTAGAATGTAGAGAAGAAGTCTTCTGGATAGTTTAATCCCCGTAGATATTATATTAGGTAGAGAAACATGTGAGGCCAACAGTTAATCTGGTCTCATGGAGTGATAGGGGTAGAATTAGATTAGTGTGTTTTTTGTTTTCAATAAAAAATGATGAAGAAGGTCTGCAAATTCAGATGCACCTTGAAGAAAAAATGTTAGGACTGTAGGATGGGTAGGTAGATTGTTTGGGGAATGTTTTCTGCTGGTTAATATCCATCATGCTTGCGACAGCTAAAATCAAAGAAGAGAAGATGGTTCAAGGATCAGGCATCTGGCCTACTTCAAATATTATTTTCTGAATTCTTGACTCCTTCAAGAAGAAGCCATCCCCATGTGGAGCCACTGTTAGCCACCTATGAAATTTTGTCAAAGCAAACAGGTGGCTAAATTGCTTTAGGAGCCTTCAAGAGATACATTTCCCATGAAAATCTCTCATACTTGAAGCCTCTGTGTGTACATGGCCTTTAAAAAGATCTTCACTGTTGTTCCAATCCAGAAGGTCTCATTGTCTGGAAAAAAATTGTGCTTTGAAAGGCCTTCATTTGCCCCTTGTATCCCTGCAAAATTTCCTATATTAACCTTTTTTCCCATTTTTAAAATTTCCCCTTTGGACTCCCAAAATCCCTCCTAAGTCTTCCAAAATGCCCATTTCATCCTTAGAACTATGTGAAAATCCTTCATTTGATTTTAAATCCCTATCTTACCTCTACCAAAAGCCTCCTTTTAGCCTTAAAACGCTGTCTCTAAGGCTTAAAAACCCATTTTCCTCTATAAACAGGCTAGCCCCCTTCAGCCCAGCCCCAAAAACCACTTCCCCACATGACCCCAGCACTAATACCAAGCGCTAGCCCATAAGGCGCTTATTGCAATCGAAGAGACAAACGGAAGCACATTCCTGTGTTAAGCAAAGAAAAACTCCGATGCGATGACATTGTTCTATGAGCCTCGATAACAATCTCCACCGTTGATTCCCATTCCGATCCGACGGTCACCGCACTGTCACCCAATCACTAATCACAAATCATAAACGATGCCACCCTCAACCCTTTGCGATTGCGATCCTCCGATTGTAATCCCCGTTGTCGATTTCCCTCTTAATCCGACGACTCTCGCTTCCCCGCTCCGATCGCAATCACAAGTTCTCAAATGCATCTTCTGCTGCCTCCCCCGATTGCGATCCTCCGATACAATCGTGACCATCCGTTCAAACGAGATCGACGGTCCTCATTGCATCGCCTCGCTCGTTCATATTTATCCATCGGAGTTTCGGCCCCGCTCTGCTCGGATGCAATTAGATCACAACCATTGATCTCTCGGGATCCGACGGTTCATATCAAATCTCCCTCCACCCATGGTTGGGTCCCAACATTCAAACTCATTCCATATGTTTTTCGTCACATTTTCATGCATTTTTCGTGTATTTCATTCCAAGGTCCGAAACCTATGTTTTGCATTAAACATTAGACCATTCCGCCCTAACATTTAAATTTTAATGTTTTCGTTAAAGATCATTTCATTTCACCCAACCTTTATGAGTCATGTCATTAGTCAATATCCACTGTCGATCATCACCTCCAGTTATGATCGGATGATCCATTTTCCATTTGCATTCACCATTCTCATCATGTTATGCTGCCACTCTCACAGTCCCCCACAACATCCAACTCCCCTGCATGGATTTCTTAACAGACTTGTGCGTTTTGCAAGTGTACAGGTGGTGAACACTGCCATTGCTCACAGTCATTGTTATAGTGGCGCAGAGCGCAGATGAAGTTTTTTCTTTCAGAGCCTGAAATTATAGAGAAGAGCCTGGGAGGGTGTTAGAGCATAATTTTCATTAAAGGTACAGGGTTTAACTATGCGAAACCTTCCCAGCGCCATCAAAGCTCAGATCTCACAGACAGAGACCAGTCATGAAGCAACAAAGAGTATCAGTACAGACTTAAGGAGTTCTAATACACATTATTGAAGATGTTAAGCCTCAATTCAGTGTTTTAAAGGCAAAATATCAGATTGAAGACCTCATGCCTCACACATAAAGCCCGGTGCGCAAAAAAAAATATCATCAAGGTTTCACATCAGCAGAATGTCTCCTCCCGAGAAAGGACACAGTACTCATACTGTTTTAGTCTACATTGTGTCCATGAGGAGGTTTCCTCCCTGACAACAGTCCCAATGCTACCAAAGCATTTGTTACGCGGTATGGCAGACTTGGAAATCTTTATCTACCCTTTGTCTATTCACCAGAGTACTGCAAGAATACTGCAGCGAAGTACATCAAATAACATACCCAGAGTAAATTTCAGCCTAGAAAAGATCACTCTTTCATCCAAAGAGTACAAAAGCTTAATGCATAGTTATTAAAACAGAATGGGCCTCGAGCCCCTCCTCCTACTATGTTTTAATGTTTCATTTAGTGTTTCATCTACCTCCTCCACCCCTCTTTCAACTATAAACTCATGAAGAAACTCATTGAAAAGGTTGTTGATCGAATATCTGTGAATTGTAAGCTGTTTCTCTTGAGACATAGTCTCTGTGTAAATTTTTAAGATAGGCTGAAGAAGATGTTTTCAGATTGAATATCAAGTTGTTGGCAATGTTTTACATGACTGGTGTTGCTCTTTAATATGACAAGCACATTTCTTTGGATCCTGATTTAAAGCAGCGGCGATGTTTTTCTTACTTTGTCTCTGTCTTCCTTTGTAATTCATCACATTTCATTTCTCTGGTAGGAATCAGAAATCTGGTTTAGGATATACCCTCGCATGGTACCCTAAGCTTCTGCTCTCCCTAACTTTAATTTTTTCTACTATATGTGTTATCTGAGCATTGATTCAAGTTAATTTAACCAGTGTAGTGGTTGATATTTACTGCTAACTAATGTATGAATTAATGAATATATTCTTAGATGTTCTTGTTAGGCTTTGATTGAATGAGTTGGGATACTGGGAGTCTAGAAAACTGTCTCTATCTCACTAGGGTCCTTCTCAATCATTTGAACCTTTCTAAGTTCTCTTAAGCTGGATTCCGAAGCATTGAGAGTTCAAAGTCTCTCTCTGATCTCAGGTTTTCACCTTTGTGTTTAATGTTTCCTTGTCTGAAGAGTTAACCCTTTAGGTTTTGGATCACAGGTTGTCCAATGGTATGTCCTGCCCCTAGATCTGATTCCTGAAAGGTCACCTTGGAGGTTTCCTTGCCTTTCACCTTCTTTCTTACCATTTCAAGCCATACTGTCATCTTTAAGATCCAATGCTTTAGATGACTAGCCCAATTGAAAGCCTGCATATTGAGTAGCAAGTAAACCCTTTCCTGACTCCATTTCCCAATGGTCTCGAGTGTTCTCTGAGTTATCTCCCCTTTGCCTAAAATCCTCTTTACTCATCCTTGTCTTATACTGAACCTTTCCTTCCTGATTCCCAACAACCAAACAAACAAACCCCGCACCTTATAACTAGCCTAAATCCTTAAAACCTAAGCTTCAAAGACTATATCTTTGCCTATATAGAGAGATCCCTCTTTGGACTTGGGAGGGCTAGATCCTGAGGTCTGAAAGTGGTTCTGATGTTGTCTCATCTTTTGGTATTTCCAAACTTACCAAAACATGGGAACCCCAACACTTCCATCAATGATCAAAAATACACTTTTCATATCATTTTAGGAGTCCCACTCAGACATTTTTAATCACTCCATTAGGTCATGTAAAAAATTCACTCACTGATGGTAGCCCTAGTCATAAAACTTCACTCTCCCTCAAAATTTATACTTTATGGCCCACCTTCATGTCTTGATGAGCATATTTCAGTCATGAGAGTCTATTTCATCATGACATTATGTCAGTCAAAGTCACCATGGATTCTGGTCATTCAAGGTCCCATTAGGTCATTAGGTTTCATTTTTCAAGGTTCAATAACACACCATTTCATTTGCATAAGGTCAGAAAAAATAATGAGAGTGGTCCAAATAACATTCCTTAATCATCTGAAAGGATTTGTCAGCATGTAAAGATGATCTCCAAGGAAGATCTCCAAATTTTAAATTCTTCTTTCAAGTTATCATTTCCATTTTGCAATTTAATTTTATTCAAAAACAGAGATGTGATTTATTTTTATTTTTCAAATGTAATTTTATGTTCACTATATGTAATAATTATTATTCCCAACCTGCAAATTCAACTCCAAATTCCAAACTAAACACTAAGCAAAAACAATCAAAAAGTGCCTACTCTAGCATCATCAACCTGTAAAAGAAAAATTCAAAGTGTAAAAGAGCATTTTCCAAAGTTTGAAAGGTCATAGTGAAACATTAGAAAAGTGGGTTTCAAATGAAAAAATCAAATTTAACACAAGTATAAAAGCCCCCGTGACATCAAGAGAGACCTCATTTGTCTCCCACCATCATCTCCATCCCACACTGAGACTGGATCACCTAGCATAGCTAAGATTAATGAGCCTAAGGAGGAAAATGTGGTTGAGATAGAGCCATTGGAAAAAACATACCAAAGGGGCCCTGCCTTCTTCACCAAAAAAGCATGTACAAAAAAGGAAAGAAAATATGGTAGAGGAGGATGAACATGAGGTAGCCATTCATGATAAGGATGACCTCCATGAAACAGAGCAATATTTTGACCTAGTTAACCTAGATAAGGATGATGATGATGAGGTCACTAGTGTAGTCATCAAGGGGAAGGATTCCAAGATTAAAGAGCTTAAAACTAATCTTGGCAGGTCTAAATTTGTCATAAACTTCCTTGAGCTAGAGAACTAGCAGTTGAAAACAAAGCATACCAATGATGAGGTGAAATTCATCACTGCTCAAAGGGAGTCATAAAAAGCCAAGGTTATGTTAGAAGAGACACCTGAAAAGCATGGCTTGATTGAAGAACAAGATGGAAAAGCACCAAGAAGCAGACCTAGAACTAGAGGGCTGAAAAGAGCTCTAGCTCTAGAAAAACAAAAATAGGTTGAGCTTGCTGATCAACTAACCCTAAATAAATAACTTGCAGTGATAATTAATGAAAATAGGGAGCCATGGCTTGATAGATAAAATCAACATTTGGATAAGCTTTTTGAGAAAGCAAACAAATGCAATGACCTACTGAGGAAGAAGGTCGAAAATCATGCCCAAAAGGAGAAAATTGCAATGGCCAAGCTCAAAAGAGACAATGCAAAGATTGAGGCTTTGACCATGCTGGAGGAGAAAAGAAAGTTGGACATACTTGCAGAGGCTTCACTCCAAGACTAACACATCATCAACAACCATTTCAAACAATTTTGAAGAATTTTGGGTCAATTTTACAAATTCTGTGTTTTTTAAGTTTTTCGGATAGACATGTCGCAGAGACATGTGTCAAACGCGCAGCACCAAGGGTGCTCTACTCTTTTTTGAGCCATTCTTTGAGAAAAAATTCAACACCATTGGATGCCAAATGGTCCACACATCTCAGAAAACCACTTTTCAAGGCTTGGTTTTCAAAACAAGCAGGTGAAAAAGGCAAGAAACCACCAAAAAATCATGTTTCTGCCTCATTTTTGGCCTTGGCACTGCACATTTAGAAGTCTTGGGAGCAATGAATTTTGACAGGGCAAATGAACTTCATTTTGAAAAATGAAGGCAGATTTGGAAACTAGACTTGAAGGGATTTCCAATAAGCTATCTTAGAGAAAATTTGGACACCTCCAACCCAGTCAAAATTAGCCTGCAAGATGTGTTGCGTGTTTCCTTCTAGCACTGCGTTTGACAATTTGTTGATATTTTTGGAATTTCACTGCAAATTTGATTTTTGCCTTGAAAATGATGTTTTCACTTATGTAATTGAGCATGGTTAATGTAAATATGATATGGATAAGTTACCTAGGGGTATATTCATGAGGTAAATGTACTTATCAAAGTCAAATGAATCAGTTTCAATGTAATTAGGGAGGAGTCACTTAGAGCTCCCTACACTCCAGCTTTTAGTTCAAATTTTAGTGGATCTCATCCTCAACTCAGGAATTCGACCCCTGAGGATGAGTGAATGTAGTTTTTATTTCTATATCTTCCCTTTCTTCACTCTTTGCAAGGGTTGGAATCAGTTTGGATGCTAGTGTATTGATTAAGAACCAATTTGGCTTGGAAATTAATGAAGAATTGCAGCTATTTCCTTGGGATTCATGTGGATTGAATGTTTGGCATAGTTTTTTCTCTGTGATCATTTGTATGAATGTTTTGTAAGCTCATAAACCATTTCATGTCTATTATATGATAAATTTCAAGTTGATAGGCAGAATACATGTTTTTCATGATCTGTTTTGGGAAATTTGTCATAATTTGTCCATTTTCTTCACTTTAGGAAGAATACATCTCCTATGCTCTTCCTAGCTCCTCATCAGTCTTAAACCATCTCACCAAATCACCTTTGAGTGTTTAACCTTCTACCTACCTTGCCCCATTGAATGGATTGCAATTCCGTCTCATTTTCTCTGACCTAGTCCCCTTGACCTAATCCTCATCCAGTGAGCCCAACCCAAAACAAAAACAAATCAAACCCTTATGCACTTCTTAACTAGCCTAAAAAGTTTTCATACAGCCCTCTTGGCTGTGATTTTTGTGAAGATAGCCCTCTTCGACTTGGTAGGGCTAGATACCAAGTTAAAAGGTTGGTCTATGGTTACCTCTGTTGGGATCTCTTCTTCAGCCTTGGAGATCTGGCAGTGATAATAGATTCAACAAGTGAAAACAAGAGAGGCTAATAGCTTCCTCGGTGATTCAAATGTGAAACAATGCTTATATTTATTTTCCCGGTTGATTCAATGGTTAGTAAAATATAAAGAGCTGCAAACCATATTTGAGGGACAGTGACTAGGAGATTTGATGGAGGAGGATTTCATAGGGCTTGAATATTCATGCTAATGTTGTCACATTTTATTGACAGATCCTATTTTAAGAGAAATTATATTGCACATATAATGATGCTTTATTTCTAGACATTAACACCCTATAAGTAAGATCCTGCAATCATCACATATATTCTCACTACTAGACAATGAACGTTGTTTCCAATCTTGATCAATATGGATGTTTCACCAAAGCTTATTCCACCATATGTAAACTAGAGCAGTACGTATCATTTTCATTCATAGAGGAAAGAAATTCCCAACACCATGTGATTAACAACTGCAATTAAAACCAACCCAGCCAACCCTACTCAGAGGGAGGAAAGAGAAATCCCCTTCTTGTCTTTCAGGGAAATAAGAGGTTTGGGAGAGCATGTCGATACTTAGCTACAAGTAGCGTAATTATTGATAGAAACCACATTGCAAGGAAACTCATATGAACCGACGCAAGTGAGATCAAGTTACCAAGCAAGTGGGATCAAGTTATATTTGGTCTGTAGAACATCAAGCTCATGCTAGAGAATTAATTCAAAATCTGAAAGAAAAAAAATGGGGTGGAACTGGAAGGCAAGGTAGTGACTTGAATATAAATCTTAGTACTGATGTGGAATATCTACAATCAACTCCAGTGACTCCCTATTCAGCAATGTATAAATATTGTCATCCTTGGGGAACTGTAGGCTCTCTTCATCATTCTGAAGGTATATGGCCCGGTGCTAGGGGCTATAAGAGAATGGAAGAGGTCCTAGAATCATATTGCTCTATTTCTCTACAATTTTATACAAGTTTCAGGGTTAGTGTAAGTTTGTGTTCTTGGAAGCCTCGGTATTTTTAAAAAGAGTTGTAAGAGGGCTGGTCAGTGTAAGTTTGTGTTCTGGGAAGACTAATTTTTTTTTTTTTTTTTTTTTTAATTTGTAAGAGGGTTTGAATGGGCACAACCAACTATTATAAATAGAACATATATGTCATTATTAAAGGTAAAAAATACATTCCCTGTGTATGGACAGAGTATACAAATTGAGGTAGAAGTGAGGTTATTTAGGGAGGCTCTCATTTCAATCCATACTAGTTTATGTCGTTTTCAATTTTTGTTTCAACCAAGAGATGCTTAGATCATAGTTTTAGGATATGCCACACTTTAATCAATGGATACCATTTTAATAGATTTATTTGATTTAAGGTGGAGTTGTCGATCGTTTGAGGTGGGTCGAGTTTATTAAAAAATTGTTCTTGAAATATTTGATTGTGTATAATTTCATTCTAACTATTTCATTATAGGTAGAATCGAATACACAATGGTATCAAATTAATCCAATCTAAACTATTTTCATTCTAACTATTTCATTTTATGACAATAAAATCAAATTAATCTAATCTAAACCGTGAGTCAAGTTATTACACTACAAAATTTTCAAATTATGTAATTCATTTGGATTGTGTGGTGTTTAGTCTCTACCAGGTTAAAAGTTCATTTTTAAACAATATTGTCATTATAGATGAGGAATCAAGTTAAATAATTATAAATATTTTAGTAAGAAATCAAGTTAAATATTAATGATAAAAGTGAATGTGTTTTATGTACAATGGAAGGTGTGTTGTATTTACCTAAAAATATATAAGAAATATAAGGAAAAAATATAAAGTAACATATAAATGCAAATTGTTTATAATGCATTTTATTTTGGTTTTGAATGACATTGTATATTTAAGAAATTTTGGCATATTAATTTCAACCTTAATATAATTTTTTTAAAGATGGTTTGGCTCTTTATTAAACTACTTTGTTTTCCTTTGGACTAAGAGTCTCGTGACTTACACTATTATCGTCAATTTATTGGATACTTTTACTTGTTGGTTCACAAAACTAGTAGTTATGGTTTTACAACCTATGTGAAGGCATGCATTTATGTCGATTTAAGTGAAGGTCTTTTTGACCACATAATATTGACATAAAAAAACCAAAGATAGAATCAATCCCTACCCTATGAACACATTGATTTTTGTTGGAAAATTTGTTTTAACTATGGTTAAATGTCAATCTCCTACATGAAGGCGAATTCAACTTTAGTTTCAAAGGAAAACATTGAGATCTTTTGTGATGAAAAGAATCACACTAGATGTCAAAGGATTTTAGCTAGAGTGATTTGATGAACATTTGTTTCCCCAACTACATGGGTTCAAGTCTTTGGAGACATGTTGTAACTGGCCTATTTGTGGAATTTATGAAATAGTTGTACTTAGTGTGATACTGGCAACCAATCTTTCGAAGTTACTAATTCTCCAAATATTCTTGTTCTGGTTAGAGAGAGAGAGAGAGCCTATTGTCTTATGAACATAGATGGTAATCAAAAAATAAAAATACTCTATCTCTTCTTATCATTGTTACACTATAACTATGCATATTAGTAAATATAAAAAGATTGTCCATTACCTTCCCATACTTCAAAAACCCTATGAGTTCTAGATCTAATATAAAAATATCATACCATCAAATGTGTAAATACACTTCACAATGCCTATTCTCCCAAAAAATAAAATTGCTCTATCTTCAAGCTTGGATCTTGGTTCTACTACCTGTTAGTGTTGCTAAGACAACACACCAACCCAAAAAAATGATTACAAACAAGATTTGGTAAAGGGATTCAAACAACAAAGACTAATGCATCTATTGTGTAGGAAGTTTATATCTCAATGAAAAATATGGTTGTACAGTCATACAATAGTGCAATTTTAAAGCCCATCCTTACTTGACGATTACGAACAAAAATTCACAAATGAAACACTCACCAACCAAGGGAAATCACTCATTAAAAATAATCAATGGACATGGTTTAATCCAACATAAAAATGGCACAAGGATTTTCTCTGCATGAGGGCTAAACTCCAAGAAAATGATGATATATATACAAACCATAACACCATTTGAACTTGTGATAGCAACTCATGTTCTCACAATGAACCTCACCAAATCGAAACATATCAATTCATTTTCATGTATTGATTATTAGTATAATGGAATTTGACCTAGGTTAGTTTGCACATATTGTTTGTAAATGAGTTGCCCAATGGTTTGTGGCAAACAAACATTAAAATAATGGATGGGTGTTTATATTCTCTCAAATAAGCAACTAATCAATGGGGTGTTGTGTATAAGAAAAAATTAAATGTTGTGCATGGGGCTTTACCCAACAAATGATATTGAGTGATATATTCATGCCAACATATAATCACGAACCCACACCAATGCTCTTGAATCCATAATAGAAAATCTCTCTTTGAATAAAATAGTATAAATTGATTTATAATAGGAGAGTAGCCAACATGCAACAACAATATTAATTACCACAAAGCAATGAGTTTATCAGTTGTGTATCATTCATTCAATGGAGAGATTGGAAAATTTCACTACACTAAGCATTCATAGAAAAACCTAGATCAAAGAATAACCAAAATTATAAAACAATGCTCACAAAAATCAACCATGTGAAAACAATCTAATATCCTAGAAACCCAAGTTGGGAAAATTATCTTTGATTGACAATGTTTAGTATATTATTATCAATATTTTTAGAGAATTATAGAATTCCATGTCTCTCTAGACCATTAATAGTCTCCACTATACTAAAAATAAGAATCAGTTGCATTGTTGATTTTTATCAAAATCTTCCACCTCATTCTTCTACCTATGTTTAAGAGTTGGATTGGATTATTTTCATGGTCATATTCAAAGGTCCATTGTCCTTGACCCTTTAGCCCTCTTTGTAGTGCTCCTTTGCTATATTTTTGTATTTTTATTTTTTTCTTCTTGTAGTTAGTGAGGTTTTTGCAATTTAATGGGTTAGTAGGTGCTTGAGCGTGTGTCCATCACTCTGTGTATTTGCATTATATGCCATTCATGCTTCTTTCATATCCTGTTTGGATCATACCTCCCTATTGGGAGGCTTTGGATCCCCTAACATTGGCCCATGGGGGAGATGGAAGCACATCACCTCCACTTGCTTCTCCAAGTTTATCATTCCAATGGTCCTAAAGGTTACTAGCTTCTCATTTGTTTTGTTTTATTTATTTTAAGGTTTCAACTAAATATTAAAAGATTCATTAAATATTAAAAAATGGTTTTTGGTGATTTTTATTTACTTTTCAAATTTTTTACTCTCACTGAATTACAAGAATTACAAGAATTTTTCTTTTTTTTCCATTAAATAAATTGCAAGAATTGAATTTAAATTGCTTTTTATTTCATTAACTAATTACAAGAATTAGAAGAATTGAATTTAAATTGTTTTTTATTTCATTGACTAAATTACAAGAATTAGAAGAATATAACTTTTAAATATTTGAATGAATTACATATTTCAATAATAATTTGAGAACAAGTTTTTTCGATTCATTTTTTCTTTAAAAGAAAAATAATTGAAATATTTGAGAACCTTTAATTTGCAAAAAAAAACTCTTTTTTTCGAAAGAAACACTATGAAAAAATGGAATACAATAACCCTTTAAGAAAGGTTATTTGAAAACTATTAATTCACAAAAGTTTGTGCTTAACCATATCTATAAAGACTAAGTCTCTTCTAATAATTTTAAAACATTATGTGCTATTTTTATTTTCAAAGTGTGCTTCAAAATGCAAAAGAATGCAATACATGCATAGAAATGCATCCCTCATACAACTTTTCCAATTAAATAAACATATATGTCTCTCTTTGCACCTTTTGGGGCAATTGCTATTTGTATAATTGATAATAAAATTTTGTAATACTGTTTAACTTGATACAAATAGCAAGACTACCTTAGGGTAGGGTCATAACTTCATCCATGTACATTTTGGCATTGCTTGAGATAAAAGTTATAAAAATAATGTGGATTGTATCATAATAATTAAGATAGAGAAATAAAGTATATTAAGTGAGGGAGTAGTCTTTAGTGCAACTTTTTGGAGTTTCCGATGTTGGAATCCGGTGAAAAAAATTGAGGTAAAATCTTGATTTTTGTTATTTAAACTAGTTTTTTTACTGTAAATATAGATTCAACACCTTAAAACACCCCTAGGATGCTTTGATTGTGCAACTTATCCGTCAAATTTCTGTTTTCAATAAATTCTTGTTGGATTTTAAAGAAATTAGACTAAAAAATTCCACCAGAAAAGCCTTCAAAAAGTCACACTAAAAACAACTCCTTAAGTTAGTCTATGTCATCATTACATAATAAGAAAGTGACATTTAAATCAATAATATTTGAGATAAATAAATTTAAATTTTATTTAAAAATAACAATTTCATTTTATAATTTTAAACTTTGATTAAAGTTTTAATTTTTGACTAATCAAAATTTTATTTTATTTTTAGTTAAAAAAAAACTAATAATTAGTCAACTCAAAACTGAATGCATTATATCTTGGCAAGCTTTATTTCCCAAGCTATCTAATCATAAATGTCTTTGGGCATATACTATTATTGTTGGATGATGTACTTCTTTTAATCCTACCGTGGACAATATATGGCTAGATACATTTTGCCTTGCCCTATATCTTGATAAGCAACTATAATAATAATGGAAAATTAAGGCAAAGCTTGAAATGGGAGATAAACAACACATGTGAATGCCTGTTGTGTGGGGTCCATGGGCATCATCTATGGTCGATGTCGGTTACTAGGGTTTTAATGAATCACTGCTCATGAAGTTTAAACTGCAGGTGAAGGTTTAATCTACATATAGGGATAGAGCTGCAGACCAGTTTCCCCACAATTTCTCACGCCCTCTAAGTACGCAATCTTCTACAATTTCTTTGCGCTTTTAAAACAGTGAATTGTCTCTCTGCAGAGTCTGCGTCCATAGCATCGACCATTACAATTACCTTAATTTCTGTTTTGATCTTGGCAATGGCATCATCTTTGTTGAAATATAATTTCAACGGCAGCCCCACACCATACAGCGGCAAAGCATGTCCGCGGGGGTCGATGGAAATTTGTGGGCAGAGATTCTTACCCCCCCGGAATTGCTGACATCACCGCAGCAAGGGGCCCACATATAATACTGGCCCATATGTTATATGGTAATAAAAGAATTCCGCGGGGGTTGTTGAAGGCTCGTGGCTGGAGTTGTAAAGCCCACCGGAATTGCCTACGTCATCAGCTGGCCCACATATATTATATGCCATATGTTATATATTAAAAAATGACCGCAGGTTAAATGTTTTTACACGGCATTTTTTTATATAGTTGGTTTTAATAAGTTTTAAATGTTATATGTTTTATTTTAATATATATAACACATATATATTAAAAGGCCCAGCACATTGTAAAGGCCGTGAAGTGTAACTTTTTTATTACACAGCAGTGTAAATAAAAAAAAGAAAAGACAGCAGAACTGGTTTTATTATACAGGAATGTGCACAGCAGTGCGGGAAAGAAAAATCAAAGTGCCAGCAAGTGAAATTTGTGATCAATGCGTTCCAAGCGGTGCTGACAGAGTTAATGCAGCCATTAAAGATTTCTGAAGCGGTGAAATTTAGTGGTTGGGTCATCTTAATGACATAGAGATATTTCTGTTTGTAATATGGAGAGACAGAGCCATAATTTTATTATGTGAAATATGCACAGCAGTGCGTTGATTTACACAGAGCAGAGTTTTTTTTTAATACACAGCAGAGTGTATTGTTTGAAAAAGACAGAGAGTTTTTATTTGAAAAACAGAGTATTCCAGCAGTGAATATTTTCAGTAAAACAGAGTTTTTATTTGTGCACTGTGACAGCAGCAGTCACAATTGTAATCCCTCCAAGAGAGGAAGTCTGTAACAGCAGTTTTTTTTTATATATTGAAATATAAATTTTTCTGAGTTAAACTCTGTCTGTGAGTGAAATTTTTAATTAGTTTCTCTGTGTTAAAGAGGCAGTTTTTTATTGTTTTGGAATTCTGAAAATTCCAACATGGTATCGGAGCCAATCCAGGCTATTTGAAGGGTCAAATAAGCTGAAGGAACAGAGTTCGTTTTTGCAGCAACCTCTCCAGCAGAGTGAAGGTTCAGCCAAGAAGAATTCGAAGGTATTTCTCTATAAAATTTGTTGTGTAACTGTTGCAAAACAGTGAGCTATTTTAATACACAGTCAAGTTTTTTTTCATAGTTAGAAGTGCAGAATGGCAGGTTCTAGCACAGGTATGAGTTTGGGAAATGTCCATCTCCCACAATTCAATGGAAAAAATTATGATTACTGGTCAATAACCATGAAAGCTTTATTTACCTCACAAGAATTATGGGAATTAGTTGAGGATGGCTTTGAAGAGCCAAAAGATGAAGCAGAGTTTTTTATGTTAAATCAAGCAGGAAGAGAACAGTTGAAGAACAATAAGAAGAGAGATGCCAAGGCTCTTTTCTTTTTGTATCAAGCAGTGCATGAGAGTGTGTTTCCAAGGATAGCAGCAGCCAAGAAATCCAGTGAAGCATGGGAAACTCTCAAGACAACCTATCAAGGTATGGAAAGAGTGAAGACAGCAAAACTTCAGTTGCTGAGGAGAGACTTTGAGACTCTTTGTATGAAAGAGTCAGATAACATTGACTCATTCTTCACTCATGTGATTGGAATGGTCACACAAATCAGATCTCATGGAGAGATTCTTGAGGACAAGAGGATTGTTGAGAAACTCTTGAGAAGTCTACCCTCAAGATTCGATGTGATTGTCACCACCATAGAAGAAACAAGAGATCTCACAAAGTTTTCAGTGGATGAACTACATGCATCACTGATTACCCATGAACAGAGATTGGGTAGGAGTGAGAACTCATCTCTTGAACATGCTTTTAAGTCCCAGATGTCTTTCGGAAGAGGAAGAGGGCAAGGCGGAAGAGGAAGAGGCAGAAGCCAGAACAGAGGTGGAAGGAACAGTCCAGCAAATGCTCAAGGAAGGGGCAGCAATCCAAATCAGCATCAAGGCCAAGGCAGCAGCCAACAGAATGGTCAGCAGAATGCACAAGGACAAAGTTATGACAAATCCAATGTCCAATGTTACAATTGTAAGAAATATGGTCATTATGCTAATGAATGTAGAAAGAAGAAGCAGAATGATATGAGAAGTGAAACTAGTGCAAATTTCACAAAAGAAAACAGCAATCAAAGTAATTTGTTTTTAGTTTGTAATATGGTTGAAGAAAAGAATGAGGATATATGGTTTCTAGACTCCGGTTGTAGTAACCATATGACAGGAAACTTAGCAATGTTTTCTATATTAGATGAAAGTGTGCAGTCACAAGTCACACTAGGAACTGATAGCAAAGTTTCTGTTATGGGAAAAGGAGATGTAAATGTTTTAACAAGATTAGGTGCAAGGAAAACCATAATAGATGTTTATTATGTTCCAGGAATGAAGTGTAACCTCTTAAGTGTTGGACAGCTTGTCCATAAGGGGTATAATGTTTTCTTTGATAATGATGTTTGTACCATCATGGATAAACCACCCAGCAAGCAGTGTATTGCTGAAGTGAAGATGACAAGGAACAGGATGTTCCCTCTCAGAATGAGAGCAGATTTGAAGAATGGCGAAGAGAAAGCAGCAGTTGCACAAGAGACTTACCAAAGCGAACCAAAGGATGACAATTGGTTATGGCACTTGAGATTTGGTCATCTCAACTTTGGAGGTCTTAATCTGTTGAACAGAAAAGGAATGGTAAGTGGTTTACCATTGATAGAGAAACCGGACAGCCTTTGTGAAGGTTGTATTCTTGGGAAACAACACAGAGAAAGTTTTCCTTCCGGGAAAAGCATAAGGGCAAAAGCACCCTTAGAGATTGTCCACTCGGATGTGTGTGGACCGATGCAAACTCCATCACTTGCGAGCAGCCACTATGTACTAACATTCATAGATGATTTTACAAGAAAAACTTGGGTTTACTTTTTGAAAAAGAAAAGTGAAGTGTTTGAAAAATTCCGCAATTTCAAAGCACTTGTTGAGAACCAGAGTGGGCTGCATATCAAAGTCTTAAGGACTGATAGAGGAGGTGAGTATATATCTAAAAATTTTCTACGGTTTTGTAGAGAAAATGGTATTCATAAACAGTTTACAACTAGATATACTCCGCAGCAAAATGGAGTGGCCGAAAGGAAGAACCGAACCATAATGGACATGGCGAGGAGTATGCTTAAGGCAAAGCATTTGCCGAATGATTATTGGGCTGAAGCTGTACATTGTGCAGCGTATATTTTGAACAGGTGCCCTACAAAAGCAGTTATGAACAAAGTGCCGGAAGAGGCATGGAGTGGCGCAAAGCAAGGTGTCACACATATGAAGGTTTTTGGATGTGTGGCTTATGCACACATTCCGGATCAGCTAAGGAAGAAGTTGGACAGCAAGGGGGGAAAATGTATTTTCATTGGATACAGTGAGGAATCCAAGGCATACAGGTTATATAACCCATCCAGCAAGAAGTTTCTTGTGAGCAGGGACGTACAGTTCATTGAAGAGGAAGCTTGGGATGGAAGCATAGAGAAAACAGTGAATGTTAAACACTGTTTATCTCATGATGAGAATGATGATGAGGTGGCTGAAATACATCCCCAAACAGCAGCATCAACACCGCAAAGTACACCCTTGAGGAGAAATGAAAGTGCTTCTCCAAGCACACCACAAGGAGGAAATTCAAGTGCTTCTTCAAGTACTTGTACACCTACTGAAAGAGGTAAGAAATTCGGAAGTTTGAAAGAAATTTATGAACAAGATATAGCTAATGAAGGTATCAATTCTTTGTTTGCTTTATATTGTCATGTTGATGATCCTGTTCATTTCGAAGAAGCTATCAAAGATAAGAAATGGATAGAAGCTATGGATGAGGAAATAAATGCCATAGAGAGAAACAAAACTTGGGATTTGGTTGAACTCCCAAAAGGTAAAGATGTCATTGGTGTTAAATGGGTCTACAAGACCAAGAGTAATGTTGAAGGCAAAATAGAGAGACACAAGGCAAGACTTGTCGTCAAAGGCTATAAGCAGAAGCATGGCATAGATTATGAGGAAACTTTCGCACCGGTTGCAAGAATGGAAACCGTGAGAGCAGTGTTGTCCATAGCAGCACAAAATAAATGGAAAGTTTACCAAATGGACGTGAAGTCAGCATTCCTAAATGGAGTGTTAATGGAAGAGGTTTACATTGATCAACCTCTCGGCTATGAGAAGAAAGGCCAAGAGCACAAGGTATGTAAGTTGAAGAAAGCTCTTTATGGGCTGAAGCAAGCGCCAAGAGCGTGGTACAGTAGGATAGACTCTTATCTACTGGAAAATGGATTTGAAAAGTGTGAGGGAGAACCCACCCTCTACATCAAAGAACAAGACGGTAAAATTTTGATTGTAGTCTTGTATGTTGATGATGTTATTTTTACAGGTAATGATGATTGCCTTATTGAACATTTTAAAACAGTCATGAAGGAAGAATTTGAAATGACTGACATGGGTTTGCTGAGATACTTCTTGGGAATAGAAGTAGAACAAAATGAAAGTGGGATTTTTATCTCACAGGCAAAGTATGTTAATGAAGTTCTTGAAAGATTTAACATGCAGGAATGCAAATCAGCAATCACTCCCACAGTGATGGGATTAAAACTCAGCAGAGAGGACAGCAGCAAGGATTTTGATCCTAGTTTATACAAGAGCATAGTTGGCAGCCTTATGTACTTGACTGCAACTAGGCCGGACATAATGCATGCTGTTAGTTCGATTTCCAGGTTCATGGAAAAGCCAAAGGATGCACATTGGCAAGCAGCAAAAAGGATTTTGAGGTATGTAAAAGGTACAAAGAAATTTGGTATTTTTTATACTACTTCAGAAAATTCAGATTTAGTTGGATACACGGACAGTGATTGGGCTGGAAGTGTAGATGATCGGAAGAGCACTTCCGGTTATGTTTTTCATATGGGTTCAGGAGCCATTTCATGGGCTTCTAAGAAACAGCCCGTTGTAGCGTTGTCTACAGCAGAAGCGGAATATGTGGCAGCTACGGCAGCAGCGTGTCAAGCAGTTTGGATGCGAAAAATGTTGAGAAGCTTATGTCAAGAACAGGTAAAAGGGACAGTGATATTTTGTGACAATAGCTCAGCTATTGCATTGTCTAAAAATTATGTTTTTCATAAAATAACAAAACACATTGATACCAAGTTTCATTTCATAAGGGAATTGGTAAGCAATGGCGAGATTGTTTTGCAGCATTGCAGAACGGAGGATCAATTTGCAGATATCCTCACAAAGCCACTACAGCAGAAAAGCTTTGAATATTTCAGGGAATGCATGGGTATGCAGGAAAACCCAGCAGTTGAAATTAAGGGGGAGTGTTGAAATATAATTTCAACGGCAGCCCCACACCATACAGCGGCAAAGCATGTCCGCGGGGGTCGATGGAAATTTGTGGGCAGAGGTTCTTACCCCCCCGGAATTGCTGACATCACCGCAGCAAGGGGCCCACATATAATACTGGCCCATATGTTATATGGTAATAAAAGAATTCCGCGAGGGTTGTTGAAGGCTCGTGGCTGGAGTTGTAAAGCCCACCGGAATTGCCTACGTCATCAGCTGGCCCACATATATTATATGCCATATGTTATATATTAAAAAAAAATGACCGCAGGTTAAATGATTTTACACGGCATTTTTTTATATAGTTGGTTTTAATAAGTTTTAAATGTTATATGTTTTATTTTAATATATATAACACATATATATTAAAAGGCCCAAGACATTGTAAAGGTCAGAAGTGTAACTTTTATTACACAGCAGTGTAAATAAAAAAAAGAAAAGACAGCAGAACTGGTTTTATTATACAGGAATGTGCACAGCAGTGCGGGAAAGAAAAATCAAAGTGCCAGCAAGTGAAATTTGTGATCAATGCGTTCCAAGCGGTGCTGACAGAGTTAATGCAGCCATTAAAGATTTCTGAAGCGGTGAAATTTAGTGGTTGGGTCATCTTAATGACATAGAGATATTTCTGTTTGTAATATGGAGAGACAGAGCCATAATTTTATTATGTGAAATATGCACAGCAGTGCGTTGATTTACACAGAGCAGAGTTTTTTTTAATACACAGCAGAGTGTATTGTTTGAAAAAGACAGAGAGTTTTTATTTGAAAAACAGAGTATTCCAGCAGTGAATATTTTCAGTAAAACAGAGTTTTTATTTGTGCACTGTGACAGCAGCAGTCACAATTGTAATCCCTCCAAGAGAGGAAGTCTGTAACAGCAGTTTTTTTTATATATTGAAATATAAATTTTTTCTGAGTTGAACTCTGTCTGTCAGTGATTTTTTTAATTATTCTCTGTGTTGAAGAAGGACAGTTTTATTGTTCTGGAATTCTGAAAATTCCAACAATCTTCATCCTCCTCCGCTGCTGCTCATTCCACCAACAAACCCCACAAAGTTTACATAAACCATCGCGGGGTTGATGTGAAGAGAACCTTCTCTACCTTCGCCTTCAAGAGAAAGGATTGACGGCTTTCCTCGATGACAAGGAGATGCAAGAGGGATATGAAATTTCTTCTCTACTTGCCGACGCTATTAGCACCGCCTGGGTTAATGTGGCTATCTTTTCTCCTCGATAAGCTGAATCAGATTGGTGCCTCAATGAGCTCCTACTCATGTTACAGTCAGGGGCTCCCATTATTCCCGTCTTTTACGGCGTTAGTCCAGCGACAGTTCGGTGAAGCTCTACAAACTCATGAAAAGAAAGGGCGACATGATCCCAACACTATTGAAGCATGGAGAAATGCACTCCACCAAGTTGCAAACAATAGCGGTTTCGTGTTGAGAAGTACCATGGGTAAAAACTCAAACTTTCCTTACCTATATGGTTGGTGGTTGTATTTTATATTGGAGTAGTCTATCCAAGCAACGTTTTAACCCGGAAATGTGGCCCGTAGGAAAACTTTTGCTGCTCGTCGCCGATCACCACATGACTACTCTGTCAGAGTTGTCCGGTAGTAGACATTCACTTAATGTATTCAATGCCTCATCCGCTCCCAGAATTTCAAATTTAACATTCGTGCTCAAAATTTTAATTTATTTGTTTCAAATCCTTTTTGGAATTTGCCCATTTCTCCACTGCTCTGTTTTTGGGATTATGTATTCTAAATCCTCTATATTGGCCATGCAGCTTATATTCTCAGCAATCAAGTTTTTGAATTTCTGGACTTGGATGCAAAGAGGAACACCCGAAGTGTATTAAACCGAGCTTTAAAGATCTGCGATCGTTATGGTGTGAAGGCAGAGACTGGCGAGGCCAAGGAGAGGATATGCGAAGCTGTGGCCAAATCGGGGGCACATTTGCTGGTTGTGGGCAGCCATCGGCGTTGTGGTTTTATCGGGTAGTTATTTACTGTAATTTTTATTGTTGTATCAATTCACAAAATAAATTTGCAGATTCATGTGTGTAATTGTGTGATTTACTATTTGCAGAGCAATCAAGGGCAGTGTGAGTGACTACTGCAGCCGAAATTCCAAATGCCGTGTTGTGGTTGTTAACAAGAAAGTGTTTTCAGGATAGAATTCCAAATGCCCTGTTGTTGTTGTCAAGGTACGATCAGGATAGATGGGAGTGATTTGTGATTTCATCTTTTAGTGCCTGTGGGTTTCTTCCATTAGGAATTGAAAGATTGTGAGCTTTTGGGGAGGCTGTGCGGAACAAAATAGAGCGCTGTGAAGACCTTTCAAGGCTTCTGTAAATAGTTCAAGTTCTGTACTTCTGTGACGAATTGGATAAAAAATATTTTGTCAAATATGCATCAAAACCTGGTCTCGATCTTATCAGTTCTCAATAGTGTATTGAAATACATAAAAGAGGATATAGTATTCGAACAACACGCTTCATCACAACAATGTTAGAAAAGACACCAACCATCAGCAACTCTAATTACCATAAATACATTTTCTACCGGCAAATGCAACTATAAGACTTCGTTGGATGGTTGTTGCTAGTGTTATTGGGCATTTAATTAATTTAATGTAATTATTTACTAGCCTTACATTTATTGACAGATTTGGAGAATGTCCATGCCTCTCTCTTTTGCACAGCTTAAATCTGATAAATCTACCTACGTGTCAGGATTGACACTTAGCAGATCTAAATCTACCTACCTGTCAGGATTGACACTTAGCAGATCTAAATCTACCTACTAGAGATTATGCATGCCTATGAGTAGACCTACTAGAGATTATGCATGCCTATGAGTAGAATTAGGCTTTATAAATCATTTCCTCTTTGCCTCTCTTTTTGGCAAAAACCTATAATTTCTACAAATAGCCACAATTAAAACTTTATTAATATGCATACAGATTAAAAACCTATAATTTCCACAAAGAGCCGTTAAATTCTTAAAACTTTATTAACATTTATAAAGATTAAAAACCTATAATTTCTACAAAGAGCCATTAAATTCTTATCTTTTTATCTTGAAATTAAAATATTACATGTATAAAGATTAAAAATAATGAGATCTATATTTTTTAACTCATTATTTTTAAATATAATGAAATTTAGGCTTTTTAATTTGTTGTTTCTAAATTTATCATAGATTTATAATTAAAATATTAACATCTATAAAGATTTAGATTTATAATTAAAAGATTAACATCTATAAAGATTAAAAATAAAAATAATGAGATCTATATTACATATGAACATATATACAAATTAATGATAAATAATGAGATTTAAGTTATATTTTAACATCTATAAAGATTAATGATAGATGCAGATTAAAAGTAATGAGATCTATGTTATATTTTTTAAATTGTTATATTTTCTAAATTGTTATTTTTGGATCTAAGTTTTTTAGCTGGTTACTTTTAAATTAGTTATGATACAAGCTTTTACTTTTATAAATCAATTTTTCCAAATATCCATAAAATCATAAAATCTACTATTAGTTATGATACAAGCTTTTATAAATCAATTTTCCCAAATATCCATAAAATATAACTATCAATTTTCCCAAATATCCATAAAATCATAAAATCTATCATTAATTATGATATAAGCTTTTTATAAATCAATTTTCCCAAATATCCATAAAATCATAAAATCTACCATTAGTTGTGATACAAGCTTTTATAAATAGATTTTCTCAAATATCCATAAAATCATAAAAGCATAAAATCAATTTTCCCAAATATCCATAAAATCTATTATTAGTTATGATACAAGCTTTTATTTTGATTGTTTGATTAGTGATTCTCACATAGTAACAATCAATTTTCCCAAATATCCATAAAATCATAAAATATACCATTAGTTATGATACAAACTTTTATTTTGATTGTTTGATTGGCCATTCTCATAGACTAACAAACATATAATGCAATACTCCTTATACAAGCTTTTATTTTGATTGTTTGATTGGCCCATTAATTATGATACGAGATTTAATTTGATTGTTTGATTGGACCATTCTTAGACTAACAGACATATAGTGCAGTACTCCTTATTCAAGCTTTTATTTTTTATTGTTTGATTGGCCCATTCTCATAGACTAACAAGTACTCTTGTAATACTACTAAGCTTTTATTTTGATTGTTTGATTGGTCCATTCTCACAGACTAACACACATATACAACAGTACTCTTGTGATATATTGGTTATATATTAGTTCTGGTGGATGTCAAATGTTATACCAAAAATATGGATGAGTGGATGTCAATGAAAATACCAAATACCTTTTTCTTTTTTTTTTATTATAGTATATATTATTTGTAAATTATACTAGTCCATCTATAAAAACCAGCTTCTCCACCCATTCCATAGTTACCTAACAAAGTGTCATTTGGTAGCACAATGAACTTTGTTAAAGCATCAAGGTATATGTGCAAACATAACTATATTTAGTGGATGGGAGGGGAAAACTACTGGAAATACCTAAATGTTGAGTAGATGGTCTTGTTGTATTAGACTTATCATTTTTTTCATTTGCATTAGCACATGTCACTTTTTTCTCATTTATTTAGGATTTAGTTAGATACACATTCATTCAAATGTACCTGGCATGGCACGAAATGTTGGATGGTCTTGCATACAAAGCAATAGAACTTAGCTTTCATTAAACATAGGAAATAGCCACTACGTTCAGGACTTCCACCTACCACCCAACCATAGACATGGCTGAGCCAAACCTCTCTTCAGTCAGTCACCATCATGCCATATTCCAAGCATGAATGTGGGATCTCATGGATAAACCAATCCAAACCCAACCAAGGGAATCCAGAGGTTAAAAAATCTCCACCCTAACCATACCGTGATCACACCAAAATTAGTGCTCTAATCACAAAATAGAACCAATCTTGGAATGCCTCCAAGAATCCATCACTATCCTTGAGGAATTTCACGTCTCTCAGGCTTTACCACAATCCAATCCTAGATTACTAGGCCCTAAAACGAGACACCGCCCTCAGGATTTATCATGTATCCCACCAAACCTGGTCAGGGATTCCTAGCCCTTTGGGAATTTTCCTTGACACCACCTTCGCCCCAAATTCCGAAATCCATCTGGTAATTCCAAAGCTCAAAATCGATATTAAAATACCAACACACCATGGAATCCGGCAAAAGGAAAGGAAAGGATGAAAACCACTGTCAAAACCTGAAAAAACCATGCCACCGACTGCAAGAGAACCAAATGCCAACATGCATAAGCCATGCATGTCCAAACCAGCTAGGAAATCACATATGCAATATATGTTACCTGCCAATATTCCTACTGAAGTTGTTAGATCTTGTTCTTCCTTGCTTGATCTTTGATTTCCTTTGCTTTCCTTGTCCTTCATTTCCTTTATTTCCTCTTTCTTGTCTCAATGTTGAATTTCTCCAAGAGAACTCTAAGTATCCAAGAGTGAGAGAGAGATAATAATGAGAGATCTCTAAAATTGAACTGACAAAAGGTTGCGCTAACAAAAGGTACCAACCGATCCTCATAAGCCTTTTTATCAACTAGGCCTCTATTTTCTTCATTTTCCATTATTTTCCTTCAATTTCCTCCTCACATGCAACCTGTGAGCTTCTACCTTATTTTCCTCCTAATTTCCTTTATTTTCATAAATAAATGTGCCAAAAATATGTTTTTCCTTCTTAATGCCTTTGCCATTTTTCCTTAGCCATAAACACATATCCAGTGGTGCCCACTAGGATATATTTTCCCAACATTCAGCTAGGAATAAGTGTACATTAACCATGGTCTTATTTTTCCTTTATTAGCTTTTATTACATGAACTTTCAGCCCGGGTCTAGACTTACAATTTCTAGGTTTCAACTACTTGCAAATATTTTAGCATAAGTAATATTGGCCTACTAATCACTTCAAACCAATCATAAACAATATTATTTGACACAAAAGACAAAGATGGAAATCTATCCAAAACATTGTTATTGAAATGGCAAAGAGGTTTTAAGACTGCATTGAAATTCCCAATGCTAAGTGATTCAAGGATTATATAAATTCGATGGAATATAAAACAAACACCTAAGTAAACACTCAAAAATCATGCCAACATATTTTGTAAATATAGTGACACAAGTCTTATTTAAATGGTTTCTTATACCAACAAATTGAAAATTCACAATATTTAAAAAATATCACATCACAATAATGAATAAGAGGCTTCAACATATTGTCATAACACCATAACAAAAGGGTTACAGGAGACTAGCTCGATGGCGCTGGGCGGGAGAAGCTGGCGTTTGAATGGAGAAGGGCGAGCGCTTGCTCAGGGTTTGCGTGCCACTGATTTTGCAGAACAGGTCGGGCGGATTCAGTCGGGGCTTCGGTCCCAAGGAGATGAGGGGAGCCCACATGCGTCTGTTGAAGGGTTGTCGTTTTCTGAAACTGTAGGCGGACTTGACGGGAAGGTGGGTGTTGGGTTGTCAGGCAGAGGGGGCGCGGCTCCTTTGAAAAAGTGACTGTCCATTTGCGTTAATGAAGTAGAGAAGGTGCTCGATCGGCAGGGGAAGCTTTTGTCTCAGTGTTCGAGCGCGGCCGAAAGGGAAAGAGCAGTGGGTGATCATCTGAGAAACTATGGCTCCGATTTTGTTTTTGAACTGGATCCCTCTGTGATAACTGATAGAGGGGTTAATGAAATTTGTGGTAGGGAGAGTGGGAGAGGTATCACTAACCGTTTAAGCCAAGATGAACAATGTGGGAAACCTGCCTTTGAAGGACTAAAAGAAACCGGCAATTGCAAAGTTAGGGAGGCTGGAGAGCCGAAGAAGGGGAGAAGAAAAAAGAACTGGATAAAAGCCAACAGAGCAGAGATAAACTACGTTCTGGGTGAAGATATAAGCTGGGAGAAGGTCTCTCATTTGGCTAGCAGAACTCTAGTTGGTAGAGCCATGGGGAGGCATTTCGTTCTGAAAAATGTGGTTGCCTGGGCTGAAGTGAACTGGAAAGCTGACCTTGGATATGTTCCGGAAGTGGTGCTACTCACTAAAGGGTGGTTTGCTTTCAACTTTCTGCTCCCTGAACATATTCAGTGGGTGTTGCATCGGTCTTGGGCACTGGATCACACGCCATTGCTTCTCAAACACTGACACCCTCTTTTCGATGCTAGCAGGGAGAGGGTGGACTCTGTACCCTTGTGGGTTCGTTTCCCTGGACTGCCTCTTCATTATTGGACAGAGGAACACCTTCAAGGTATCGGTAATACGCTTGGCGTTTTTATTGAGGCTGATCTCTCCTTCTTACAGACTAACCACAGGCGGGTTGCTCGAATTTTAGTGATGGTCAATATCAGAGAAGGATTGGCTGAATCACTGAATCTTCGGTGGGGGCAACATGTCATCAAGCAGAACCTGGACTATGAAAATGTTCCCTTCAGATGTCATCGATGTCATGCATACGGACATCCTGCCTCTGAATGTGGCTTTCTCTCTCGACCTGTCAAAAAACGGTGGGTTAATCGCTCAAAGGGGGTTCCAAGCTCGAGAGGGGAAGGCTCTGGTCATTCCAATGCTCAGATTCTGTCCTCTACGTCTATTTCAAACTCCTTGAACCCATCTACCACTGGATGCTGCAATATGGTTGCACTGGGCCCTCAGCATTTGGGTGTGGAGTCTGTTCACGCTGCTGGGCAGGAGATGCTCTCCCAGTTTTGTGATGGAGGTTCTTTACCTGTTGTGAAGGTCCAAAGATGCCATTATGGAGCGGACTTTCAGCTGAAGGAAGATGCCATGTTGAAGACTGTTCTATCTTTATTGACATCTTCTCATTTGGGATCTTTTCCTTTTGCCCCCAACATTAATATCTCCCTTAACTTGGTATCGAAGTCAGTTTCAGCTGGTATGGTCGAATGTGGATTGTTACCTACTGCTGATTCTATTTTTTCCCAGCCAGCACCTCAAGGGAAGGCTACTGTCTTCGATCCACGTGAAGGTTTGATGGCTCCTTTGGAAACCTCTGCTCCTTTGGTCATGGGGTATAATCTGAGATCCAGTGCTAAAAAAAGTGCAGGGGGGTTAGGGAGGGGGAAACTTCCAGCAGCTCGGGGTAGGGGAAGGATTTCCTTCTTGGCGAGAGCTCAGGATCGAGCTATGTTGGATGTACATGATGGGAGGCAGTATTCTATTGAGAGGGCACTTAGAGCAAGACAGTCCCTGAAGACTGGTGTGTAATGAAGATCATGTCCTTCAATTGCAGGGGATTGGCAGGACCCCAAAAGAAAGCTGCTTTCCGGAGGATTATTTTACTGGATTGTCCGGATTTAATTTTGCTTCAAGAGACTTTAGGAGCAGGATCTGTGGTCAAAGCTAGATTAGAAGGTTGGCTGCCTGGATGGATTTTTGAGACGCTGGATGCTAGAGGGAGATCAGGTGGGCTGGCTGTGGGCTGGAATGAACGAACAATAAAACCTCTAAATTTTTGGGGTATGGAGTCTGTACTGGGGTTAAACTTTCAGGCTTTGGAGCTAGGTGCGGCTTTCAATATTTTCAATATCTATGGCCCATATCAAGATCGGATCCCTTTCTGGGACTCTCTACTAGGTAACTCCCTACTCAAGGGGGACTCGGTGATTTTGGGAGGCGATTTGAATTTTTCTTTGGGCCAGTCTGAGGTATGGGGTCCTCATGCTCATACTGATTCTTTGACTGGGTACTTCACTCAAAAATTAGTGGAGAACCATTTGCTCAATATTGAGCCTTTAAAGTTGAAGCCCACTTGGAGGAACAATAGATGTGCTGAAGATAGAATAGCGAAGAGAATTGATCTTTTTCTGGTGGCTGAGCAGATTGTGGATAGGCCTTTAAAAATGAGACAGTGGGTTGGCTGTGGGGGAGCTTCTGATCACTTTCCTATCTTCCTCGATTTAAAGATTGGGCCTAGATAGCCTCCCAGCCCGTTAAAGTTTAACAATACCTGGCTTAAGGATGATTCCTTTAAAGCCCTTGTTCTTGCTAGGTGGACTCCATATAGGGCTGATAGTAATCTATCTGTGGATTTTCATTTTGCTGAGAATTTTAAGCGTATCAAGGAATCAGTGAAGACCTGGTCGGCTTCCAAGAGATTGAGGGAGGATTTGGATCTGAAGCAGGTTGAAGAGGAACTCCACCTGATCTATGAGGGGATAGGAGGGGGGTTTCATTCACAAGAAGATAAAGATACCCTTGTTTCTCTCGAAAAAAGAAGGAACTCCCTTCTTATGGATAAGGAAGAATCTTGGAGGCTGAAGAGCAGGGCCACATGGTTGGCATGTGGAGATGATAATACAAAATTTTTTCATGCTTTTGCCCGCGGTCGGAAGGCGGCAAATACCATTTGGATTTTAAGGGATGGTCATGGCATTGAACACTCTTCCTTTGAGGCTAAAGAAAAGTTGGGAGTTGATCATTTTAAGGCTCTTTTTAAGGCTCCTGATCATGTTTCTCTGGCGGAGGTAGTTAGAGTGGCACAACTCTTTCCGATATTTGTGGAGGAGGCTGATAACATAACATTGATGGTTGAGGTTACTGAGATGGAACTAAAGGAGGTCCTCCATAGTTTTCAAAAAGACAAAAGTCCTGGGCTAGATGGTTGGTCGATTGAATTTTTCTTGGCTCTTTATGATGTGTTAGGGGCAGATCTTCTGAAAGTTGTGGAGGATATCATATTTTCAGGGAGGATTCCGACTTTTTTTAATTCCACTTTCATAGATTTAATCCCAAAAGTGGATAATCCCCTTTCATTGGCTGATTTTCATCCAATATCTCTCTACAACTGCATTTATAAAGTGGTAGCCAAGGTGATTGCTAGAAGACTCAAAAGCATTCTGTCTCTCCATATCTCTGGGGAACAATTTGGTTTTCTGGATGGACGTCAAATTCATGAAGCAATCGGGACTGCTTAAGAGGTTCTCCATAGCATGAAGACCAAGAACCTCAAAGGGGCTGTGCTGAAAATAGACCTCTCCAAAGCCTATGATCGGGTAAGCTGGTTATTTATTCGTATGCTCCTGACTCACCTTGGCTTTGGGATTGGCTTTATTAGATGGATCATGAGCTGTAAAACTACTGTATCTTTCTCTGTTTTGCTTAATGGGGCTGCATCTCCCTTTTTTCATCCTGAAAGGGGCCTCCGTCAAGGTTTCCCTCTTTCTCCCCTATTGTTCTTATTGGTAGCTAAGGGCCTAAGCAGAGCTCTTAAGGAGGCAACAAGACAGGGCTCTTTGAAGGGCATTCCGGTTGCTCAAAATATTTTCATCACTCATCTACTTTTTGTTGATGATGTGTTAATCTTCTGCTCTGGTTCGGTGCGAGATGCTGTTACTCTTGGTGGGATTTTGGACCTATTTAGCAAGGCCACCGGTATGGAAGTGAATGTTGTGAAGTCATCCATCACTTCACAATTTTTGAGGGAGGAGGAGAGGCGTGAGTTTGAAATAATTTTCCCTTATAACTCTGTAGGTCTGGCTGACTTACTTGGGGTTCCACCTTAAACCCAATGATTATAGGAAACATGATTGGAGCTGGTTGTTGAAAAGCTGGAAAAGCGTTTAAGAGTGTGGTGTCATAAATGGCTGTCTAGAGCTGGGCGCTTAACTCTTGTTAAGTCTGTATTGGAGGCTGTCCCAGTATATTGGCTGTCTCTCTCATGGATCCCAAAAGGTATTTTGGAGGCAGCCAGGAGGATTTGCTTTAGATTCCTTTGGAGTGGGAAGCAGGATACTTTGGTGACCCCATGGGTTCGGTGGGAGAAAATTGCTATCCCTAAAGGTTTGGGTGGTTGGGGACTGAAAAACATCTTTCTCTTTGCACAGGCTCTTGCAGCTAAGGGTGGATGGAGGCTCATTAATGTTGACAGCCTTTGGACTCAGGTGATTTCTCAGAAATATATTGCCCCTTTGTCTATTGTTGATTGGATTAGGAATCCAAGGAAAACCTCTGCGGGAGGTTCTGTGATTTGGAAGGCTCTCGTTAACTCCTTTCACATTTTGGAAACAAGTTTGGCTTGGGATGTGGGTAGTGGCAGGAAGCTTCGGGTTGGTGAGGATCCTTGGATGGGAAGTGAAATTCAGCATCTTCTACCTGGTCGAATGGTTGGGGCCTTAAGGCAGAGGGGGATTACTTTTCTTGCTCGACTTGCTGATCCTATTCGAAGAAGATTGGGCATTTAGTCCTGGATATTGGCCTCTTCTTTGGGTCTGGAGATTGTTGATGAGAGGGCTCTAGCTGATTACATCAGTGCTTTAAAACAGGCTCATATTCTTCTCCAGGAGTGGGAGGATATGATTTTTTGGGATTTTGATCCGTCGGGGATCTATTCTCCTCGGGCTGGCTATAAAAAACTTAGTATTGGGGCTGTCTTGGGTGATGAGCGGTGGTGGTGGAAGAAACTTTGGAAACTACATTGACCCCCCAAGACTCGCATATTTATGTGGTGTGTCCTTGAAAACAAAGTCCCCACCTGGGACGTGCTGCAACACAGAAGTTTTCAGGGCCCGGGCTGGTGCTGTTTGTGTAATGCTGATGATGAGTCGGTCAATCACCTTTTCCTTAGTTGTCCCTTCATTAAAGGGGTATGGCTAGAATGCTCCAGGTTATTGGGTCTCCATTGCAGATGGGAGGGCTTAACTATGTCACAGGCATGGGATGCTTGGTGGGCATCTCATACTGAACAGAATTTAAAAGCTCTACCCCTCCTTGTGATCTGGGGTGTTTGGTTGGCCCGTAACCGTTTACTTTTTGATGGGGTGGTCAGTACACCTGTGGTCATCGGTGCCATGACTTTAGGTCTGCATTCTACTCTTCCTATCCATGTCCGTGTCGCCAAACAGAGGGAGGTTCTGCTGTTGGACATAGATAGAAGAATTCCTTGGGGCTTCTTTGATGGGGCGATGCAACAAAATGTTTGTGGTGGGGGGGCTCTGTTGTTTCTCTCTCAAGCACATTGGTTTGACATCTCTGTTGGGCTTGGGGAAGGATCGAATAACAATTCTGAACTGTTGAGCCTTAAGATCCTTCTACTGTTTGCTGTGGAGAAAGGTTGCAGAAGGTTAAACTTTTATGGTGACTCCTTAAATGTGATTAACTGGATAAAAGGATATCAGCATTGCAGAGTGCACCATTTTTAGCATTTTCTTCGCTCTATTAGGGAGATCCTATCTTCACTTGAATCTTTCTCCTGTCAACATATTTACCGTGAAAATAATGACATGGCAGATCGAGCTTCTAAGAGGGGGATCCAGCAGGTTGTGGGCTTATGGAGGATCAGAGAACATCTTGGTGGCGATATATTTGAATACTTTCATCAATCCTTATTTGAATGAGGGGCTCCTGTGTTTTTACTTTGCAGACATGACACCATTTTAATAAGCCATTCAATCCTTTGTTTGCTGCTAAGTTTCTCTGAAAGCTTTCCGTATTAGGAGAAAATTTTGAAGCCTCTTTCACAATTGATTTTGGGAAAGTTGTCTGGACATGCTGCCTTCTTGTATTGGCCAATTTCCAATTCTATACAGCCTACACAGAAGCAGTGCCGGAAAATTTAAGAATCACATTTGTGCCTGGCTACAGCGGTTGTCTTCCTTCAGATCATTATGGAGGACATGACACCTTTTTTTCCTACAGGATGCAACATACGCTTGCTTGCTGAGGGCCGATATGGTATATCTGGATGGTTGTTGATATAGTTTACGGGTTGCCATTCCTGTAGAACGCTTTCACAGTTTTTAGATGTTGAAGACTGTTAAAATCTCTAGTTTCCTTTTCGGTTTTCTCAATGAAGGGCTTCAACAGCGGGCTGAGCACATGTGTTATTAAAATACAAAGTTTCTGGCTCCCCTAGGCGGTGCTCCATACAGATTGTGGACTTTAAATTGCTGGCAGATTCCGTTATGGCTCGGGTGAATGACTGTACAGGAGTCTGCTTTACTTTTGAGTGGTTGAATTTTTTATTTCTTGGCAGTGGGACTTGGTCTGTGCCTTAGTAGAGCAGTATTTTTGCTTAGTTTTGACATGTTAATTCTCAAAAGGGACTTATAGACAGTTTTGGTTTTTTGAACAGCTTGTATAAGCTTGACATCTAGATCTGCATAGGCTATGTTAGACTCAGTATCTGACTCTTGTAAACAAACTTCGGGGTTTGTTTTTTCTGAACACACATCTATGTGTTTCTCAATGTAATTTTGTACACATCTGCTGTAATAAAATTACGCTTTTTTCTCGAGGAAAAAAAGGGTTACATTGCCAAAGAAATAATGAAAATGAAGGAAAACCCCATGGGATTGTGGAATGGGTCATTGAAAAGTCAATAATTAATATTTTTTAAGCTCCTAAAATCCCTCCCACGTTCACTTGTTTAAGACCCTCTCAATCTAAGCATTTATATAAATTGTGATCCTCATATCCTCCTTAAGTAGGGATTTCGCTACCTGAAACAGGTCATCGTGGAATTTGCGCTCTAAATTTTTTTCTACGAAGGTTCAGAAGCTGAAATTTTTATGAGGCGAAGCCGAAATCTAGAGGAAGCTTTTGTAAAAATTTCAGATCAAGGTGCACAATATTTTCGGAGTTATGATCTGTGGACGTGAGTGTTTTTGCAAGCTCCTTAACTTCATCTCAAAGAAGTGACCTTGGGAAAATCGTCATAACTCTCTCTCTGAGTATCGGATTGGAATTCTATAAAAAGTGGCAGATATTTCAGAGATTTTAGTTTTCGGTGTATCAATTTTAGAGATGAATGAAGAAACAGTGACACGTGGCACACCATACAAGTTCACTCTACTGAACCAGTCCATAATTAGGTCATTGTGAGAGATTGGGCATAACTCTCTCTTGAAGAATCCAAATTGGGTCAGACCTATGGTTTTAGTCAAGTTATTTCCTTTATTGGGCTAGGTTTTTGTACCAATTGTATTTCCTCGATTCCCTCTCATGTGCTAAATCTTCCATTGTTCTTCAGGTTGGGGGGGGGGGTACTCAGGGCCTTTGGTGGGAGGGACATTCGAGCAGTCCCGAGCAAAGTGACCGTATTCATGGCAGTGCCAAAATTTGAAGAGAATTTTCTCGTAATCTAATATTTTCCTATGTTTTCATTCCCTAGGGTTAGATTTAATTCCATTGGCAAGCCCTTTTCCAGATCGAATTCCACACAAATCTTTTCATAAGAAAATTGGGAGCCTCTTTGCTCAGATTTATCTATGTATTTCCCTGCCCTATTTCCAATCGCTCGAAGGCAGTTGTCACTCCAGCAAGAAAATGAAAGACATAATAGTTTAACCATGACCAAGATAGTTGTTGGAATTTCGTCAACATGATTGAAATCAGGGGTTCATTTATTCAGATACATTCCCCGAGATCTATGAAAATAAGGGCCATTTTGAAAAATAATATCCATGCATTCTCTTAGTTCAAATAGGAAGGGAAAAACAATCGTTTCCTACTGCAAATATAGAAATATTCCATTTCATTTTAGATCTCCAAGTGTTATTGATCCATACCTCTATGGTTTTCGTTGATGGCCACATGTCAGTGAACTTACCAATCAAGGCACACTCAGAATATGCCAGGGTGGTTTGCTTGACACCTATCAGTAGAACAATATTGTGGATCTCAACATTCCTTTTAAAAAATTTGGATTGGTTCTCAGTGGGTCTCTAGGACTTTGGAAAGGAGGCCACCAATGTCTGGAAGGTTCCAACTTCCTCTTTCGACAAAATGGGGGGTGGGGGAGGGGGAGGAGCCCCCTCTGCAGGTGCCATTTGATCTATGTTTTTTGCAGACTATCAGCATAGAGGGTCAGAGACACAAATCCATATTAACTCATTATTTTTATTAATTAACTTGCTATGGATTCCACCAATAACTTATCAATTGATATGGTTCATTATTGATCAATAAAATTCTCAAAATTCAAATTGCTAGAAACAACTCAAAACTAGTGCCAAAACGAATATATCGTCGCCCTGAATCCAATGCAATTTGTATCACTCAAAACCAATATCGTATTCTTACGATATTGCGTTCTGACCATTTTCTCAAACAACTAAAATTTAGAAAATGAAGTTGCAAGTACGCCCAATCAGTAATCCGTACGCTAACAAGGCCTATGATTGGGCAGGGTGCATGCATTTTTATTGGAAAATGTTTTGTTGACAAGTTTCCATCGATGTTTGGATCTTAATGGTGCAATTTGATTGGTTTATGGGTTTTTTGAGGTGTTCTAATCAGAAGAGGCCTCGTGGGCTAGTGGGTGGTCGCCACATGGCCTCCAGGGGTTAGTGAAAATTTTTTTTTCTGTCTCAACTGACCTCCAAGGAATCGAACACACGAACTACCAACCAGTAACACTAAGCTCCACTAGTTCGCCTACCATGTTACTTGTTAAAATATGGTACTCGAATCGTATTTAAATTTTAATGCAAATGGTGTTGGGGGTTGGGGTCGAGGTCAACCCCTAGCCCCTGGTCCACCCAATCCACGAGATGTGGCGAGCCAAGGGCGCGGGGTTAACCCCGGCCTAAGACCACAAGTTACAACACAACCACCACAAGTTTGTTGGTGTAGTTAACTAGCCACCGGTGGGAACCACGACTCAATGAACCAACCACAGTTTTTTTTGGCGTGAAGTTCAAATGTTCAAACCTCTGACGGGGTTTTGAACCATACCACAATCCAACCATGGCATAAGTGGAGTTAGGGTTTAGTTTGGAGTTATGGCACGGAGATTTGAACTCGTGAGAGTTTAACCCAACCACACCACTCAATCGTAGTTACAACTAGAGTTAAACCTTGGCGAGATTCGGTTCAAACTGTTCGAATTTGATGGCCCTCATCGCACCAATTGGCCCTTAATGATTAGTTCATGGGGGTACCTGTCATTTAAACTGTTTGACAATTTTCACGCGAACCGATGTGAATCTCATCGGCGTGGGGAAAATTTCTCGCCCCACATGGTTGCAAAAGGTGGAATTTGTAGGGTGGATTGTAGGTGGGTGCGAATTGGAGGACAATTAGCGGGAAAAATTCTCTAGAGCATAACTCAATCATTTTTTAACCTTTTTGAGTGCAAAAAGAGCCCAAATAGGGGTTTTTGACTGTTTTGGAGCCATTGGAGACAATATTTTTACATTCTGAGCATTAAAAATTGATGTAAATACTTATTTTTTTAGTATAATGAAAGAGTCCCGACATTGGAAGTTGGACAAGCAGATATAACGCATGAGGGGTGAACTCCTTCATCATTTGTTTTCTTGTGTTTGTTGTTATTGTACTATTATCTCCATTATTTCTACAAAACTGAGAATAAAATAATATTAATTTGTTAACGTAATTTACATAATTTCATAAAAACCCTAAACATTTCACTTGCAATTTTTGTAAAGAACCTTCAAGTTTACATATACAGATCAATTTGGTATCAGAGATTTGGTTCTTTGGATGTATTGAGGGTTTAATTTTGTTGCAAGTGTTTCTGATTCTTACAAGGTTGAAGCTAATAAGAGGAGAATGAAAACTTGTGGGATAAATTCCTCAATCTAGTTCAAGGAGAGCACATTTACCACAATCTCCACCACAATTTTCACCTCAAGTTTCACCAAAAGCCTCACCAATCATGGCACATCAAGGAGAGCCTAAAAATATGACTGAGGATGAGAAGGATTTTAGGAAAGCATTATTTGACATAACATAGATGGTGAAATTTCTCTATGAGGAGAGGAATTCAAGGTTGCAAGGTGAGAGCTCAATTCCTCCAAAGGGAGATGGAGGAAATGGAGACAATCCTCCAAAAGGGAATGGAGGAAATGGTTATAAACCACCTCCAACTCCACCTTTCTCCTCACCCTCATCATCACCATCATCATCTTCTACATCAACCCATTCGCAAACACCTCCACATTCTCCAAAGGGACATGGTAAAACTCCATTTTTGAAACTTTACATAAAATTTTGATTGCCTATGTATAATCGAGAGGTAAATAATGAGAAATTCGATAATTGAGTTCGTCATCTTGAAGTGTATTGCAGGATACAAAGGATCAACGATGATGAAACTAAATTTCATCTTGCTTCATTAAGGTTGGAAAGTGCAACACTCATTTAGTGGGAATCCAGAACACAAGAGGACATCAAGAAAAGAGGTAAGATAATAAATTCTTGGAATGCTTTTGTGGCTGCATTAAGAAGTAAGTTTTATCCTTTAGCATACATGCAAAAAGTTATCATGGATTGGAAAAAAATTTGGCAATTAAAGGGTCAAATTGTGCAAATTTATACCTAAGAGTTTATAAGGATAGCATTGATATTGGGTGTAGATTTATCCTCTCAAGACACTTTACTCAAATACATTGGAGGTTTACATAGCTACTTGAGACATAGTATTCTCATTTTTAACCCTACAAATTTAGATGTGGCTTGTGTACAAGAAACACATCTATAAGAAAGAGGGAAAAATGTTCCACGAGAGAGCATCAAAAAGCCATTTAAGGGTGGAAACAAAGGAAAGGGTAAATTCAAAGGAAAAGGGAAGACAAATGCTTCCATCAAGAAAGAGGGATAAAAGTTAGCATGCAAAAATTGTTCAAAGGAAGGCAACAATGAAGATCATTGTTGGAAACTTCATCCTAAGATGACACCCAAAAAGTTAACAACAAAGGAAAATAAAATACAACTGCAACTACACAACATCATTTAGGATATGATTCGGGAGATGAAACAAAGGTCACAACTATGGGATTGAAAGGTAAGGAATCCATTACTAGTACTAGTTCTTCAATTAGCCACAATGAAACTCAAAATGAAAAAGAAAGAATAGAGCTTTTCCATATTAGATTTATCTCAAAACATAACAAAATTGATACTTTATTTGATAGTAGCTCACAAGAAAATCACATTTTTGAAAACATTGTCAAGAAATTGAATTTGGAAACAATTCCTCATCCTAAACCTTATCCTTTAGGTTGAGTGTGTAACAATGAAAAGTTTCAAGTAACTAGAAAATGAAAAATGAAATTTTCCATTATTGCAAACTTCGTTGATGAGGTAGAACTTGATGTAGTGCCATTAGACATATGTGGTATTGTTTTAGGAATCCCATATCTTTATGAAAGAAGAGCTATCTTTCATCGCCATGAAAAAAAGTATCATTTGTTTAAAGATGGTATTTAGTACATTGTTAGAGCACATCACAAGAAACTAAACCTTTCACTTATGAATGCTAGAAAAATGAAGAGACTTGTTAACTCTAGCAAAAAAATTGTACTTTTGATGATCAAACCCAAGAATGTGAGAATGAAGCCTTTCAAGGTTGTGATACAAAGTTGAAATCTGATTTGGTTGAGGTTGTTAACTAATATGATGATATGTTTCAGGAGCCTAAAGGATTGCCTCCCAAAATAGGAATCCAAAATGAGATCCAATTGCAGCAATATTGTCCTCTTCCTAACATTGGCATGTACAGGATGCCAGTGATGGAAAATGCAGAAATTAAAAAAAAAATCCAGGAGTTACTTGATAAGGGGATCATCTAGCGAAGCACATCGCCATGCGGTTCACTTATTGTTTTAGTGCCAAAGAAGGATGGTACATGGAACATGTGTGTGGACTTCCGTGCATTGAACAATATTACGTTAAATAACCATTACCCTCTTCCTAGAATTGGTGATTTACTTGATCAATTGAAATATGATGTGTATTTCACTAAGTTGGACTTGAGGAGTTGTTGTCATTAGATTAGGATCGCTGAAGGAGACATATGGAAGAAAACATTCAAAACAAAGCAAGGTTTGTTTAAATGGTTGGTTATGCCCTTTAGGCTTTGTAATGCTCCTTCTACATTCATGCGGGTAATGAATGATGTTTTAAGGCCTTTTCTAGATGATTTTGTTATAGTATACTTAGATGACATATTAATTTTCAGCAATTCCTGTGAAGAGCATGTCATGCATGTAAAGCAAGTGTTAGATGTCTTGAATAAAGAACAGTTGTTTTTAAATATGTCAAAATGTGAATTTCTAAAAAATTATTTAGTCTACTTGGATCATATTGTTGGAGGAGGTGAGTTGAAAATAGATCCCTCCAAGGTTGATGTAATTTTGAATTGGACAAAGCCCAAGACAGTGATAGAGGTTAGAAGTTTTTTGGGAGCAGCCCAATATTGGAGAAATTTTATTTCTAACTTTTCTTCCATTGTAGATCCATTGCATGCATTGACAAGTGTGAAGAAAGTTTTTTAGTAGGGAGGAAAACAACAAAAAGCATTTGATGCATTGAAGGAAAATATCAATTCAACACCTATACTTCCACTTATTGACTTGAGACAATCATTTTAGATACAGACTAATGCAAGTGAATATGCCATGGGCGCAATATTGATGCAACATGGTAAGCCCATCAATTTTCATTCAGAAACTTTTAATGGTGCAGTGATTAATTATCCTACATATGACAAGGAATTGTATGCATTGGTACAAAGTGTGAAAAAATGGAAAGGATTGGTAAGGAAACAATCATTCACACAGATCATCAGCCATTACAATACTTGCAATAAAAAACAAATCTACAACAAGCGAGGTACTTTAGATGGATGGGTTTTCTTCAACAATTCCACTTGGTGATAAGGTATAATAAGGTATCTATAACAAGGTTTCTGTTATGATTTCTAGACCAATTGTTAGTGCATCCACTATTCTTAAGCATAATTATATCATGCATGAGAGCCATGTTGAACAATATGCTTTAGATAATGATTTCGAAGACGTATATGCAAATTTGTGTCAAGGTAACCTAGTAGAGTAATTTGGTGGAAATAATGAGAGGGGGGGTGAATCAATATTCCTTTCAATTAGTATTATTGTTAATCTTTCAGAGCATTATTTAATCTTCAATTATTATCAGTGTTTGTACAATGATAACAGTAAACAAAATGAACAAAAATGCACACAATTTTTAATGTGGAAACCCTCTTCGGGACAAAAACCACCTAAATTATTTTCTATTAATTCTTTAATATTCAACTCCAATTGAAAATACATCTCCAACTTCCTAGAGTCTAGAAAAGAATTCTTCTCCATCTCCCACTCGATGGACGCTCCAACGCCCAAGATTATTCAGTAGTCAACTAAACGGATGCCCCAACACCCAATGAGCTACAACTCACCCTAGCACCACCCTACCACCCTAAATTTTTCATAGGCTTGAACCTATTGGTGACTTCATGCACCAGCCTAGCACCACCCTACCACCCTATATAAGAATAAAAGAAGAATGGACTCCCGTACCAGGGAAAATGGTCCACTTTACAATGATATAAAATGATGTAGAAGAAGAAGACACACTAGACCATAACCCCAACTATGACACAACCACCTAATGATGATCCTAGACCTCGTGACACTGCCTCTTCAACTCTTGGCAGATAAACACTTGTACAATTTTTACAATGACTTAGTACAATGATACCTTTATAATGACTGTATGCAGTGTTTCCCACTTGAAGACTTCATGTGGTGAACTTCTTGCTATTGTTCTACACCTTGATTGTTGCTCTTGTCATGCTACCCTCTACTGCACCTTTCTTTGCTTTGCTGCCCTAGAAATTCTGGTCCTTCGCAACCCTTGACAACACATGATCTAGATTTTTATTTCCTTCTAGGATCTCGATATTGAATCTGATGTATCTCTTTTATTTCAGATCCCCAATATGTGATTTCCAGTTTTGTAGTATTCCTATAAGTCTTCTTTCCAATGCCATAGGTTTGACCCAATTTGGATTCTTCAAGAGAGAGTTATGCCCAATCTCTCACAATGACCTAATTATGGACTGGTTCAGTAGAGCGAACTTGTATGGTGTGCCACGTGTCACTGTTTCTTCATTCATCTCTAAAATTAATACACCGAAAACTACAATCTCTGAAATATCTGCCACTTTTTACAAAATTCCAATCCGATACTCAGAGAGAGAGTTATGACGATTTTCCCAAGGTCACTTCTTTGAGATGAAGTTCAGGACCCTGCAAAAAACACTCACTTCCACAGATCATAACTCCGAAAATATTGTGCACCTTGATCTGAAATTTTTACAAAATCTTCCTTTAAATTTCTGCTTCGTCTCATAAAAATTTCAGCTTCTAAACCTTCTTAGAAAAAAATTTAGAGTGTAAATTCCACGATGACCTGTTTCAGGTAGCGAAATCCCTACTTAAGGAGGATATGAGGATCACAATTTATATAAATGCTTAGATTGAGAGGGTCTTAAACAAGTGAACGTGGGAGGGATTTTAGGAGCTTAAAAAATATTAATTATTGACTTTTCAATGACCCATTCCACAACCCCATGGAGTTTTAGCCCACTAACTGGGGTTACAAACTTATATATATATATATATATATATATATATATATATATATATATATATATATATATATATATATAAAGAGAGAGAGAGAGAGAGAGAGAGAGAGAGAGAGAGTTTATTCCATTAATAGGTGATTTATAATTCACTATATGAGGGGTATTTGTTAATTATTTCAATGCTTAATATGGAAATTACATGTAGGATTTAAAGAAAAACATTAATAACAAAAAAATCTAATGCAAAAAGTATTCAATGTAAATAGAGACGTAGTATGTATAGTAAATAAAATAAAATAAAAGGTTGATGGTTAAAACATTTTATTACTGTATTTCTCAAGATGAATAAGATGTGTAATTCCTTCCATTGGTAGGAAATTTTTTAACAAGCAAAATGTAACATTTTAAAAAAATTATATTAACAAAAAAATTTGAACGTTGGATGGAAAAATGATATGCCCACCAATGGGTTGTTATCACTAGGATTAGGATGCTATAAACAAGATTTTACGAATCCTAGGTCAAGGCCATCACCAATGTTGGATGAAAGAATGATCTACCAACTAGTAGGATGTTATCACGAGGTTTAGGATATCGTCACCAGGATTGTGTGAACCCTAGGTCAGGGCCTACCCCTGACGTTGGATGGAAGAATGATCTTTCCACCAATAGGATTATATCACCAAGATTGTGTGAAGCTTAGTTGCCAAGGCCAACCCTAATGTTGGTTGGAAGGACGATCTGCCAGCTAGTGGGATGTTATCACTTTGTTTAGGATATTATCACCAAGATTGTGTGAATCCTAGGTTAGGGCCAGCCCCAATGTTGGATAGAAGAAAAAACTTCCCACCAATATTATGTTAAGCCTTGTGCGAAGCTCATTCGAGCTTAGAAGCCTTGGGATAGTTTAATTTCCTCAAAGGTGGCTCCCATCCTCAACCCTTTCCATGAGTTTTGAACCTATGACTTGGTGGGGAAAAAATACCACACAAATCAATTGATCTACATATTTATTTATAGAGAGAGAGATAGACTATATCTATATTGTGTAAATAAAATGGGAATAAATTGAGGTTAAAACATTTTATTAGTGTGTTTTCGAAGATGAAGGAGATTTGTAATTCATTTCATGCTTAGCATGGAGTTGACATATGGAACATATATAAATAACCAACATAGATCCATGTTAGCCAAGGATCTATCAAACTTTGATAGCGATAAATTCTAGGTGAAAACCTTTCTTCTATTTTTACACTTTAAAAGAGGTTTGCACCTCAAGAAAATTGATCCCTCTCAATGCTTGATAGAGCTGGGGTTAACATGGATCTATGCTGGTATAAATTGAGATATACACAAATACACACACACACACACATATATATATATATATATGTGTATGTATGTATTTTTTTATATCTCAATTTATACCAGCATAGATCCATGTTAACCCCAGCTCTATCAAGCATTGAGAGGGATCAAATTTCTTGAGGTGCAAAGAGATTTACCATTGTAATATATATATATATATATATATATGTATATGTATATGTATATGTATATGTATATGTATATGTATATGTATATGTATATGTATATGTATATGTATATGTATATGTATATTACAACTGATATGACATATTCAATACATATTATTTACCATCGCACACACACACACGCATATAAACCATCCATCACAATTCACTGCAAATGACTTCCACTTGAAAGTATTATTCAAGAACCTTGCAAAAGAACACAAAATAAAATCTGAATAACCTTAGAATGAAATAACGGAAAAAAGAAGAAAATAGCCCTAATATCCATTGAATTCAAGGAGATAGGAGAGAGAAGGGTAAGAATTTCAAATCTTAAGCACCCACAGGTATATTTTTTTTTCAACTCTAATATTTGTTTTGATCATTGCATTAAGAGGCACTCTACAGTATAGTATGGCAGTGATGTTGTGAAACATTATATAAGGAATTATGTAATGTTATGTTATGTTGACTCGATCAACATTAAAATTGAAAAATTAAAAATAGAAATTATAGATTCAGTTAGTCATTTGATGGGTTTATCAATGGTGGTTTACAAGCCCATGTTATTTGTTATGATGAATCCTATTTAGAGGCTTGAGGAAATTCGTTATGTAACGCAAGAGTACCACATTAGATCCATATTAACTCCATACTTGATGCCTCTCGATGCTTGGTAGATCTGGATTTAAGATGGATGTAGGTTGGCTTTAACTAAACATGAAAAATTTTGGTTGTATTTGATAAGCAAATCAACTTGTAACAAACAATTTTCCCATCAAATTGCATCCATGGGAAGAGAATAGAAAAATTATTTGTTTTTGGAAGTGTCACCAAACAAATTCTGTCACAAACCTTGAAAAGAACATCAATATGTATTTAGTGAAGCTAGAATATAAAGGAAAATTTGTGGATTGCATGGTGGATATGTTAATTATAAGTTAGCCAAAATTTAATGGGAAAATTGTGCATTGCATAACGGATCCATTAATTTGAATACCAGAATCATCAGAACTTACTATACACAATTCAATCAATCACTTGCAATTAGTGGAGATCCATTAGCCACAACATCAAAAGAATTCCTTCACAAGATTGCACGATATTTCTGACTATCCCACCATCATCAATTCTCTGGTTATCCTTAAAATTCCACCATGATAGAGACTCCCTCCATTTCATTTTTGGTTTATAATTGGTATTTTATAAATGAATAATTCTAAAAAATACACTTTGGGCATTTAGAAACTTTATAAATAGACATCACCTTGGAAAATTTAGGTTGGATATAATTAATTAAAATGATAAGAATTGATATTATGAATTGTAATTTGAAATTAGGTAATATTTACTATTCTAATTAATTCAATCTATGATTTATTAAATATTATAGTGGTAAAAATAAACTTACGTGGAGAAGAGTAAGTTAACAGGCATGTGAGTAAAAAGCATGACTCAATGCTATCAATCTACATACCTAATTATAGAATTGTGTGTGTGTGTGTGTGTGTATTCTCTCAAGAAATAAAAATTGGTCAAAGCAGGAGTTTTGTTAGGTCCCTATATTACTAGTATAGTCCCTTATTGTTGTTATTGTAACCCCCTTATTGTTATTATTGTACCCCTATATTGCTATAATTGTTCCCTTAAATTATTATTGTTAGGTCGGCTAGGATTACATTGTGGCCCCACTAATATTACATTGTGGCCCCATGGACTCCTATATATAGAAAGGAGGTTTTGTAATTTGTATCATCCAAGAATTATTCATTCATGTAATGTATTGGAGGTTACCCCCTAGAAGTGGCTTATTTCTAAGGTGTTGATATCTCTAAAGAAATTATATAACTAATATGTTATATGTCCAAGATTCTCTTCATCACACACTATTTTAACTTCATGCACAATACAGAATCTATTCCACCATTGATCATCACATGTGGAAATTAAATCAATTGCAATGCACACATGAAACCATAAAAATTCACACACATTAACACGGTTGTTTTACGGGAAAGCCTGAAGTTGAAAACCCCAACTATCTGTATATAATATATGTCATAGATATCATGTAACAATCCTCATACAAAGCTGATCATATCAAGCTCTCAGTACAATACAATCGCTACACACTAATTAGGCCCGATCTTGCAAATCCATGCACCGATCTTTGCCACCTGCTAGCCTACCTCTACTGCGCAATCCCTGTTGAAGAATGGCTCTAAATGAACTCGAATTCAGCTAGCCTTTCTCATGCAATCCTCATTGGCATCTCCACTGAGTTTTGGATGCAATCAATGCATCACTATAGTCACAACTGATAGTCACACTTGCTCTTTCACCTACCTCTCCACTGGTCTCCACTGAAACTGCCATGCACTGTAGTTAACTGATGTATTCTTTAGTTGATTAATGAGTTATTATTTAGTGAATTAATTAATAATTAATTCACACCACTCTCACTAGTGTATCAATCAGTTAGACTAAATGCAACTAGCTCAACTGTGTCTAACTGAGTTAAACTAGACACAACTCCACCAACTACTTCTATAACTCCACCAAACTCTGTCACATGAGTTCTAACTGAAGTCCTCCGTGCATTAGCTCCAGTAAACCCTCAGGAATAGCGTAATTCCTTCTGTCAGCTGTTGTGCCACATTTGTGCACTTAACTGAAGTGCTCCAAGAGAATAAGATAATGTTTAGAGTCCAAATATTATTAAGAGATAATAATATTCAACATATCTATTTTTAGACTGGCAATCTAAAAATAGATTCTGCCCAATATGTCTAAAAATAGAAGTTCATCTATTTTTCCAACTCGACCAACCATCCAAAAATAACATCTTGCAACTCGTAGAATATGATCGACATGTCTAAAATTAGACATAGTTTAAAAATAGACTTTGCACCAAAAATAGCCTGCGGGCCCACTTAACGAAGGCAACTCTTTTCACTAAGCTCATCATCTTGTTGAATCTCAACACTCCCTCTCAACAAGATAGGGATTATCTGCCACTCCGATCCTGTCTCTATGGTATTCGAATTTGCTCCTGGTGAGCGCCTTCATCAGAATATCTGCATCCTGATCCTCCGTAGGAATGTAAGAAAGCAACATGATCTTCCATTGCACACAATCTCTGATATGATGTTATTAGATGTCAATATGTTTAGATCTATCATGAAATACTGGATTAATCGAGAGTTTAATACAAATCTGATTATCACAATATATCACAGTAGGATCTAAGTGTGAACCGAACAACCCGACCAGGATCTTCCTCATCCATATAGCCTCGCATGCAGCTAAACTTGCTGCCATGTACTCGGCCTCCACTGAACTGAGTGCCACGGATCTCTGTTTCCTGTTGTACCAAGAAACTGCTATAGAACCGATACTAAAAATCCCTCCAAATGTTCTCTTTCTGTTCGTTGGGCTCCCTGCCCAATTTGCATCCGTGAAGCCATGCAGCTTCACCTCATCCGACTGTCTATACCACAATCCATATCCCAATGTGCCCCTGAGATATCTCAATACATGCTTGCCTGCCTTCCAAAAGAGCTTGGTAGTCTTAACCATAGTTTGTGAAAGTTGGTTAACAGCATAGCATATGTCCAATCGTGTATTGACTAGATACATGAGCGAACCAACCAACTGTCGATAAAAAGTGGCATCCACTACCTCTGCCGATGTAGCATCCTCTTTCCTCCAACCACCAGGAAGAGGAGTGTCGATAGGCTTACAGCCTTGCATGTTGAACTTCTTCAGTATCTCCTGGGCATACTTGCCTTGAGACACAAATATTCCACCCTTCCGTTGCCAAATTTCCAATCCCAGGAAATAATGAAGGAGGCCCAAGTCCTTCATCTCAAACTCCTTTGCAAGATTTTCCTTGCATGAGTGTATCAACAGTTCATCACCTGTTAGTATCAAATCATCTACATAAAGTACAATGATCAGCAACTTACCCTCCACCACAATCTGGTATAGGTTTGGATCTGCCTCACTCTTGGAGAAACCAAGTCCGGTGAAATAACTGTCTATCCGTGTGTACCAAGCACGAGGCGCTTGTTTCAGCCCATACAACGCTCTTTTGAGCCTGCACACATGCGACTCGCTGCTGAAGATTTCGAATCCTTCAGACTGCTCTATGTACACCTCCTCCTCAATGACTCTGTTGAGGAACACAGTCTTCACATCCATCTGATGAATGTGCCAACCCATCTACGCTGAGAGAGCAAGGATGGTCCATATGGAAGAATACCTTGCGACAGGTGCAAAGGTTTCTTCATAGTCAATCCCCTCAATCTATGAGAAGCCCCAGGCGACAAATCTTGCCTTGTACTTCTCGACGCTCCCGTCAGCAGCTTGCATCACTTTGTAGATCCATCTCGAACCTACCACTGATTTCCCTTCCGGCCTTGGGACAATCTCCCATGCACTATTTCTGACAGTCGAATCATACTCTTCCACCATGGAATCTACCCATGCAGGATCCTCCACATCTTCCTTGAAAGAAGATGGTTCTGTCATGATACACTTGCTCATCAGAGCCATGTATCCAGTATATCGATCAGGTGACTGTCTCTGTCTGCGCTGTGATGTAGGTGCTCCTACATTCTACGTTGCATCAAGATTCAGTCACTCAATTTCTGTAGTGCGCTTCCACCCTTTGATGTTTGGCACTGCATGAGTGGTTTCTTCCACTCCATGAACCTCCTCTTGTGGCTGATCCACATCCTGAGGCTCATCTTTAGGAACTAGTAGCTCCTCATCTGCATGCAAATGTATCTCCCTCTCAAGTGACAACTTCATGGATTTCTCCTCATGAAATCTGATATCCCGTCGCACAACAGTCTTCTGACTGTCTGGAAAATACACACGATAATTGTGTGGTGTTTCTGTGTACCCCACAAATATCCCAACCTCTGCGGTCGGCTCCAACTTCTTCCTGGCATCCTTCATCACATGAATGTAAACAAGTGAGCCAAAAATCTTCAAATGCGAAACATCAGGCTTCTTACCAGAAAATGCCTCTTCAGGTGTACTCATGCCAAGTACTCTATGAGGACAATGGTTTTGCACATAAACCGCAATGTTGCATGCTTTAGCCCACAAGTGTATGGGAAGGCCCTAATAATGCAACATCGCCAGTGCAGCACCCACGATCGTTCTGTTCTTTCTCTCCGTGACCCCATTCTGTTGTGGGTTATGAGGCGCTATGAGCTCTCTTCGAATTCCTTCTGCACTACAAAAGTCTTTGAATTCACCATAGATGAATTCACCACCATTATCTCTCCTAAGAGCTTTCACCTTCTTCCCCGACTCTTTCTCAACCAGTGCCTTGAAATCACAGAACTTTGAGTATGTCTTGCTCTTCTTCTGCATGAAGAAGATCCAGCACTTACGAGAAATTTCATAAATAAATATCACATAATACATGTGCTTTACTGTTGAAGCTACTGAGAAAGGTCCACACACGTTTGTGTGAATTCTCTCAAGGATCGTCGTGGCGCGACTATCCTTCTCATGAAATGTGGTCTTCACAAATTTTCCAAAAGTACATCCCTTGCATTTATCTGACTGCGCAAGTGTACCCTTGGGAAGCCCGATAGAAATCTGCTGCAAAATTTTCAAAGCGCCATGGTGACGGTGGCCCAATCTCCTGTGCCACAATTCACCCTCATCCCGACTCACCACTCCTTTTGCTTTGTCTGCCATTTGTGCGTAGCCATCTACCTACAATTGATATAGGTTCTTAACTTGAACCCATATCCTCCAGGTTTCACCAGTTGTTTTACTGCACAGGAAAGCCTTTCCCTCGCTAAAAACAACATCATAACCCTTGTCTTCCAAAATCGCCACAGAGATCAGATTCTTCTTCAATCCTGGAACATGCATGACATCCTTCAATATGAAAGGTTTACCAGGCTTCCTCTCAAAGGAAATGGTCCCAATACTAGTCGCACTGTATCTACCATCATCGCCCATCTCGATGTGCACTCCAAGATCCTTCTCATCCAGATCAGTAAACAAATATTTGTCTTCGACCATATGGAAAGATGCACCACTGTCAAGAAACCACACTGATCCCATCACACTTGAAACCAAGCATGCGATCAGTGAAAAATCCAGCTCAAATTGTGAGGATAAGGCCTCTCCAGCTATAGATCCAGCAACCTGCTTATTTTTCTTCCTCTGTGGACAATTAGTGGCGTAATTTCCGTGTTGGTGACAGTGAAAGAAAATCACCTTGGACAAGTCCTGCTTCTTGCCTTTCACACCGAATTGAGAAGGATTTTTATTTCCCTTCCATTTCCTTGCTTTGGCAGCCAAAGCGCATTTTTCTTCATCTTCATTCTTCGATGAAGATCCATCCTTGGTACCCCGCCTTATCTCCTCCTGCACAAGATCTGACTAAAGTCGCTCCCATCTCGGCAGTTTCTCCCAACCATTGACATAGTCTTCGTAACTATGCCAACTCTTCGGAAGCCCAAGGAGAGCCAAGCTCACCAAGTCTTCTTCATCAACAGTAACCCCCACGCTTCCCAGCTCATCCTTGCACTGGAAAAAAATCGTGAGATACTTGGGTATGCTGTCGCCTTTCTCCGTTTTTATTTTCCTGAGTTTGTCTTTAAGCGCCAACTTCCTCTGGTCGCTTCTGTTTTGGAACAAGTCTGTCAAATATTTCAAACAAGTCTATCAAAGCTTTCCACATTAAGAATGGAGAAGCTTTACCATGAAGGCTGGACACAATGTGATCCTTCACACCTTCCAACAGAATTATTTGACACTTTTCTGTCTTCTTTTGCCATGCGTCAAGTGTGGCTACATCGCTAGAAGCAGGTTTTGGAACTTCAGCATCTATGAAATCCTTCAACCCATTATCATCCAACACTGCCTCCATCCTGTCCTTCCATGCAATATAATTCGAGCTGCCCTCAAGGGAATACTCCAATCACAATCCATTGAAATACATTTCAATGAATGCTCAACTTCGGCACCAAGAAAACACTGCAGCAAATTCGAATTCCACCAGCACAAAACTCAACCGCTTCAATAATTGCAATCTGCTCTGATCAATATCACTCCGATACCACGTAGAAATTATATAACTAATATGTTATATGTCCAATATTCTCCTAATCACAAACTATTTTAACTTCATGCACAATACAGAATCTATTCCACCATTGATCATCACATGCGGAAATTAAATCAATTGTAATGCACACATGAAACCATAAAAATTCACACACATTAACACAGTTGTTTTACGGGAAAGCCTGAAGCTGAAAACCCCAACTATCTGTATATAATATATGTCATAGAGATCATGTAACAATCCTCATACAAAGCTGATCATATCAAGCTCTCAGTATAATACAATCGCTACACACTAATCAGGCCCGATCTTGCAAATCCATGCACCGATCTTTGCCACCTACTAGCCTGCCTCTACTGCGCAATCCCTGCTGAAGAATGGCTTTGAATGAACTTGAATTTCTCCAGCCTTTCTCACGCAATCCTCATTGCATCTCCACTGAGTGTTGGATGCAATCAATGCATCACTATAGTCACAACCGATAGTCACACTTGCTCTTTCACCTACTTCACTGGTCTCCACCTAAACCGCCATGCAATCGTAGTTAATCGATTTATTCTTCGGCTTGATTAATGAGTTATTATTTAGTGAATTAATTAATAATTAATTCACACCACTCTCACTAGTGTATCAATCAAGCTAGACTAGATACAACTAGCTCAATTGTGTCTAACTGAGTTAAATTGAACACAACTCCACCAACTACTTCTATAACTCCACCAAACTCTGTCACATGAGTTCTAACTGAAGTCCTCCATGCATTAGCTCCAGTAAACCCTCAGGAATAGCGTAATTCCTTCTGTTAGCTACTGTGCCACATTTGTGCACTTAACTGAAGTGCTCCAAGAGAATAAGATAATGTTTAGAGTCTAAATATTATTAAAAGCTAATAATATTCGACATATCTATTTTTAGATTGGCAATCTAAAAATAGATTCCGCCCAATATGTCTAAAAATAGATGTCCATCTATTTTTCCAACTTGACCAACCATCCACAAATAGCATCCTTCAACTCATAAAATATGATCGACATGTCTAAAAATAGACATAGTCTAAAAATAGACTTTGCGCCAAAAATAGCCTGCGGGCCCACTTAGTGAAGGCGACTCTTTTCACTAAGCTCATCATCTTGTTGAATCTCAACAATCTCTTTTCTTCTATTTTTGGTGCTGGTTTCACAACATTTGATATCAGAGCTTTGGGATTCTAGGGTTTCGCTGCTCCAAACAGGTCATCGTGGAATTTTCGCTATACATTTTTTTCTACGAAGGTTCAAAAGCTAAAATATTTAGAGTGCGAAGAAAAAATCTTGAGGAACCTCTTCATAAAATTTCAGAGCTTGGTTCGCGATATTTTCAGAGATATGATCTGTGGAAGTTAAGTCATTTTGCAGGCCCCTGAATTTAACCTAAACATGTCATCATGGAATTTTCGATATAATTTTTTTTCTACAAAGGTTCAGAAGCTGGAATTTTTAGAGTGTGAAACTAAAATCCTAAGGACCATTTTTCGCAAAATTTCATATCTTGGTTCGCAATATTTGCGGAGATATGATCTGTGGAAGTTAGGGAATTTTTAGGCTTATTAATTTCATCTCAAAGAGGTGATCGTGGGAAAATATTCATAGCTCTCTCTCTGAGCATTGGATTGGAATGCTATAAAAAGTGGCTGCAAGTGCCCGGACTGTAGTTTTCTATCTATAAATTTTAGAGAAAAAGGAGGAAACAGTGACACGATCAAGTCGTAAAAGTTCACTCTACTGAACCAGTCCATAATTGGGTCATTATGGGAGATTGGACATAACTTTGTCTTGAAGAATCCAAATCAGATCAGACCTATGGCATTTGAAAGAAGCTTCAGAGGGCTACTACAGGGCCTAGTTTCAGATATCACTACTAGGAAAAGACCCTCTAGCAGATGTTTTTGAGGAACCCCACAAAAAAATACGCCAGACATCCGTTTCTAGCGGAGGATCCTAGAGGAGTTTGGCGAGCGAAGGTTTTTGCGGATGTATTTTTTCTGGTGCGCTTCTCAACCTAACACGCACCGGTGCGTTCAATATGACAAAGCACTGGTGCATTACAAATATTGGCACACCGGACACCATGCGCTTCGTACACACATGCCCGGTGTGTTTTATTTCTGTAGAGCACTGGTTCTTTACATGTCGACCGCACAGATACCGCCTGATGTGGAATAAATGAAAAGCACTGGGGGGGGCCATAAAATGCACGCACTGGTGGATGGTTAAATAAAAAAATTTACGGCAAAAAAACTGCATAAGACATTGGCACATCGGAAACAGTGCGCTCCGTACACATCCTCCCAGTGCTTTTAATTCATAAAACGCACATATCATCAACCTCGGTGCCTCATAAAAAGCACGCGGAACATAAACCTCCCGGTGATTAATGACTGAAACGCACCGGGGACCCGTAAAAACGCACCGGTACGCTAGTAAAAACCCCGTGCATTGGAATAGGGTTAAATAAAAAAAATTACGACCAAAAAAACTGAATTTTTCACTTTTGTCAGTGCTATAGACTTCTCAAGCACCAGTGCAAGCTATCCTTTCTTGATTCGCACCGAAATCTGTGCTCCCATTGCACTTATTACACGCACTGCTGCTGTACATTGCGACCAATCTCCAGTTTGAATTTTATAAAATAGTGGAAAAATTTTATTTTGCAAATTGTACAGCCAATATGCCTCCTCGACGGGTAAATGTACAGGTATTTTTCTTGTTTTTCCATAATTAAACCTTTTAACAGATTATAATTTCAAAAAACCTTAAAATTAACCATTAAAAAAAAAAAAAAAAAAATTTGTCGCGCTGTGCGCTTGAACCATTTGGCTCACACCGGTTTGCAGTGCTGCCTGTAAATTTATAGGCCGCACCGCAACCAGTGCAAAAGGAGTCTGCACCGGTTCCGGGTCAGTACCGCGAGGCGCACGGTGTAATGTTAAAAAATTTTAAAAGTGTGGTGTTGTCATTTACGAGGCCGCACCGTTGACAAAGTTGAATCGCAGCCATCCGATGCGTTGACCAAATTATCTGCCCCAGGGCACGTAATTTTTTAGGCGCACCGGAATTGCAAATCGACATTGTTAACGGTTTGGGTTGGTAAACCAGTGCCAAGTGTATCCGCACCAATTCCGGGGCATATTCCAAAGGCACACCGTGTAATTGTAAATTTTAAGACAAAGAGCGGTGCGCTCAGATACCTGGCCGCACCGTACGGCTATGTACGGTGGAAGGAGGGCAGTGTGCTGACTTAGCTATAAGCCCTGGGGCGTATAGTGAAGTGAGTGCACCGGCCTCCTAGCGCCGCATGTAGTAAACGGTGCGCTAAAATAGTTTATGGAGCACTGCTCCTGGTGCTTTTTAGATCATTATGTGCACCATTTTCGGTGCAACTCTTTGTATTTTATATCATTATGTGCACCGGTACTGGTGCGTGACTGTGTTTTTGGTGCACCGAATCTTGTTTTATTGATTTTTCAAAAAATATTTATATACGTATATTTTAAAATACATGTGTCATTTGATTAACAAATTGTGTTTAATATGCCAATAATTCAGAGACGTGAAAGGAGAGAAGAGAAGAAACAACAACAACAACAGGCGAAACAATATAATATGGTTCGCCTGTGGGAGGCAAGATAGAGGGAGAGAGGTCTATACCCTCACCCTATTACAGCAGCGACACAGGGGCTCCTAAGGCAGGTAGGCCTCCTCAAGTTCTATGAGGAGGCTACTTCCCTAAAGTCCCATAGTCGTTTTTTGAGACATCTTATCCAGAGGTGGAATGCCCAGTAACAGGCTTTACGAGTTGGTATCAACTAGTGGTACAGGCCCACTGAGGAGGATATATATTTTATAACAGGGCTTTCGAGGAGAGGGGTGGATTTTCCCTTGTTCCCCGAGGTTCCAGCTGGCTGTGTGGTAGGGAGTCAGTTAGTCTACTCCCAGAGATACATTGGAGCAGATATATTGTCTCCTTTGGATTTTCAGGTGTCCAGAGGACAATTACGTATTGGTGCATTTGGTCGTGAGGAGGTCCAATGTCTCTCACTTATCATTTCGACCATTTCGCACAACACCAGTGACGAGCAACGCATTAGTTTCCAGCTTTTATATTATGTTGATTCTTTACTACAGAAGCCACGACTTGTCAGGTGGTCTTCCATTTTTTTATGGCAGTTCTGTACAACATTAGATAGATGTCATGCTCGTGCACAAGGGAGAGTCAACTTCCCTTTTGCTTCAGAGCTTTTTTGTTTATTTTTTGACAGGTTTCTAGAGATGAGGCTATCTTTTCTTCGGCAGCCTCGTAGGCTGATGACTGAGGCACATAAGCATATGTGGGAGCAAATGATGCCCAAGAGGGAGGAGAGTCTATTTCCAGCGAGGAAATCAGTGATGCATTGGGGTTGCTAGCCAGTGTTTTTGAGCATCCCTTCATTATGCTCCCCTGTCCTTATGCGGGGTTGGATTGGCGAGGGTGTGCCAAAATCCTCTTCACAGATGATGAGCCGCCAGATGATAGAGGTAATATTACTGTTTTATTTAAATTTATTCTAACATTTTCTTTAACTTTTTTTTTATTAAATTATGTAATGAAATTGTCTAATTATTGTTATGTACTTGTATATATTTTGTAGACATTGGCTTTTATGATGGCGAGGAGATGTCACCACCACCACCTGATCCAAGTGTGGATCTTGATGAGGATGCAGAGGGCATGATGCCCAATATTGTCAAGGATCAGCAGGGGGCCGGTGCAGATGATCAAAGACCTTCTCCTGCTGGTGCGTCGACCTGTGGTTGACGTCTGAGCGATGCTAGATATAGGATGGAGTTGGGCGACCAACTCATTGCATTGTTTGTTGAGGCGGGCATTCGCCCCGCTCATTTCAGAGATATAGAGGCCGATGATAGGCTCTTATAGATGTGGAGAGGCATGTTGCCTGACATGTACAGCCTGATGCGGCATGTCGTAGGAGTTACGACAGCTTTTACGCAACTGACGAGGACTATCGCACGTTACGAGCGAGCCGCAGCACATGATCATGGACAATTTGTGAGGCGCTGCAACGTACCATTGACATCTCATGGTTGTTCATAGCCTCGCATCACGTTAGATTTGCATGAGCCTCCAGTATCATCTACCAGCAGTCATCATGGAGATGAGGCTTGATCATCGGCTGATCCATGACATTTATATTACAGTTGTATATTTTTAACATTATTCAGTTATATATATATATTATATATATATATATATATATATATATATATATATATATATATATATAATATGGTCCATGTATTTTATGTTCATTTTGCAGTTGTACTTAATTTACATGTTGGTGATCATCATTATGTGTATGTTGTTAGGTCATGTTAGATATGTTCATTTAATGTGCAACTTGCAGATAGATGTGTATGTGATAGCATGAGATGTATATTTGATGTTTGTGTTGTACTACTGATGATGTTAATATATTATAATGTTAATTTTGTTTTGTTAGATGATCATGATCACGATTATGAAGTTAGCGATTTTGAATGTGTTTTTTAGTCAAATATGATGTTTGTACGATGCTTATCATGAACGTGATGCTTATTAATTAATTTATAAGTACCAAATAATTATCATTATATTGAGTATTTGTAATATTTGTACTTCTAATTGTATTTAAAATTCTAAAATTGTAATTGTAATGATATATATGTAAATTTCTAAAATTGTAATTGTAATTGTAATTTTTTAATTTGTAAAATTGCAATTGTATATATGTAAAATTCTTATAAAATTGTTATTGCACGTGAAATTGTAAAATTATAATTGTAATTCTAATAATTCTAATTCTAATTCTAATTAAAATTGTAATTGTATGTAAAATATTTGTAAAATTTTAATTGTATTAATGTGAAATGAATTTATTAAAATTTTTAAATTTGTAAATTTGTAAATTTTAAATAATTGTAAAATAATAAATATAGAATAAGATAATTTATTGTAACATAAGGAAATTTAGAAAATAATGCAAATAAATTCTTGTACTTAATTAGAATTATCATTATTTTATTAGGATCTTAGATACAAAAAAAAAAATCAATTTATACAGTACGCCATTGTTTTTGAGATCAAGTACATAATACCAAATTATCAAGTGAATTATTGATTTTAACATTAACACAATGCATATTACCAATTAATTAAAAATACATATTACATTAATATTTTGAAAAACGCATCTTAAAAAGTATAAATATTGATGAAATAACAAATATTGTACCATATCACTCTCGGTTCTCATCATGATCACCCTCATTATCTTCTAGCTCACATGGCATGATAACACTATTGTTCTCAAAAATATGTTTTGATCTAGGGTCATGTGTCAATATGAACCACCAATCCCTATCCAACACATCTAGGTAGAAAAACACCTGGTTGCAGTGTTTAGGGAAAACATAGGGCTCCTTAGCTTCATCCCACATCTTTCTAGAGTTGATACATATCAGCCTACTATTGCGATCTTCCTTTATATTATTCCGATCAAAGGTGTCCCACCACTTACACCTAAAAATAACACATTGGAAAGAAGAAAAATCCACTTCAATGATCTCTTGTATCTTTCCGACGTAACCTAACGTCCCTCTTACTAGTTGTTGATCACAGTGGCTAGATCGAATAGATTGATCAAACTCGACTTCCACTCCACAGTCTTGTGTGATGTTTCCAGCATCGGCAATTTATGAGTGAAAATGGTGTCCATATGCCCACATAGATGGGAACAAATGCACCTATTATAAAAAAGTTTAAAAAATCATATAAGTGTCATGTGTCTTATAATTAATAATCCAAAAGTTAAAATATGAAATGTAGATGTATTAATATAAGTTTCAAATTCACATATAAATTATTACTGAGTTCTTGCACCCAATCCCTATGTTTAGCGCATCCTCTTCATCACGCGAGTAACGACCGGTAGCACCGTATTTCTCTCTGACTTGGTCAGCAACCCAACTGTTGGGGCATATTTTTGGCATATTTTCTTTTAAATGATTGGGATAAGGCACACTTCTACCATTCAACCATCTAAATTCTTTCCTGTCACTATCCAATTTCATTTTTTTTTGTTCGTACAATGCGACCCATGGTTGGGTCGCTTCAAAATCGTAAAGAATGAATTTATTGATTACTTCAATTTTTGCATTCGTTGATGAAATCAAACCAACATTATATAGTACTTAGAGATCAAAATATACATTATATCGAATTTCAACATGAATATTAATTACTTTTTGTAAATTTGAAAAATTACTAGTCGTTTACTCTTTATCAAGCGCTTTTTTCCACTTGTTTGGAGCAACTCTCCTTCTCTTTTGTCTTCATCCAATTCATCGCCCCAAATCACTGCACTTGGTCTATTGTCGATCTACGTGATGTAATCACTGGCATAGTAGAAAGACTCATACGATATGTACCCCTCTACCATAGACCCCTCAGGTTTTTCCCTTTGTCGAACAAAACCTTTAAATTTCTTCATGTGCCACTCTAAGAAGAACATCCAACGACAAGAAACAACCCCAACTAATTCAACCTCATCTACCAGGTGGATTATAAGATGAACCTGTAAGTCCATGAAACTCGTCGGCAGTTCCTTCTCGAACATACAAACAATCTCAACTATCTCTTGACGCCACCGTGGAATGCTAGCCACATGAATCTCCTTTGACGTGATCCAGCGTACAAATGCAGATAATTTAGATATGGCACGTCGTAGGTCTTGAGGGAATTCATGTTTCACACACCCACGCACAAACAAAGGATAATGACACTGCAAAGTTATAAAAACGTGCAATAATATACAAAATTAGTTATGTTTTATGATCACCACATGGGATAAAATTTATTAATATAAAAAATAATAAAATCATGCTTTTGACATTATACATACTCTTATAAAATTCAAATGGTCATGCAATTTCAACCCTGACAAATGGTCATCCATGGTGAAGCAATGTCGTAGTGAAGACCCATATGAAGTTGGCACCCTCACATCCATTATAACTTCCTTTGCCAAAGATAGATCATCTTTTTTTAAAATCCATGGGACATCACCTTCTTTGAAAAACCATGAATTAGAGGGATTAGCACCTACCTCTTATCCCGTACTTTCTAATCGTATTGGCCAATATTTCTTTTTAGTTTTTGAAGTAATAAGATCTTTCCTAACCGCTAATGTGTCACTTTGTTTCGATGATATGTGCCTCCATAAAGAAGATGAAACATTTTTAAATATATGCATGGGATCTAATAAGTGGGAAATCTTAAGATGCTCCCAATATGGGAGGTCATAAAAGATAGATTTCCTTTTCATCCCAATGGGAAATTTCTCAACATAGGTGTTGAAGAAATCTAGATCATCGAACTTAGGCTCCCCATTTGAATCGACCATTTATGTGAACTCCTTCTCCTTCTCTCTCTCATATGCTCTAATCCATTCAGCTGGTGTCATTATTGGAGGCCTTTATGTTATTTCTCGTTTACCATTGAAAGCAGATGCTACTCTTCTGTAAGGGTGTTGTTCTGGTAGGAATATCCTGGAGCAATCATACACTGGCTTTCGTAGGTTCTTGGACCATCTAGCTTTCAGAGAAGGTCCACAACATTTACATCCAAAATACTATTTTGTTATAAGACCTGCGAGATTATATTTGTATACATTAATTAATATGTATGGCACGTTAAATAATATCATGAAGATAAAAAGAAATAATATTACAACGAACTAAATAACTAATATGTGAAAGAATATTGTTACATTATATATAAACAAATCAATAAATTAAACATGTAATACCAGAGCAAACTCCTAAGCCTAGATAATCATGTGTCATGTAAGCACATATGCCATACAACGTAAACCTCCCCTCTGCTGCGATGGGTCTTGATACATCGTATACATTTATCCCATCCCATAATTCCTTCAATTCATCTACCAATGGTTGTAAGTAGACATCCATATTCTTCACTTGTCTTCTACCAGGGACTATGAGAGTCAACATAAGATGTTCATTCTTCATGGACAACCATGGGGGAATATTGTTATTGATCACTACTACAGGCCAAACAGAATATTTGGTGTTCTAGAGGGAATATGGGTTGACGCCATCCATGGTTATCCTGAGTCGTAGACTTCGTACTTCATTCTTGAATTTTTCGGGCCATGTATCCTCTATATGTTTCATGGCTATTGAATCAGTTGGTATTCGCATAACTCCCAACTCACTTCTGTGTGAGGCATGCCATCCTTGCAACATAGCTAATTCTTTACAACGAAAGAGCCTTTGAATCCTTGGGATTATAGGCATGTGCCTCAATATCTTAAAAGGAGGACCAGTACATGATTTACCCTTCTTTTTTGATTTATCATACCTGTCATGCCCACATTTCGGACACATCTCTTTGTCTTCATATTCTCCTCTATATAGAATAAAATCATTTGGACATGCATGATATGATATGTACTCAACACCCAACATTTTCAGCAATTTTTTTGCCTCTTCGTAGCTACCGGGCAAGACATTATCACTTGGAAGAACCTTATCTTTGAATAACCTGTAGTTGGTGATCATGGAAAACTATATTGATAAATGTACATTAATGTCGATATAATTATTAACGTTCATAAATTTTAACATTTGTAATTTTCATTGTAGTGTACTAATTATATTTCAAATTTATATATAAGGGAAGTACTTTATGGTAACTTACCTCAAAATTTCCGAGAAACATGCATTCGACAAGCCAAAATTTGCTTTAAAGTTGTACAATAACATTGTTGTCCCCAACTGGGTAGAATTTGACTGACTGCCAGGTCCAAAGAGAGGGGTGGTGGAAGCAAATTTAAGGCTTTCGAAAAAGGTGTCAGCGATATGAGCATCATCCCCTAGCTGATCATCATTTTGGAATGCATCTAACAACATTGTCTCCATGGCAGTCGTATCCCTTAAGTAATCATCCATACCAACCTCTATTTTATTGTCTCCATTGCCAGCTTGTGAAGAACTACTATTGCTGTAGTCATTCCTAATTGGTGAACGGGAATTGAATCGGTGGTTGATTCAACCATTCTTGGTATCATTCCTCTCCGATTTTTTCTCTTAATTCAATCTTCTCTCGATTTGAAATTATCGTGGGGTGCAACAGAAGATGGTAGGTAGGTCGTTCATCACCACTAGAATCCTAATAATTAAAAAAAAAAATTGAACATGATTAGTACAAAATATTGTGATATCAATTACTAACCACATTGACAATATTGCATGATTATAAATTGGTTTGACATTGAAATAATTACATATTAATCAATATATATACCAAACAATTATAATTATAATTACCATCATTGTCCTGGGATTGTGGCTAGAAGATGCAATATTGTTACAATTGGCAAGGTGAAATGGCTGTCCATTTTCATCTACCAAATGCGTCTTGCGGTATGCAGCTCCTAATAAGAACTTTCGATGTTTTGGAGAAGTACTTTGAATATAATTTTGTGCATCTGAACTCGATGATGAATCTGCATGAACCTACAAATTTGTATACATTATAAATTTAATTAAGTTGTGCACGATTGACTACATGGATAAAAAAAATACATAAATTCAATTATATAGTGAAAAAATAAAACAAATCTGAAGTAAATATTACGTCTCCACATGGATAGGGAGAACTTCGCGATGGACTTTGAGAAATATTATGGAACGAGCTGGATTTTGAAGAATTGTCCATTTCATATAATATATGATATTTTCACCCTGCATTTGAGTAAAAAAACAATAAACTTTGGTGCACAAACCTAAATGTAATTCCGGTGCGTATTGTTCAGATAACCGCACCGGTCAGTTCTTTATTGTGCGCACCGGTGCGCTTTTGTAACAAGTCACCCCGGTGTAGTTAAATTAAAAGCCGCACTGGTAAACGAATAACCGCAATAGAAAAAAGCGTAACCCTATTTTATTTAAGTGAAAAAAAAAACGGTAAATTGAAAATTGGGCAGCAAAATATTTTCGAAAATCTAATTTCATAAAAAATTTCTTTAAATACTAAACACTTTTCATTATTTCACTATTTTTGCAAAAAATTTTAGCCTGAGACTTGCAGGATACATACCTGGAGAAAACAGAGCACGAGAGCACTGTGGAGCAAGGAAATACGTTTGAATAGAAGTATTCAGACAGTCTGAATTCCAAACCTCTAGTAATTCAAACCTTGTACCATAGAATTTTAAACAACGTGAGTAAAGTTTATTGTTTTTTTGTAATTTATTCTGCAGTTTTTTTATGCAGTGAAATAAGAAATCAAAGTCTATTGTTTTATTTTATTTTTTCTCTAGTGTTTTATGAAGTAAAATACAAAATCAAATCTTATTGTTTTTTTAACTTTTTGTTTCTGCAGTTTTTTACCTTTTCTGCAGTTTTCAGAAACAAAAATAAAATCCTAGATTCCTTTTGTTTCTGCCATTTTTTTCTCCCTCTTTTCTTTTCAATTTAAATTTATAGGGTTTCTATACTCATAATAAATCCAACCCATGGGACGATTTGCATACGTCAAATCTCAATCCATGTTGGCTCTTGCATCAATCTTAAAAAAATACAGATTTTTTTTTCGCCGGTGCGCCCTGCGTAACGTTGCGCACCAGTGCGCTCTGTTATACAAGCACACCGTGCAATTACAGTGATAAAAAATAAAAATAAAAATAAATTATGTTTTTATCAGTGCGCCATATGTAACATATGACACCGACGCACTATTACATTATGGCGCACCGCAAAACTTGTTGTTTTGAAAAAAAAACCATTTTACAAACATACCCTAGATTCTTTTTGTTTCTGCCATTTTTTCTCCCTCTTTCTTTTCAATTTAGATTTATAGGGTTTCTGTACTCATAAGAAATCCAATCCACGGGATGACTTGCATAGTCGGATCCCAATCCATGTTGGCCCTTGAGTCAATCTTAAAAAAATACAGATTTTTTTTCGACAGTGCACTCTGCATAACGTTGCGCACCGGTGCGCTCTCGTATACAAGCGCATCGCGAAAGTACAGTGATAAAAATTAAAAAAAAAAAACAAATTATGTTTTTATCAGTGCACCATATGTAACATATGGCACCGATGCAATATTACATTATGGCGCACTGCACAACGTGTTGTTTTGAAAAAAAACCATTTTACAAACATACCCTACATTATTTTTGTTTCTGCCTTGTCTTCTCTCAATTGCTGTGATTTCAGAATTAGGGCCTTTCAATTTATATTTATAGGGTTTATATTGCTAAATACAAACCTAAGACATCCAACGAACGGGTTGACCTACATAGTCGGATCCTAATTCATGTCGGCCCTTGCGTAAAAAAAAATAAAAATAAAAATAAAAATCGGTGCATCCTGTCTGACAGAGCGCACCGGGGCGCTCTGTGATCACAGTGCACCGCGAAAGTTTTGTCTTAAAAAATTAGAAAAATATACAGCCGGTGCGCTATTTCATTATGACGCACCGCGAACGTTCAGTTTCAAAAAATACAAAACTTACTTTCTTTTTGTTTCTTCCCTTTCTTCTTCTTCTTTCTGTGATTCAGAATTAGGACTTTTTGATTTAGCTTTATAGGGTTTGTATTGCTAAATATCGACCTAAGACATGCAACCAATGGGACGATTAGCATAGTCATATCCTAATCCATGTGGGCCCTGGAATGATTTAAAAAAAAAAAAAAGATTTTTTACCGGTGTGCTTTATGTAAGGTAGCGCACTGGTGCTCTGTTGTTTACAAGAGCACTAGATAATTAATGTTTAAAAATAAGATGTTTTTAACGGTGCGCCATATGTAAAATATAGCACCGATTTATGCTTAAAAAGTAACACTGAACGATTTTTATTATTTTTATGATGGTTAACCGGTGCGGTAAGTGACATGTAATGCACCAGGGCTTCTTGTTGACATAGAGCACCATACGGTGTATTATATTGTTTTTGCGGTGCGTGGCAAATACATACACGCACTGACATCAGTGCTTTAACCATGAATGGCGCACCGTTGTTTTGAGATTTTTTTTTTTAATTAAGAAGTTGACAGTTTATTTAAATATATTATTGACAGATATGATACAGGTTTGATATTGTTAAAGAAATGACTGACAAGAGATCAAATAACAAAGATACTGATGACACATCAAAAAAAGAAAAAAAGGCAAGTTCTTTGTAAAATTTTTACAAAAAAAAATTATTTTTGAACTATATGTAAGTTTAAATAATATGTATTGTTTAATGTGTATCATGTAGAGCCACAAAATGACGAAGCTCGATAAGATTATTTCTGAACTAGGACCAAAAGAACATATAAGCTTGATGGAAAAATTGCAAAAGGATGAATCAGGTGAATGAAAAAATACTATCGATCCAATATGAGTTTCTTTTTTTAGTTTTCATTAATAATATAATTAAAATTATTAGATAACATGTGTGAAAATTTCTATTAATTCACCTCTGTTTAATGTTCTACAAGGACCAAAAAATCAGAAAAGGAATGTTGTTCTAAGAAAAGAAAAACAATAGAACATGCGAATGAAAATGAATTGCTCCTTAGCTCATCTGGAGTGGTGTTGGAGGTTAACGAAAGGGGGAAAAACTTTTACAAATGTTTGAGGGATCTAGTGGAACGAATGTATAGACGTTCTTTCCACTTACAATACAAAAACCAATCCAATGATTCCAAGAACCGGATTTTATGTAAACTACAGGAAGAGTTTCCAGAGAATTGGTCAATGAGACATCTCGGACTTTTAATAGCAAAAATGTACAACAACAAAAAAGAAGGAATGAAAAAGTAATATTCCTTTAGATGTTTGTCTAGAATTATTTATAAATATCACTTTTGTTATACTTACTTTTCCTATATCAATATAAAAATTAAATAGTTTATTGTCATGTTACATTTTCAGGAAGATTATGAAAATCCTAAAAGACGAACGAGTTGATATCAGAACTATGCCAATAGGAATGTCCAAAAAGGTGTACAAGGAGATGGTCAAAGAATTGGACAAAATTGCATCGCGGGAGGAGCCATCTCAATAACAACGTGCTTCAAATGTAATATGTAATCATTGAATTTTTTGATCATTAGGTAAAATAAATAAACAATTTAGCATTAAATATGAATTTTCAAGTATTTTCTTGCAAAAAAGAAAAGAAAATGGAACCCATTCAGCACATAAAACAGGAAAACCAGGAAGAAAAAGATTGATATCTAAGTTTGTGAGTAATTGTTACTTCCTTATAACAACTTAAATAGATTTCATTTTTGTATTTAAAAGTTGTTTTACAAAAATCATCTTTGAATGTCTCCAAACAGGTGCTAACATACAAAGAAGAACCATCAGAGGAATTGATTGAAATTGGTTTAAATATGGGTTGTGCGTATATTTTGGCATATCAGAACTTAAATATGGAATTTGTAAGCATCTATCGATCTTGTTTTACTTATCTCCGTCTAAAATTAATAGAAAAAATAAATCTTTTATATTAAATATATGATTTCTTATGGGGTATAAAACTTGGAGGAAACAAAGAATGGCACTGCGCCAACAGATAAAATCTTGAAAGATGGCATGTTACATGGTTTTGAAAGAGTGTGTATAGTTTATGAGTCAATTGTTGCATTGGTACGTCATTTATTTTCGATTTACATTGATGTATATTATTTAATATTGAAATTTTCATTATTCTCACCAATGTATATACACTCATTACGGTTTATTTTTATGTTTGTAGATGGAAGAAGGTGAAGAAGAAGAAAACAATCAACGTCGTGAACAAAACATTTCTGAAAACAACCCAAGTCATGGAAGTAGCTCTAGCAGTGATAGTAGTTCAAGCGAAGAATGATGATCACTATGTTTGGATATAAAAGAAAGGCTTTGTACTATTTTTGGAAAAATGTCTGTGAAATCAGACATTTTATTTAATGTAATGGACATAGTGTCCCAATTAAAAGATAAAGGGATACCAATAATTGTCCCATTTTGTATGACAAAGAATGTCTTACATATATATATATATATATGTTTTAATTTATTCTATTGCGTTCTCTATTGTCGCTATTTCGTTCTCCATTGTCGTTCTCAAATGCAATAATAAAGATTTAATTCATATGAATATTGTTATAACATATATATGTGTCGACTTTTGATGAATAATGAATTTTAAAAAACCACAATAATTATGATATGACATAACAAATTAATCTAAACATCACATTCAAATCCATTAATAAAAATTTAATTAATATGAAAATTGTTATAATATGTGTCTATTTTTTATGAATAATGAATTTAAAACAATCACAATAATTGCACTGCCACAGTTCGATGTTTCTAAAAAATACAAAATGAAAACCAGTGCGCTTGTATTATTAAGCACACCGGTGCATTTTTACTACCTATCGGGACCGCACAAATACCAAAAATAGTTAAAAATATCGAGGCATTTGTGTGGTACGACGCTCCGGTGCGTTTATGTATCTATACGCACTGGTGTCATTTTACCCCCTACGAGCACCGCACGAATACCGATACCAATGATAAATTACCGTGCGTCTGTGTGATACTACGCACCGGTGCGTTTTTCTGACTATACACACCGGTGCATTTAAATGACCAATAGGTACCGCACGAATACCAATACCAATTACAATTCTCGATGCATTTGTGTGATAGTACACACCGGGGCGTTTATGTGTCGATAAGCGCCGGTGCATTTGTATCACATATTTGCATCGCATGAATACCGATACCAATTGTAAACCTCAATGCATTTGTGTGATACGATGCACCGGGGTGTTTCTATAAGCATACGCACCGGCGCGTTGATACGACCTATGGGCACCGCTCAAATCCCAAGACCAATTAGAACGGCCCCGTGCGTTGTATCACCAACACCACGCCCGGTGCTGTTATTTTCCTTAACGGCCCGGTGCATTCGCCTTAGACCACACCGGTGTGTTGTCTACCGTTACGCACCAGTGCGTTCAAACCTGATAAGAGCACCGATGAAAAAACATCCGTAATAACCTCCGACCGCCCATTTTTTTTTAGTTGTGTTGAATTTCTGTTAAAAGCTCCACAAAAACCTCCATTACCAGAAACGGATGTCGTAGCATATGTTTTTTTGACAATTTTGGCCAATTTTATAACACTAAAAACCTCCTTTATAACCTCTGCTAGAAGGTGTTTTCCTTGCAGTGTATTGAGGATTCGTAATTATAGAGATAATTCAATTTCATTATCGAGCTCCTCAAAAGCAAGTAAAAGGTGTGTATTTTTTTTTCCCGAATTGCATAAGTCTTGTTTGAAGAATCAAGTTGAATTGATTCCAAGGGAATATTGTGGAATAGATATCAATATTGGATTCTAAAATGGCCCCTAAAAATAATTTAACACCCATTTAGCCTTTAGAAGGCTCTACTATGACTCACGAAGACTAATAATGACAACATGACATATCAAAATTACAAGAGCAAGTGCAACAAATTTCGCTCTCACAAAGAGCAACAAAAAATGAAATGGACGTTTTGAAGAAAGGCATGGAAACTAATATGGATGGTTTGAAGAAAGGTGTGGAATCTAAGATGAATGTTTTGGAAGCTAAGATGGATAGCATGGAAGTGTGCATGGAAGCTAAGATGGATGACATGGAAGCTAAGATCAATGAAAAAATGAAAGACAACATGGAAAACATGAAGAATGACCTAAAAGTAGACATCGAAGGTTTGGAAAAGTTGATACAAGAAATTTTTCCTAATGGTGAAAAGATAGTAGAGGAAACCCATGATGAGAACAAAATAAATGTTAATCGTGATTTCATAAACTCTAATGTTGGAGGGAAGAACCACCATATTCCAAAAATGGATATGAGGAAGTTTGATGGAAAAGATCCTGTAACATGGATACTACAGATGGAGCAATATTTTGATCTCCATAATGTGCAAAACACACAAAAGGTACGCATTGCAACTTTACATTTAGAACAAAATACATTTGTATAGTATCGATGGCTTTGCTCCCGTAAAAAAATTGTCACTTGGTCAATTTTTACGGAGGAAATGATAGCACATTATGAGGATACAAAGAGCAACACCTTCTTTAGCCAATTGATAAATCTCAAACAAAAGGGTTCAGTGGGGGAGCACATTGAGGACTTCCAAAAATTGAATATAAGGGTAATTGATATTTTAGAGGAACACAGGATTGATCTCTTCATAGGTACTTTAAAGGATAACATCCAACATGAAGTTCGTGTTTTGGAACCTGATTCATTGGAGAAGGCATTCAGGTTGGCCAGAAAAATTGAATGTAAAATTATGGTGACAAGGAAGCCTACCACTCACTTCTATAAAGAGGGAAGTGTTTCTACCCCTAGATTTTTACAGCCTACAAGGTTGACACCACAACAATTGGAAGAAAAAAGAGCAAAAGGGCTTTGCGACATTTGTGATAGAAAATACACTAAAGGTCATAACTGTGCTGAGAAGAAATTATTTTACATAGATTGTGAAGAGGAAGAAGAAAATGAATAAGAATCTTCAAAAGAAGAGGATATACACCACCAACCAACCCTAGAATATGAAGAAATGAGTCCGACCATATCATGTAATGCATTGGAAGGAATTACCACTCCTCAAACTCTCAAGATAGAAGGACATATTAAGAAGAAAAAGGTAATAGTGTTGATTGATTCAGGTAGTACCCATAATTTTATTCATTGCAAGGTAGCCAAGGAATTGAATTGTTTCCTATACCCAGCACCAGAATGTCAAGTGATGGTTGCAAATGGAGGAACTATAAATTGCTCTGGAAAATGCCATAATATCAAGCTAACCATGGGGGAATATGTGTTGACTAGTCCAATGCTTTCCATTCCTATGGGAGGTGCTGATGTTGTACTAGAAGTACAATGGTTACAATCTTTGGGGACGGTAGCTTTTAATTTTCAAGAACTTTTCTTGAAATTTTTTTCAGAAGGAAAGGAAGTCGAATTACGGGGTATTTTGGGGAAGCCAGGAAGGATAATAAGCTCTAATGTCATGACAAAGCTTCTAAAGAAAGAACAGCGAGGCGTAATTGCACAATTATGCTCACTAGAAGTTCCAACATCAAAATCATCTATTTCTGCAGATCTCCAACAAGTCTTGGACAATCATTCCAAGGTGTTTGAAACTCCCTAAGGACTCCCACCTATTCGTGATCATGATCATGCTATTCATTTGATTCCAGGAAGTGTTCCTCCAAACATCAGGCCTTATAGATATCCTTACTTCCAAAAGAGTGAAATTGAACGTATGATTGCAGAAATGTTAGAGGCGGGTATAATTCAGCCTAGTCAAAGTTCTTTCTCTGCTCCTGTAGTATTGGTACACAAGAAGGATGGATCATGGCGAATGTGTCCAGATTATAGGGAGCTCAATAAGCTCACCATTAAAGACAAATTCCCCATTCCTATGATTGATGAATTATTGGATGAATTACATGGAGCAATTTATTTTACCAAGTTGGATCTTCGTTCGGGATATCATCAAATTAGAATGAAGACTGAAGATATTCCAAAAACAGCATTTCGAACTCATGAGGGTCATTATGAATTTTTGGTCATGCCTTTGGCCTTACCAATGCACCTTCTACATTTCAAGGGTTGATGAATTCCATTTTCAAACCCTTCCTTAGAAAATTTGTGCTAGTATTTTTTGATGATATACTAATCTACAGCAGGTCTTGGAACGATCATGTTCAACATGTTGACAGGGTACTCAAACTATTGCAGGAGAAACAATTATATGCAAAAACATCTCTGAGAGTAAACATGGATTTGAATATCAGTTCGACTGCAAGATTTTTCTATGGTTACTCCATTTTCAAAGGAATCCAGAGGTTTGGAACATTCACGGTGATTCCATTGTTAAAAGGATTTGTAGCTCAAAGAATTCATTGGTGACTCCACTACACTAATGAAGGACTTAAATGTCGCTACAACCATTTCAAGGTATGCATGTTTGGACGTTGATGATGAGACTATAAACATTATTGTAATTTTTAAAAGTTAAAAAAAGGAAAATGCACTGAGAACGAGAGTAGCAATGCATTTTTGTAAAAATGGTCGGATTAAAACTCTATTTTTTCCTGTACAACACAGTAATTTCAGGCATGTTTTACAAACAAATGAGAACAAAAATTTCAAAACTGAAAGAGGTTTTTGTCCGTAACGGATCCATTTAAAAAAACCTCTCTCTGTTTCTAACAACTATCATGGTTTTGGAGTTTCAAAGTGATCCCCGAACCCCATTTTTCAGGAATTCGCCAGGAAAAAACTCATGTACAGTTATTCATCAATTTGACTTGAGTTGTGCAACCGAAGATATTTTTAGAAGGATGATGAGGGAGAAGCTCCAAAAAATAAGCAAGAGGAACAATCATCGTTTATGACCCAGTTTTCCAACCATGTTTGTAGCATGTTGTTATGGATTAGATATAGATAGGCTTGGGAAAATATATTATATGAATGTATTAGAGAGATACACTTTACCTTATTTTTTTAGCAATTTGTAATTAAGAATGAAGGAAAAAAAGTTTTAGTTTGTCTTTTATGTATAAAAACAGACTTTGAAGAATGAAAACGGGTTGGAACTTTTGAAGGATAGTCTTTTTTATGTACAAATTATAATAAAAGAAGTCTATGTGAGAAGTTTGCAGAAATTCCCGTGTTATGATTCACTATTTGTTTCTTGGTTTAATATTTTCCTCAATGTATGAAATAATGAGTGTTTTAAAGTGGGATTCATATGTTTATGCTCCAAGTTTCTTTATTCTCAGTATTAATAAAAAATTTTCACTTAATTATTACACTGATTCTGTTTTCTTTTCCCTCCACATTCCTAAAAGTGTCAAAGGAATTTTCGCTACCTCACTTTTGTGTTTGCTCACTGAAACTATGGTTATATAAAGCTGATTGGGTCAAAACCCATACACAATGGTGAAATTCTCTCGTAGTCCAACCAACCTCAGTTTTCTTAAATAAATCTGGCCATAGGACTTATTGCAAAATTTCTACCACTGTGACCTTGGGTAGTTGAGTTTAGGGAGAGATCCCTCTCCAAGCTGAAGGGCCAACTTTCAACCTCAAAGCGGTTTGAGGTTACCTTAGATTTTTTTCTTGCAACCATGATTTTCTCTAAGTGATAACATAATAAAAAGTTTAATTTTGTTCTATATAAGAAGAATTGTATACCTATATTATTTATTTAAAATTTGAAACATTATAGTCAAAGGACAATAGCTTGAGTGGTAACTAATAGGTTTAATTCCTCTTCCACTCAGATTTTGTTCTATAGAGACATGTTAGCCTATGTGGCAAAACTTTGAACAACACTCTTATGGTTATTCATACATATTATTCAAGTTATTGTTCATTGTGTTCAAGGCTTAATAGGTGATTTTCTAATAATGAAAAGGACCATCTTGTACATTTAATATAGGAACAACTCCATTTGTAAAGGGTTAGATACTAATGGAATGTTACAAACGTGACAATATTCAATCTTTGTATGAGGGGAGAGGGGACCACTAGGCTAGTTTCTAGACATATCAATGAACTAACCTAGACAACTAGCCCAAATTCTGAGGCAAGGAACCAATGAGAATATTATTGTATAGAGATATGTTTATCTGATACTTCATGGATCCTAATTCATTGGGTATTTACCTAGATAACATCTCAAATAGCTGAATAGAAACAAGGTTTTTCAAGGTACACAACTTGGATATTTTTCAAATATCATATTAGTGAAGGCATCAAAGAATTACAAGGAACATAAATTCTTAAACACTTGGGGATATAGCAAAACAAATTATTGTAGTAGAATTATAATTGTCATAATTTATTAGTATTGGTTATTCCTCGAGGAATGCCACCTCAAAATACTTGAAAGATATCGGATCAAGGATGTCACGTATGAAATAAAAAATGATTCCTTCCAAAATATCACTTAATCATTGTAGCAATGCAAGGCTGAATAAATGCCTTAGGCCTTTGGGCATTTTGAACCTCATCGAAGGAATTTTCATTGAGGCTTAAATTCACGGTGCCACAATTACTCCAAATACACATTGGTAGATCCAAAAGAAGGTCATGCCCTTGGATTTGTTTTCAAATTTGAGATTGTTGAATGTAGTACACCCACTTTGTTGCGCGAGTGAGTGAGTGGAGAATCTGTATGAGGGGATATAGGTATCCAATGCATTAAATTTAATAAGAGAATTCATTATATCAATATCTAAAAAAAACCTATAATGAACATTGTAAATGTATCTAGGAATGTAGAAAATTAGCTAGATAGTTTATTTACAAGACATGACATTGTATTATATAAAACTTATAATAAAACATTCAAATTATGATGAAATCAAAATCTTTGAAAAATAATTTTAGATAATATTATAAATATATATTTTTCAACATTATATTTTTTTAAAATAATATTTATTTTTTTTAATTTAATATTATAATCTATATTAGTAAATATTAACCTAATAATTACTATTAATATTATAATTACTATCACAAACCCTAACTTTTTCAGGGAAAAAAAATTTGTCAAGTATTCTCCCATTGCATTAGTTCAAGTATACAACTTGAGTGGGCCTAATGGTTAAGAGCATGTGTTTCCTCCTAAGAGTTAAGAGGTCATAAGTTCAAAACCAGAGAGGTACGTATGTTTTTATAGACTTAGCTATAAATTACTTCTAAATTTATATGTATATAGTATTTTAAATTAGTAAAATTTTATTAAAATTATTTAAATTTAATCCAATAATATTCAATAAATTGATTCATAATATTAAAATATTATTTTTGTATGTATATATAGTATTTTAAATTCATAAAATTTTATTAAAATTATTTAAATTTAATCAAATAATATTCAATAAATTGATTCAAAATATTAAAATATTATTTTTGTATACACTCAAATTAATGCAATAGCTCAAACATTTTTTATCAATTACTAAAATTATTTAAATCTTTATTAATAATGATAAACTATCATGATACAGTTTATTTTGGAAATTATATATATATATATATATATATATATATATATATATATACACACACACACACACACACTCTCCATCCAAATCCATATACAATATATATTGGTTAAGTTTCATTATTTGCATCACTGCTTAACCACATAAATTTACCAAATATATTTATAACATAGTTTTCCACATTTAATTTCATTTCAATCTTTTTGAAAATGAAATAGATAATATTTTTTTTAATTTATATAATAATAATAAGTATATTAAAATTTAAATATTAGTTAAAAAAAAAGCATTTATAACTCAAAAAATTTTTTCTCCAAAATATAATTTTAAAATTACCTATAATAAATATATTAAAATAATTGTAAAAATACATATAATTACCACATTAAGATACATAAATTACATATAATTATTACATAAAAAAAATCTAAACAACAACATTGTTTTAGATTTCAAACATTTAAATAATAATGGAAAATTAAGTGAAAGCTTGAGATGGGAGAGATGTGAATGCCTGTGGGGTCCAGTACGTCTTGTTTTTTAAGATAAATACATATGGGGTCTGTGTGTCATATCTTTTACATCAATGCGCGTGGGGTCCATCTGCCTCTTATCTTTGGCTTCAATGCCTGTGGGCTTTAAAAAACGCGTTGGATATCGCCATTTTCTATGGTCCATGTGTGTTACTAGGGTTTTAATGAATCACTGCTCATAAACCACAGGTGAAGGTTTTATCTACGAAAGGGATAGAGCTGCATACCAGTTTTCCACAATTCCTCATGCCCCCTTTTAGTATCCAATCTTCTACAATTTCTTTGCGCTTTTAAAACAGTGAATCGTCTCTCTGTAGACTCTGTGTCCATAGCATCAACCATTATAGCTACCTTAATTTCTGTTTTGATCTTGGTAATGGCATCATATTCATCCTCCACCTTCTCCTCGGCTGCTACTCATTCCACCAACAAACCGCTCAAAGTTTTCATAAACCATCGCGGGGTTGATGTGAAGAGAAATTTTGAAAGATAGCCTTTTTTATGTTCTGTGTGATCATATTATAATAAAAGTAGTCTATGTGAGTAGTTTGCAGAAATACCTGTGTTATGATTCACTGTTTGTTTCTTGATTTAAATTTTCCTCAATGTATGAAATAATGAGTGTTTGAAATTGGGATTCATATGTTTATGCTCCAAGTTTCTTTATTCTCAGTATTTAATACTTGTTTTTCACTTAATTATTACATTGATTCTGTTTTTTTTTTCCTCCAAAATCCTAAAAGTGTCAAAGGAATTGTCACTACCTCACTTTTGTGTTTTCTCACTGAAACCGTGATTATATAAAGCTGAATGGGTCAAAATCCATACGCAATGCTGAAATTCTCTCATAGTCCAACCAACCTCAGTTTTCTTAAATAAATCTGGCCATAGGACTTATTGAAAACCTTGTACCATTGTGACCTTGGGTAGTTGAGTTTAGGGAGAGATCCCTCTCCAAGCTGAGCGGTTTGAGGTTACCTTAGAGTTTTTCTCGCAACTATGCTTTTCTCTAAGTGATAACATAATAAAAAGTTTAATTTTGTTCTATATAAGAAGAATTGAACACCTATATTATTTATTTAAAATTTGCAACAGTATAGTAAAAGGAAAATAGCTTGAGTGGTAACTAATAGGTTTAATTCCTCTTCCACCCAGGTTTTGTTCTACAGAGACATGTTAGCCTATGTGGAAAAGCTTTGAACAACACTCTTATGGTTATTCATACAAATTATTCAAGATATTGTTAATTGTGTTCAATGCTTAATAGGTGATTTGCTAATAATGAAAAGGACCATCTTGTACATTTAATATACACAAACTCCATTTGTAAAGGGTTAGACACTAATGGAATGGTACAAACATAACAATATTCAATCTTTGATTGAGATTCTTAACACAATAGAATCAACATTTTCCCACAATGAAATGAAATGAGAATGTTCGATTGAGAACACAATAGAATCAACATTTCCCCACAATGAAATGAAATGAGAATGTTCATTGTGACATGTCCATGGTCGATGTTATGAGTGGGATCAACTTTCATGATGTAAAATAGTAATGAGTAATATTTATCGATATTAGCCAATATTTTCCATGATAACAAATTGTTTCTTGCATCTCTCTTCATATCTTTGATGCCTCTCCAATTTACGGCGATAGTAAATCAGTTACTTTGCACAAACTACTCTACTAGATTCTTACCACTAAACATATCTCATGCCAACTACCCATAAAATTCATTGAAACCAAAATTGACTATTGTAGCAAGGGGCAAACACCAAATATGAGATGACATGTTTCTTCTCATATTGCTATTATCTAGTCAGAAGTGGGTTAAACTCCAACAATTCCCATATGACTGGGGAATTCCCCTGTTGAAAAAGTTCTGAAGAGAAAGAAAATACATCATGCCACCCACCTTACATGTATGAGGGGGGAAGGGACCACTAGGCTAGTTTCTAGACATATCAATGAACTAACCTAGACAGCTAGCCCAAATTTTGAGGCAAGGAACTAATGAGAATATTATTGTATAGAGAGATGTTTGTCCGAGACGTCATGGATCCTAATTCATTGGGTATTTTCCTAGATAACATCTCAAATAGCTGAATAGAAACAAGGTTTTTCAAGGTACACAACTTGGATATTTTTCAAATATCATATTAGTGAAGGCATCACCGAATTACAAGGAACATAAATTCTGAAACACTTGGGGATTTACCAAAACAAATTATTGTGGTAGAGTTATAATTGTCATAATTTATTAGTATTGGTTATTCTTGGAGGAATGCCACCTTAAAAATACTTGAAAGATATCCAGATCAAGGACGTTACGTATGAAGTCAAAAATGATTCCTTCCAAACTAGCGCTTAATCATTGTAGCAATGCAAGGATGAATAAATGCCTTAGGCCTTTGGGCATTTTGAACCTCATCGAAGGAATTGTCATCGAGGCTTAAATTCACGATGCCACAACTACTTCGAATACATGTTGGCAGATTCAAAAGAAGGTCATGCCCTTGGATTTGGTTTCAAATTTGAGATCATTGAATGTAGTACACCCACTTTGTTGCGCGAGTGAGTGAGTGGAGAATCTGTATGAGGGTATACAAGTATCCAATGCATTTGTTACATCTATTGAAAGATTATTAAATTTAATACGAGAATTCATTATATCAATATCTAAAAAAACATCTTATGAACATTGTAACTGTATTTAGAAATGTAGAAAAATAGCTAGATAGTTTATCTACCAGACATGACATTATAATATTAATAAAACATTCAAATTACGATGAAATCAAAATCTTTGGAAAATAAATTTAAATAATATTATAAATATATATTTTTCAACATTATAATTTTTTAAATAATATTTATTTTTTTAATTTAATATTATAATCTATATTAGTAAATATTAACCTAATAATTACTATTAATATTATAATTGCTATAATTCTCAAGACACAAACCACTAAATCTTTTAGGCAAAAATAAATTGCTTTAATTATTCTCTCATTGCATTGCTTCAAGTATACAAATTGAGTAGGCCTAATGGTTAAGAGCATGTGTTTCCTCCTAATAAGTCACAAGTTCAAAACTAGAGGGGTTGGAGTATGTATGTCTTCTCCCACATACAAAAAAATCTCATACACAAACTAATAAAAAATTAATAAATTTATGTGTATATAATATTTTAGATTCATAAAATAATATTCAATAACTTAATTCAAAATTTTAAATTTATTTTTGTAAACACTCAAATTAATGCAATAGCTCAAACATTCTTTATCAATTACTAAAATCATTTAAATCTTCATTAATAATGATAAACTATCATGATACAATTTATTTTGAAAATCATATATATATAATGGAGTAGTCTAGCTAGGTTTTAACCCGTAAAACCATGCCCGTTGGAAAACTTAGCTGCCCGTAAACCAGCCTAGATCCATCTTAACTATGGATCTATCCACAATGGAGAGGGATCAAATATCTCGAGGTGAAAACCTCTTTTTTGAGTGAAAAACTTGAGGAAAGGTTTTCACCTCGAGAGATTTGATCCCTCTCGGCGCTTGATAGATCCGGAGTTAAGATGGATCTAGGCTGGTTTTAGTCGTGTGCAAACAAGGAAAATCTATCGATAATATGAGGAGCACATTCTTAATTTTATGATAATATGAGGAACATATGCTTAATTTTATCAATAATATGTAAATACATCTAATATTAACATAACCATTTTAAATATGGTAAATATGTCTGAGATTTGTTGAGTCATTTTAATTTTAAATTTGATTAGTTACCTCAGTTTGTTGAGATGATAAATACTGTAAAATAACTTTAATGATGAAATAAAATTTTGAATGCAAAATGAAAATGTAATAATATTGAATGATAGAAACTATGAATAATAATAATGTAATCAATTACGAATAGTCTTCATTGTGATCGATTTCAAACTATTTTCTTCTACTATTCTTATTTTCACCCATGTTAGTTTTGTCATATTTTCATTTTGATTATTTGAAAAGGATAGTTGGAATCGTAAACCATTTAAATATTTAGCTCGAGTTGTTATAGTAAACATCATACCTTATCTCTTTTGCTCTCCAATATTAATAGGTTGAATTAATATAACACAAAAATCAATGTACATTGTCAATAATTTTTGTGCTTACACTGAAATCATTGCAGACACACTATTAATCCAATGACTTTAAAATTAATTTACCATCATACATCCAATTACATCAAATTGGAAATCAACATATACACTAAAATCAATGCAACTAATGAAAGAAATCAAATAATAATAGAAAACAACATCTACACTAAAATCAATGCATCTAATGCAAGTAATCAAATATGATTAGAAATCAACATATACACTCAAATAAATGAGTCTAGTTCAAGTAGGAAGATAGGATTTAAAACCAACATCTACACTGAAACAATGCATCTAATGCAAACAATCAAATAGGATTAGAAATCACCATCTACATTGAAATAAATGCATTTAGTGCAAGAAATCAAATAGGATTATAAATCATCTACATTTAAATCAATGCATTTAGTTAAATAATCTACATTTAAATCAATTCATTTAGTGAAAGCAATCAAATATAATTAGAAATCAACATCTACATTGAAATTAATGCATCTAGTGCAAGCAATCAAATAAGATTAGAAATCACCATCTACACTGAATTCTAGGCATTTAGTGAAAGAATCAAATAGGATTAGAAATCACCATCTACACTAAAATCAATGCATTAAATGCAAGCAATAAAATAGGATTAAAAATAATCTACATTGAAATCAATTCATCTAGTGCAAGAAATCAAATATAACCAAAAATCAAAATCTACATTAAAATTAATGCATCTAGTGAAATCAATCAAATAGAATTAGAAATCATCATCTACATTGAAATTAATGCATTTAGTGCAAGCAATCAAATAGGATTAGAAATCATCTACATTAAAATCAATCCATCTAGTGTAAGTAATCAAATATCATTAGAAATCAACATCTACACCAAAATCAATTCATCTAGTGCAAGAAATCAAATAGGATTAGAAATCACCATCTACACTCAAATCAATGCATCTACTGCAAGAAGCCTTTTTCCCTCTCTCCCCCATATATATCTATATATCCCTCCATCTCTCCTTCTTTTTCTCTTTATCTCACCCCACCAAACACACACTCTCTCTCACTCCATATCTATCAATTTCCTTGTCCCTACCTCCTTCTCTCCATCTATCTTTTTTCTCTTCACCTTACATCTATATCTATATCTCACTCCATCTCTCTATATCAACTCCAAAACATAAACTCTCTTTCTCCAATCTATCTATCTATCTATCACTCCCTTCTCTTCTCTCTCTTTCTCTCTCTCTCTCTCTTTTCCCCTTCCCTCCCTCTCTCTCTCTTCTATCTCTCTTCCTTCTTGCTACCCTTTCTTCCTCTCTCTCCATCTTCTTTATCACTCCCTCTCTCTCTCTCTCCATATTTCACCCTCTATGTCCTTATTCTTACCTCACCCTCTCTCCCTCTCCATATTCATATCTCTTTCCCTACCTCTCTTTACGCTCTCTCTTCCTTTCTCTCCCCCCCTCTCTCTCTCTATCTTCACCTTCCAACTTTGTTACCATATGCCTCTCTCTCTCCTTCTCTCCCCCCTTCTCTCCATATATCCTTATTTTTCTCTTTATCTCACCCCAAAACATACACACTCCCTCTTCATCTCTCCCTTGTCAGTCCCCCTCTCTCTCCACTACTCACTCTCTATGTATTTCTTCTTCCCTCCCTCTCTCCTCATCCAGCTCCATCTCTCAATCTCTCCCTCTCTTCCCCTCCAAATCCATATTTCTATCCCTCCCTCTCTCCTCCCCTCTCTCCTCCTCTCTTTCAAGTCCCCTCTCTTTTCCTTCCTCTCTCTCCCTTTCTCTCCTAGTACCTCCCTTTCTCTTCCCCCATCTCTCTCTCTCTCTCTCTCAATCCATCCTTCTCTCCCCTTCCAAATCCATATTTCTATCCCTCCCTCTCTCCTCCTCTCTTTCAAGTCCCCTCTATTTTCCTTCCTCTATCTCCCTTTATCTCCTACCTCCCTTTCTCTTCGCCCATCTCTCTCTCTCTCTCTCTCTCTCTCTCTCTCTCCTACAATCTTCTGTTCCCCCATCACTCTCTTCCTCTCTCTCATCATTCCTCTCTCGCCTCCTATTTGACCGCCCAACTCTCTTTCTTTCCCTCTCTCTGTGTCCTCCAATCCTCTCTCTTCCCCCATCACTCTATCTCACTCTCCAACTATCTTACTGTTTCTCGCCCTTTATCCTTCTCTCCCCCCTTGTCTCCATCACTCCCCCTTTCTCCTTCTCTCCCCCCTTGTCTCCATCACTCCCATGTATCTTTATCTCACCCATAAGCATACACTCTCTCTCTCCATCTCTCCCTTGTCACTCCTCCTCTATGTATTTCTTCTTCCTTTCCTCGCTCTGCCTCCAACTCCATCTCTCTATCCCTCCTTCTCCCCTCCTCCTCCTCTCATCCTTTCTCTCTCTCCCTTTCTCTCCTACTTCCCTCTCCCTTCCCCCTTCTTTCTCTCTCTCTCTCTCACTCTCTACCCTCCAATCCTCTCTTCTTATCCCTCCCTCTCTCCTTATCTCTCTCCCACCTCCATCTTTATGTCTCCCTCTCCCTCTCTTACCCTTCTCTAACTCTGTCACTCTTCTCCCTCTCTATCTCTCCATTCCTCTTCTCCTCTCCTTCAATTTATCTCCATGTCTCCCTTGTCACTCCCCCTATTTCTCCACCTCTATCATATATCATGATATATTAATATATATTACAATATAATAAATTTAATATTGTATTAATCTAAACATATTAAATTTAATAATATTAATATTTTAATATTAATTTTAGGGTTAATAATATTTTTTTTGGCATGGTATTATTAATAATTTGGTCCATGGTATTTGACCCTTATACTTCATATATAACTAGATGTTTATTTCTAATATTATTTGATATATTTTTATTTATTTACCTTACATCTTTATACCTCTTTTATATTTATTTATTTACCATACCTCTTTTATAAATATGTTATTTGGCCCATGGTATTTGCCCATGGTATTATTAATAATTTGTCCCATGGTATTTGGCCCATGGTATTATTAATAATTTGTCCCATAGGCTTCACCTAAATAAAACCTCTTTTTGAGTTTTTGTAAATATAAAGTGGTTTATTGAGTAAATATAAAAATCATTTTTATTTATTTACCATACCTCTAATTTATTTATATTTTTATTTATTTACCATACCTCCTGAGTAATATAAAAATAGGTTTTATTTATTTACCATACCTATGGTTTATTTATATTTTTACTTATTTACCATATCTCTTTTTTTTAGTCTTAGTAAACCTCTTCATATTTTAAGTTTGTATCGTTTAAATTTATTTGTAATGAATTTTTAATTGTTCATTTATATGTTTATGTAAATTATTGTTCAAGCCTACATTTTTTTTGGCTTCCGACATCATAGTACAAAAACTCTTTACAAGCTCTCATGCACTACCTCCCATGCTACACACTATCAAGCTAGATCTAGCAAATCACTTGCTCCAATCCTTAGCCACTTGATAGCCAACCTTGATTTCGTATTTCAAAGCTATGGGATGGCCTCCTTATATAGATAAACCACCAGCCTAAACTTTGCAATACTCATAGCTTACTCCACCTATCTATGTGTTGCAAATAGCAACAGTATAGTTACAACTGATAGCTAACTCTACCCTTTCATCTATCTCTTTCACTGGTCTTCACTGAACTGATCATGCACTGTAGTGAACTGAAGTGTTCTTGAGTTGACTAATGAGTTAATATTTAATGAATTAAATATTATTTAATTTACTCCACTCATATCTAGTTGATTAGCTAGTTTAACTAATCTCAACTAGTTCAACTGAAATAAATAGAACACAACTCCACTATTTGTCCCGTTAACTCCTCCAAAACTTCTGCCACTGAAGTCTAACTGAAGTAAACCATGCAAGATGCCATCAAACCCTAGGAACCACGTGATTCCTTGTGTCAGTTGCATGAGCCACCTCCATGACTCAAACTGAAGTGCGCCAAGAGAGTAAACTGCTGTTTATAGTCAAAATATTATTAAGTGTAAATAATATTTGACTTCCATATTTTTAGGAGATCAGTCTAAAAATAGCCTGGGTCATAAAAATTAGGGTCTCATCTATTTTTACCGACATGTCGCATACTCCAAGAATCTCCAAGTAGAATTCCCAAATTATGCTCCGTATGTCTAAAAATAGACATAGTCTAAAAATAGACTTTGCGCCAGAATTTGCCTGCGGGCCCACTTAGTGGAAGGCGACTTCATTTCACTAAGCTCCATCATCTTGCTGCATTCTCAACACTCCCTCTCAGCAAGATATGGATTATCTGCAATCCCTATCCTGCCTCTGTGGAATTCGAACTTGCTCCTGGTGAGCGCCTTCGTCAGGATGTCGGCATCCTGATCCTCCGTGGGAACATATGAAAGCATCATGATCCTCCGCCGAACACAATCTCTGATGTGATGGTACCTGATGTCGATATGTTTGGACCTATCATGAAATACTGGATTAGCCGAGAGCTTGATGCAGCTCTGGTTATCACAGTAGATCACCGTAGGCTCCAAATGCAACCTGAACAAACCTGCGAGGATCTTCCTCATCCAAATAGCCTCACATGCAGCCAAGCTTGCTGCCATGTACTCGGCCTCTGCTGAACTGAGTGCCACGGATCTCTGCTTCCTGCTGTACCAGGAAACTGCTGTCGACCCAATGCTGAAAACTCCTCCGGAAGTGCTCTTCCGGTCTGTTGGGCTCCCTGCCCAATCTGCATCAGTGAAACCAGAAAGCTTCACTCCATCCTCCTGTCTGTACCATAGACCATATCCCGATGTGCCTCCGATATAGCGCAATACATGCTTGCCCGCCTTCCAAAAGAGCTTGGTAGGCTTAACCATAGCTTGCGAAAGCTGGTTAACTGCATAGCATATATCGGGTCGAGTATTGACCAGATACATCAACGACCCCACCAATTGTCGATAGACAGTGGCATCCACTACCTCCTCCGAAGTAGCATCTCCCTTCCTCCATCCACCAGGAAGAGGGGTATCAACAGGCTTGCAGCCTTGCATGTTGAACCTCTCCAGAATCTCCCGCGCATACTTGCCCTGAGAAACAAACAGTCCTCCACTGCGCTGCCAAATCTCCAATCCCAGGAAATAATGAAGGATGCCCAGGTCCTTCATCTCAAACTCTCGTGCAAGATCATCCTTGCATGAAAGTATCAACCGCTCGTCGCCAGTCAAAATCAGATCATCTACATACAGTACGATGATCAACAGCTTCCCCTCCACCACAATCTGGTACAGGTTTGGATCCGCCTCACTCTTGGAGAATCCAAGCCTGGTGAAGTAGCTGTCTATCCGAGTGTACCAAGCACGAGGTGCTGGCTTCAGCCCGTACAGTGCTCTCTTGAGTCGGCACACATGCGACTCACTGCTGAAGATCTCAAAACCTTCAGGCTGCTCTATGTACACCTCCTCCTCAATAACTCCATTGAGGAACGCAGTCTTCACATCCATCCGATGAATGTGCCACCCCATCTGCGCTGAGAGAGCAAGGATCGTCCGTATGGAAGAGTACCTTGCGACAGGTGCAAAAGTCTCCTCATAGTCAATCCCCTCGATCTGTGAGAAGCCACGGGCGACAAATCTCCCCTTGTACTTCTCCACACTCCCGTCAGCCGCCTGCTTCACCTTGTAGATCCATCGCGAACCTACAACTGATTTCCCAACCGGTCTTGGGACAATCTCCCATGCACTGTTCCTGATGATCGAATCATATTCTTCGATCATGGCATCAACCCATGCGGATTCCTCCACAGCTTCCTCAAAAGAGGATGGCTCTGTCACAACACATTGACTCATAAGAGCCATGTATCCAGTGTACCGATCCGGTGACTGTCTCTGTCTGCGCTGTGCCGTAGGTGGTCCTACAACCTTCTCTGCATCCCGAGCCAGTCGCTCAGCTTCTGTAGTGCGCATGCGCCCTCTGATGGTTGGCGCTGCCTGGGTGGTTTCTTCCACCTCCTGAACCTCCTCTTGTGGCCGATCCACATCCGGAAGCTCCTCCTTAGGAACTAACAGCTCCTCATCTGCATGCAAGTGTGGCTCCCTCTCAAGCGAACACTGCATGGCTTTCTCCTCCCGAAATTTTATATCCCGTCGCACAACAGTCTTGCGACTGTCTGGCACATACACTCGATAGTTATGAGGTGTATCAGTGTACCCCACAAATATTCCAACTTCAGCAGTTGGATCCAGCTTCCTTCTCGCATCCTTCGTCACATGCATGTAGACAAGAGATCCGAAAATCCGCAAATGGGAAATATCAGGCCTCTTGCCAGAATAAGCCTCCTCTGGTGTACTCATGCCAAGAACCTTGTGAGGACAACGGTTCTGCACATACACTGCTGTATTGCATGCCTCAGCCCACAAGTGAAGGGGTAGGCCTTGATCATGCAACATCGCCCGTGCAGCACCCACGATCGTTATGTTCTTCCGCTCAGCCACCCCGTTCTGCTGTGGGTTATGGGGTGCGATGAGCTCTCTTCGAATCCCTTCTGCGCTGCAGAACTCCTTGAATTCAGCCGAGATGAATTCACCACCGTTATCACTCCTTAGAGCAATCACCTTCTTCCCCGACTCCTTCTCGACCAGTGCTTTAAACTCACAGAACTTCGCGACTGTATCGCTCTTCTTCTGCATGAAGAAGATCCAGCACTTTCGAGAGAAATCATCAACAAAGATCACATAATACCTGTGCTTTGCTGTCGAAGCAACCGAGAAAGGACCACACACGTCTGTGTGAACTCTCTCAAGGATCGTCGTGGCGCGACTATCCTTCTCGTGAAAGGTGGCTTTCACATACTTCCCTAAAGTACACCCCTTGCACTGATCTGACTGCGCAAGAGTGCCCTTAGGAAGTCCAGTAGAAATCTGCTGCAGAGTCTTCAAAGCTCCATGGTGAAGATGGCCCAATCTCCCGTGCCATAGTTCGCCCTCATCATCCCGGCTCACCACATCTCCAGCCTTGCATGCCATAGCTGCGCAGTCATCTACCTGCAACTGATAAAGGTTCTGAGTTTGAACCCCTATCTTCCGGGTCTCTCCAGTAGTCTTACTGCGCAGGAAGGCTTTTCCTTCGCTGAAGACCACATCATACCCCTTATCCTCCAACATCGCCACTGAAATCAGGTTCTTCTTCAATCCAGGTACATGCATGACATCCTTTAAGACAAAGGGTTTACCAGACTCCCTCTGAAAGGATACGGTACCGATACCAGTCGCACTGTATCTACCGTCATCGCCCATCTCGATGTGCATACCCAAATCTTTGTCCTCCAGATCTGAGAACAACTCCCAATCTCCCGTCATATGGAATGACGCACCGCTGTCCAAGAACCACACCGATCCCAGCATACTTGAAACTAAGCATGCAATCAGTGAAACTTTGACAGCCACCCCCACACTTCCCAGCTCATCTCTGCACTGAGTGAACTTCGTGAGGTATTCGGCGATGTTGTCGCCCTTCTCCATCTTGATGTTCCTGAGCTTATCTTTGAGCGCCAGCTTCCTTTGGTCACTCTTACTCTGGAATAGATCCGTCAAAGCTTTCCACATTAAATATGGAGAAGCCTTACCATGAAGGCTGGATACAATATGATCCTTGACGCCCTCCAACAGGATCCTTCGACATTTCGCGATCTTCTTTTGCCATGCATCGACCTAAGCTGCATCAGTGGGCTTTGGGACATCCGCATCCACGAACTCCTTCAGACCATTATCTTCTAACACTGCTTCCATGCGATCCTTCCATGCAACATAATTCGAACTGCCTTCAAGAGCATATTCGAGTCGCAAACCATTGAAAGAAGACATCTTTCAACACCGGCACCAAGAAGAACAACCTTCTGCAAAATTTGAATTCCAAACTCCAAGCTCTATCGCTTCCGATCTATACTTGAAAACAAATTATTTCCAAATCAGAGATTGACTGCAAAGGGCTTTCACCAGATCTTTCACCTTACAAAGAAGGATGAATATTCTGGAGGCTACCTGGCCCGCATGCAGACTCTGTCCGAGGAAATAAGCTTGCAATCACCGTAATAGATCTCGACAATTAATCTTGCTCTGATACCATGTAGAAAATAGCTGAATAAATCACTTATTCACTGAAGATTAACCTGGTCATATATCAATTTCGAATTGCATACATAACACATAACCTTCTTCTACAATTAATTGTCACATGCGGAAATAACAGAAGCAATCTCACATCAAATCAATCACACATTAACTCGGTATGTATGGGGAAAGCCTATAGCTGAAAACCCCGCAGCTATTGTGTATATTATAATGGAGAAATCATGTAACAATCATAGTACAAAAACTCTTCACAAGCTCTCATGCACTACCTCCCATGCTACACCCTATCAAGCTAGATCTAGCAAATCACTTGCTCCAATCCTTAGCCACTTGATAGCCAACCTTGATTGCGTATTTTAATGCTAGGTGATGGCCTCCTTATATAGATAAACCACCAGCCTTGACTGCGCAATCATCATGGGTTTACTCCACCTATCTATGTGTTGCAAATAGCAACAGTATAGTTACAACTGATAGCTAACTCTACCCTTTCATCTATCTCTTTCACTGGTCTTCACTGAAATGATCATGCACTGTAGTGAACTGAAGTGTTCTTGAGTTGACTAATGAGTTAATATTTAGTAAATTAAATATTATTTAATTTACTCCACTCATATCTAATTGATTAGCTAGTTTAACTAATCTCAACTAGTTCAACTGAAATAAATAGAACACAACTCCACTATTTGTCCTGTTAACTCCTCCAAAACTTCTGCCACTGAAGTCTAACTGAAGTAAACCATGCAAGATGCCATCAAACCCTAGGAACCACGTGATTCCTTGTGGCAGTTGCATGAGCCACCTCCATGACTCAAACTGAAGTGCGCCAAGAGAGTAAACTGCTGTTTATAGTCAAAATATTATTAAGGGTAAATAATATTTGACTTCCATATTTTTAGGAGATCAGTCTAAAAATAGTCTGGGTCCCAAAAAATAGGGTCTCATCTATTTTTACCGACATGTCGCATCCATCAAGAATCTCCAAGTAGAATTCCCAAATTATGCTCCGTATGTCTAAAAATAGACATAGTCTAAAAATAGACTTTGCGCCAGAATTTGCCTGCGGGCCCACTTAGTGAAGGCGACTTCATTTCACTAAGCTCCATCATCTTGCTGCATTCTCAACACAGATTTGGATTTTTTTTTTTCAATTGGAAGGTTTGGATTTCCGATATTCTTTATAATTTGGAATATAGACCAGTATAGATTTGGATTTCTTCCGAATAGGAGTTTGGATTTTGATTTATAGTTAAGATATGAAAAAAAATTTGGAATATGGACTAACATATATTTGGATTTGGTTTTTCTTTTAATTAGAAGTTTCGGATTTCAAGTTAGGATGGATCAACTTAGATTTGGCCAGAAGAAAGGCTTGGATTTTAATTTTATGATAATTTCTTTTAATTAGAAAGTTTGGATTTCAAGTTAAGATGGATGAGCTTCGATTTGGATTTCAAGTTCACATGGATCAACTTAGATTTGGATTTGGATTTGGATTTTCTTCTTATGGGAAGAAAATCTTGGATTTTAATTTTATGATAAAAGTTTAGAATATGGAACAATATAGATTTGGATTTTCTTTTAAATGGAAAAAAAATTTAGATTTTGAGTTAAAATAGATCATCATAGATTTGGCAATCCAAAGAAAAAGTTCAGATAGTTCAGATTTCGAGTTAAGATCGACCAACATAAATTTAAAATTTGGCAATGCAAAGAAAAAGTTCAGATTTCGAGTTAAGAAGATTTTGAGTTAAGATAAACCAACATAGATTTAGATTTTCTTACAATTAGTAGAATGGTTAGGATTTCGAATTAAGATGTACCGGCATAGATTTGGATTTTCTTCTTATTGGAAGAAAGGTTTGGATTTTGTGTTAAGATTTGAAGAGTTTGGAGTATAGATAACATGGATTTGGTTTTTGAAGATTTTCTTAAAATTAGTAAAGTGGTTAGGATTTTGAGTTAAGATGCACCGGCATAGAATCTATTGGAAGAAAGGTTTGGATTTTGTGTTAATTTAAAGAGTTTGGAGTATAGACCACATAGATTTGGATTTTTTTCAATTGGAGAAAGGTTTGGTTTTTAATTACTTAAAGTTGGTTTGGAAAACTTCTTTTCGAAGGTTTTTGAAGAAAGGTTTGGATTTCAAGTTAATATTGGAAAAAAGTTTGGAGGTTTGGATTGAATTGAGGGTTTATATATATATCTTTTCAAAGACTCACTATATTGTAGTGAATTTTAGAACTATCACTAATTGTGCCTTCCACAAGATATTGAATGACATTGTAACAAATAACAAATTTGATGTTGTGTAATATAAATTGGTAATAAAAGGGACATGTAAATTCAAGCTTCCTTTTTCTTTTTATTTTAAGTAACAATGCAATTATTATTATTATTATTTTTGGAAAGTGTGATGTGTAATTGGTTAATAAAAGGGATTTGGAAATTTGATTATTTATTTTTATTTTATATTAAATAAATAAGATAATAAAATGGATAATATGTAAATCCAAATCATTTATTTAGAAGTATATTTTATTATTTAATATTTTATGTAAAATGTAATTAGGTAATAAAAGGGTTAATATGTAATTCAAATTCATTTACTATGTATGGGTGTTTTACTATTTAGGATTGATTCATATATAAATGTAAAAGAGAATGATCAAGTGTTCAAAGAGAACCATTATGGATTACCTTAGGGTTTACCATAGAGTGATAAGAGAATCATTATGGATTAGCTTGGGGCTTATCGTAGAGTGATTCTCATTGATTCTCATTCACATGCTTTGGACTTATGATGAGAAAAAATACATATACCAAGATTTTTTAATATTTTACATGTGTATTGTCTGTGGGGTCTTGGTTAAATGGTGATGAGGCAAGCTGTTATAGCACTCATCACAGGTTCAATTCCCTTCAATTCCATTCCCCAATTGAGTTCATGTATGTGGAGATGTTGATAAAAAAAAAAAGAGAAAAATGAAAGGTAATACCAAGCTTACAAAAAATATATATTTTTTACATGTGTATTTATAATGAAAACGTAAATAAAGTAAAAAATTCTTCCATTATTTATCAAATGGAGAACATATAAGATGGGACAACCAATTAGGATTCCAGATACATATGAGTAGTCGACTAATAACATTCCACATATAAATGGACAAATTGAGGTGGTAAATAGAAGTCTAGGAAATCCTTGGACATGTTTGGGAGGTAATGGAACAAAAATGGATTCCATATACATATGAGTAGTCGACTAATAACATTCCACATATAAATGGACAAATTGAGGTGGTAAATAGAAGTCTAGGAAATCCTTGGACATGTTTGGGAGGTAATGGAACAAAAATAAAGAGATGAGTTTGTAACGCATGTTGAATTTTCTCATACTAGTATGTCATAGAGTATAAGTTAGATGATTATCATATTTTCAAGTTGTGTATGGAAACCATAAAAAATGAGTTATAAATTTGGTTAATTTTCTTCTCAATATGCAACAAAGTGGTGATGTAGAATTCTTTGTCGACCGAGTGAGAGAAATCCATGCACATATTAATGAGAATTTGGAGAAAAACAAAATGAATGCATAGACATAAGCAAAGCTTCAAGAGATTCAAAGTAGGTGAGTTACTTATAGTACACTTGAGTAAAGAGAGATGTCATAAAGAGAAATATGAATATGAAAAACTAGACCTTTGCAAATGCATATAAAGTGGAATTGCTAGTAGAATTAGATATTCAAATCATTTTTAATTTAAAATAATTATATCACTTAATGGTGCTTAACTAGGTTAGTGAAAACGAGCTAGTGTTACCATGCACACCAAAGTTAAGTATTCCCATCATAAGCTTATTCTATAGAGATTAATTTGTTTTTATATGATTTTTGTTTTGGGTTTAAATATCCCAATCACATGCTTGTTCATGTGCTTATGTTTGCATTTACTTGTTATATTGGGTGGCCAAATACAAGTCTTGTGTGACTTTAGTTAAATTAATACCACCCATGCATGGATTCTTACCCAAAAGGGGCTTTGTTGTATGGTAGGAAACATTTTTTTCCTAGTGTTAAATATAAAAAAGAGTAATTTTTATTTGAAAACTTAAAAAACACATAATTTGTCAAGTTTTGGTGTAAAAATATGAGGATATTGTTGCATTAATAGAGTACAACTTATTATATGTTGAGTCCTTGGATATTTGACTAAGAATATTAGAAATTACATGAAGGCAAGGTGAGGGGAGTAGAATGAAGGTTAGTATATGCACAAAGGTGCAAAGCTTTTTATGCAAGGGGATTTTGATGCATGATAATTTGGTTGCATTAACATATGAAATAGTGTAGAGGATAAGTTTTGAGGATTGTGTGAGATAAATAGTAGATTTAGAGGTGTGACGAAAGAGTTGGTGTATAGAAGAATAAGTTGACACATTGTAATGTGTGTGTGAGAAAGCAGATAATAGATCAAGTAAGATAAAGTGTTCATAGTAGAAAGTCGAAAGGTTGTTGATGTGGTTGTAAAGTCAATAAAAAAAAAGGATGAAGATTAATCATTACACTGAAGTAGCTTAAATAGGTTGAAGCCTAATGTTTGAAGATAGTAAGAATGAGGGCGTGCCACTGACTAGAGGAAATTTGAGGTCTAAAATTGGCCTCCTAAGAAAACAAGTTTATTGTTGAGTAGGAAGTTCAACAACCAATAAAATTTCAAGAAATTTGGTGAAGGATAATTATTGAGTTAAAGTTATACAAGTCAAATGTGATTATATGTCCAACTTTTATTTGACAATAGTTAACCGCATATAAACCTTACCTTGGTTAAGATCTTGGTGTATCTTCTTAAGTTATACTAAATATCCTTAGAATAATATCTCTGGAATATTGTATTTTATCATACCTACTTATTAAGAAAATAGATCTCAAGAAATACAATCACTTTGGAATATGAAATACTTCATTTTACTTATACATTAAGAGAAAATAAATAAAATTTTAAATTATGTTGAGTACTTTTGAGAAGAAAAATAAATATGCTTTTTTAAAACGTATTTTCAATTTATGTCATAAAAGCTCATTAGAAATACATTTTGTAGAATGAAATGTCACATCATACTTGAGGCCAAAGTGAAGTAAATTGAAGATTAAAAAAAAAAAAAAATGTATTTATGGTTTTTACTCTTAAAATGTGCTACTTCAATTTCTGGACAATAAAATGCATTTTTAGAATTTCTCTCATATTTTCTGATTTTTGTGCGTGTGAAAGTATACCTTTTATATATATATATATATATATATATATAGAGAGAGAGAGAGAGAGAGAGAGAGAGAGAGAGAGAGAGAGCGCATATGGGACAACATGAATTTTATTGTTGTTTTTAACTCTCATCTTATAACTCTACATTAACCTAGTTTATATGGAAAGTATCAATCATGAGAAAATATAGATTTAAGTTTATTAGATAAAATTTGTAATGCATTTTGATGTGGCACATACTCTTATTATTTTATATGTTAATTAGGACATCCATGATATATTGCAATTTTTTTCTAATAATAAGGAAAAAATTAGGTTACCTCTAATAAAAAACAAGATGGAATAAATAGTGTTGTCCTTGAGATAGATTTCGAAATAAGAGAAATTTATTAAATATCTTCATGATAGGTTCATATAGATCCTGCTTCAACAAGGAAATGTAGCATGGTCCCCTTCACACATATATGTGAATGAAAGAGGTGTTCCCCATAGGCTCCCTTGACTTTTCTAGTTGAATATTTATGGTTGTGATCGTAGCAATGGGTTTTGCATCAATGATCCACTTTCCTTTATCCTACTTCGAATCATAATTCGAGCTACAATCCATTTATTTTTCTTTAAGCTTAATTAACAATAACTGTTTCAAGTGACATTCATTAGTGTTGTGTTAAGAATTTTGTGGAACTCATACCACTTTACAGTTTCCTTCAACTTAAAATTATTCTTATTTTATTATGATTTGCGATGGTTGTCCTGATCTTGGTTCACCTTGCTTTATCACTTGTTATATGAGTTGGGGTTTCCTTTTCCAAGGTTTTGTTGTGATGGATTTGTAGACCTAAAATCTTGCCTATTCTTCTGCTTAAAATTTTGCTAAATTTTGATGGGATATTGATAAGCAATTCCCAATGAGGATATTTCCACAAAATATATCCTTGTTTGGATGTATTTTTGTAGGAGACTATGGTACTTCATAACCCAGATCCATTGAGAGTCTTTTATACCTAGCTTTGAGCAAAAGGTATGGAAAATATTGCTATACTCCATCAACATTTTCTTTCTCTCTATTATCGCAAAGTTGTCCATCTCATGTATTGGTCATCATAGTTCCTTACGAGGTAGAAATTTTCCTTGAAGAGTCCCACCTTAAATATGATAGATTCATCTCCGTTATCTCTCCTAGTAACCTCCCCACCAATATTTGACATGGGGAAAGGATTTTAGGATTACAAAGGCCGTCTTTTAATTGTTGGATTTTTTTTTGGATAAAATAATAACCCTCTAGTAGATTTAACAATTTCTTTGAAGCATTTGCATCTATATAGCCCTTAAAAGGGGATATGAAAATTAACTTGTACCTTGAAGGGAGTCACACCTCCACAATAACCACTTTTTGAAGGTGCCACAATCACCATTGGTAGTCGTTAAAGGATCTTGTTGAAATTTCCCATCATCTTGTTCCTTTGTCATGTAAGTACTTCCAAAGCAACAACTAGATATGATCTCCTACTCTGACATCTCTCTTTTATTTCACCATGGGAGGCCTCTTGGGCTAGCGAGAGCAATTGTTCCCAAGTGAAAATATATTGAGACCCAACTCTTTGTACTCTAAACAATGTAAAATTTGAAATGGGAATGAAAACGAGTACCCACTTTTTTTAGGTAGCAAAAATGGTCTGATTTTGAAAAGTATTGATTCAGAATACTCTTAATTTTTTTTAGCATGTTTTTTACACATTAAATTTTATTATGTACCAAGTATAGACATTATTTTTAAAATTTTAGTGTTTTTAATGTTGATTTTGAAAAGTGTTGAGGCCAACATCATCCCATTTTTTTAGAAGACTTATTTTTGACTTAAAATTTTCTAATCTATTAAATGCTAATAATTATTTTCTAAATTTAACAATTTTTAAGGTACTCATCTTCTTCCTCTTCACTTACATTTTTTTTATTAAGTGTTTTTCAGGGGATTTTTTTTTTTTTTGTAGCGAGATATTTGATTTTTTGCAGTGTAAAAAAAAACAAAAAAGGTAAAAATTTTAAAGTTTCAATCTTCTTTCTAATTATATATTGTTAAATAATATTTCACCGCACATGAAATAATTGTATAATATCCCTATTTTATTGCTTTTATTTAGACAGTTGCAAATCCTAAAGGTTAAGTGGACCTAAAGGAAAAATATATGTGGAAATACTATCTTTTTTAAATTTAATAAATGTGGAGATTTAATTATTGTGCAAAGACTAGAGTGAATTGGAGACCACGATTTCAAGTCCATGAGGATGGAATTAAATCCAAAGACTTTCCCAAAATCTCCAAAAATCCTTGGAGAAAATAAAATAAAATAAATATATTAGATTGGAGATAAAAATCTAAAAGATTCCTCGGTAAAGTGGAAAGTTACTGAGAAGAGGTGAAATAAAAATAAAAAGAGGAAAAAGCTAGTTTTAAAGCGCTTTTGTGGAAAAAACAAAAGTAAAGCCTAGGCTAAAGGAAAACAACATCTTGATTTAATTGGACACAGTTATGGAAACATGTTGAGGGAAAGCAAGGTTAAATAAGCCATTCTTGGGTCGACAAGAGGTTGTCTACACTTTGGAGGAATTGGTCTCTGCTCGGGGGGAGCGGTGAATGAAGCTTAAGGTTGGGTGTAAATTAGTCTTTACTAGAATTGGTATGCAGAATATTAAATTATCTTATGATTTTGTTATGATGATAATTGAGTAAGAGTTAATGTGCTTTAGTTAGGAACATAAGTTGAAAACTAGGTATCCTAAATTATAAATCTGTGTGATAAATTATTTTATTCTTTGGGATTAAAGTGTCTAATATAAAAATAACACTTCATCTCTTATTTTTTTCATGCTGCTTTTCTGAGCCCACGCTCTGCCTGCGGTGCCCTAGCAGCTGGTTGCTACTCCTTGCTCGAGCATGGCCTCTCCGGAGTCCTCCTTGGCGGTGGCCGCTTCTTTTATTCAAGCCCAAACCTTCTCTGCCCTGATCAACTCTCTAGCTCCTCCACGCCCAAGGTCGACGATCCCCAAATTTGTGAAAAAGCTTGATGGAATACAAGAGGTTGTCCTTCCACCTTCCCTCCCTCGCATGGTTGCCCTTTCTCTTTTAGAGAGGGGCCTTTTTGGTCAATTCACTGGACTTTGGCCCTTGCTGAAGACGGTACAAAAATGGGTTGAGTGCAATTGGTTTGACAAGATCAATGGCAAAATTTAAATTCGTTTATGCGGTAAGGGCTATTTCACCTTCCACTTCGAGATGAAAGAAGATAAAGACCTTATCTTCAGGAATGGTCTTTATTTCATGGACACCAGGGGCCTATACCTTAACAAATGGACGTCGGATTTCGACCCAAAACTAGATGTACCAAATGTTGTTCCTATTTGGGTGTGCCTTCTGCACCTCCCGTTACACTGCTGGGGGGATGATTTTGTTCGAGCCATTAGAAACACAGTAGGAAAATTCATAGACCGAAGCGAGCCAAAAGATAACATGCAATCCTGTGCCAGGATCTGTGTTGAGTTGGATCTGGGAAAAGGCCTCCCCGAGGCTATCAAGCTAAAATTTGATGAATGGACGCATATTCAACAACTCGACTATGAGCATATCACGTTTAAATGCAAGATATGTCATGAGTATGGTCGCTTTGCAAATCGTTGTTCAAAAATTATTGATATTGAAAGCCCGGAGACTGATTCACAATGGGAAACTATCAAGAGAAGGAAGACCTCCTCTAACCCCAAGAATAACACCCCTTCTGTGCCCCCTTCTAAATTTGACCCACCCTCCTCATCTTCTCCCAAGATCTCGGAATCATCCCATCAAACCAAGACCTCCCCCCAACTCTTTGCTAGATCACTAAAATCGTTTTTCCTCTATTGCCCCTCCAGATGAGTATCCCCCCCCTTCTTACCTCCCCCTCCCAGCCAACCTCTCCCCGTCCCTCTCCCACCATCCCTGACCCTCCTTCTTCCTCCACTGACCCATCTTCAGTCTGAATCACAAGAAACTATGTGAAGGAGCATGGCGCAACGCTGGAAATCACTAAAAAACATGGCCCTAGAATGAAATATTCAAAACATCACCGCGATGAAAATGCTCAAAAGGATATAGCACTTGGAACACAGAACCCTATTGAAACTTACATATTGGGGCAAAATAGAAAGGATATAGGACAAAAGGACCACGGAGGGAAAGCAACTCTCTGAACTACCTTTTTTTAATGATGAAAGTCCTCTCCTGGAACTGCAGGGGTCTAAGGCATCCCTCCAAAAGAGCAACCCTAAGAGACTTAATAAACCAAGAGAAATCGGAAATCATTCTCCTGCAGGAAACAAAGCAGGGAGACCTTGAAATGAAGACAATAATGGACAAAATGAAGCATTATGATGGCACCCAAACTGAAGCAAGGGGAGCCTCTGGTGGGTTAGCCACCCTTTGGAACCACATCACTTGGAAACATAAAAACACTACAGCAACCTAGAATTGGATCAAAGTGATTCTTTAAAGTGCCAGAGACCAAAAATAAATTAATTTTTACATTGTATATGGTCCCAACCATTATAGGGACAAAGAAATTTTTTGACGCTCTCTCAAAGAAGACATAGATAATGGAGACAAAAGCAACACTATTATGAGAGGATATTTCAATTTAATCCTTCATGTAAATGAGAAAAGGGGAGGCTGTTTTAATCCATACCCTTCTCGAGACCAGCTAGAAGTCATGATGCAAGACCATAAGGTGGTTGACATTGCCCCAAAAAACTGTAGATATACTTGGAGAAACAAAATAATTGGGAGAGGAAATATCATGGAGAGGCTTGACAGAATCCTTGTTACTGTCACACTACTCCATCGCCTCTGCCAATGTCCTCTCCTTTTCTACCTCTGACCACTACCCCATCACCCTTACTTTTGGATCCACCAAAAGGAATTAATCTCCACAAGGATCCAAGAAATACGCTTGTCCATGTCACATAAGTTGTGGTCCTCTAAAAATATAAACCTCTCAATTAAATCTCTAATGGCCATCAATGTCAGTTGGGTCCAAAGTTCCAAAGGAAGTCCAGGGAGCTTGATCTAGAAAATTATTATTCTTTAGAACCTCCAATAATGGATTGAATACAACAGTGTTGCAAAGATTAAAAAACTTTGACCTTGAACCTAAGGAGTCCTCAAGATTTTGTCAACATCCTCCGAACAAAGGAAATGGAAATAGAACCACATGTTTAACACCATACTAATTTTGGGTTTATAATTAATAACAAAGACCCAATGGGTGCCAACCCAATCCCACATCAATTTCCCATCCATATTCGTAAAAAACCATTTACCCACAAGTGCATGCTTTTGTAAACTTAAAAATTTGTCCCAGTAAACGTCTATGTCAAATCTAAGCTCCCTAACCTACTCGACCACCTTAAAAGCTTTTGTTTTAAGATTACGCAATGTATTTTCATGTGTAGAATTAACTAGGGTGAAGACTGACCAACACCGACAAATTTTGGATAGGGTCGAATAATCTCACATTCGATAAAAGACCATGCAAACTACGCGCAAAATGTTCCTCCACAACCACAATTTCCCGTATTAGCATCAACATATATATATATATATATATATATATATATATATATATATATATATATATATATATATATATATATATATATATATATATATATAATTTTGTTTTTATCAATAAAATTGCCAACAGTTTTTTCCATGATAAATCATAATACACATTTAGTATTAAAATAAATTTAAACAAGAGTTGTTGCAAGGCAAGTTAGGCCCTTCCACTCAAGTTGGAAATTATGTTTTGGAAAAAATTGTCTTAAAAATCATAACCTACATTGGTTAATAGGCAAACAAATCCTACAGTCTTGCTTTGGCAAGAACTAATAAATTGAGATGAGAAATGGTTGGTGGTTAGTAAGCACTAGTAAGTGTACACATTTAAAATTTTAAAATAAGTTTTGAGGAAAACATAAATTAACGTGGAAAGTAACTCCTGCTAAGTATATTTATTTACATCTTATTCCTATCCATTTTTTCTGGGAAGACTTGCTTAAATTATGGTGTGGAGTCATTGTAAATGTGGTATTTATTGAATATGATTTATTTTCAAAGATTTTATCTTTGGATGGTTTTCCTCTAAAGCTTAAGAATAAAAAAATTACTACACAAATATTTAAAATTCATGCACGAATATTGCAACCATATCCATAAATGATGGCATAAAATATGTATATTCAACCATATCCATAAATGATGCCATAAAATATGTGAGACATTCTTCCACATGACATTATATTGCACAAATAATGGAATAAGACCTTCAAGTTATGGTCCAATCAAATGTTTGAAAAATAGTTTTCTTTTAATAATGATTGAAAAGAAGAACTGAAGTTGGTAGCTCATTTTTCTATTGCCTTGATAAAAAGTGCTACGCTCCTTGAGATTTCAGGTTCAAACCTCCCTCTAGGTCAGCTAAGAAAGTATTGAAAAAAAATATATTTATTTCTAGTTAAACATTATAAGTTGTATTGCTAGAGCACTGCTTTGACAGGACTAAGAATAATAAACACACACACACACATATATATAATTACATTATATTGTACAAATAATGCAATAAGACCTTCAAGTTATGGTCCAATCAAATGTTTGAAAAATAGTTTTAGTTTAATAATGATTGAAAAGTAGAGCCCAAGTTGGCAACTCATTTTTCTATTGCCTTGATAAGAAGTGTTATGTTCCTTGAGATTTCAGGTTCAAACCTCCCTCTGGGTCAGCGAAAAAAAAATATTTAAGAAAAAAATTTATTTTTAGTTAAACGTTATAAGTTGCATTGCTAGAGCCTTGCCTTGGCACAACTAAGAACAATAAACACACACACAATTAAAGGAATCTCAAATTATATATATATATATATATATATATATATATATATATATATATATAGATCTTAAAACAATAAAAATAAAAATAATAATAATAATATATTTATATATGAAACCTGAAATTTATTTAAATATAAATAATATTAGTAAAACTCGTCTAGATTCATCTTAACTCAGCATCTACTAAGTGCTAAGAGAGATCAAATATTTTGAAGTGCAAACCCTTTTTAGTGTGAAAAGAGATTTGATCCCTCATTACACTTGGTAAATCTAAAATTAAGATGGATCTAGAATAATTTATAAAAACAAAATTACATTAACATATACATTAAAACATTCCAATAACTTTTAGCTCAAAAAAAAACCAAAAAACATCTTTCAAACTTTTGTAAAATATATAAAACCTCATTTTATTTATTTTAGATTGCATTCCTTAAAAAAAAAAAAACTCTTTTAAACCATATATAAAACTTCATTCATTTAAAATTTTAATACCTTAACTTCCAAAAAATATTATTCAAAAATAAAATGATCTTCCAAAAATATTATTCAAACTTAAGCATATTGACCATACTATATCTTTATATAGAAAAAAGCACACAAAAAGCTCGTATTATATAAATATGAAAAAGTAACAACTACATCATGCGTAGAATTGTGGACTTTAATAGACCTAAAGAGTAACAAAAATATTCCGAGCTTCAACCTCTCGGATCTTTTATTTGTCTTTGTTTAATGTCAAACTTTTGAGAGGAGATTTGCTTTTTTCTTTGACTTAGATATAATGAAAAGAGGATCGTGTAAAATAAGTTGGATAATTTTTTAATAGATAGGAAAAAGGGAGTAACTTATTAGACTTTCTTTATCTTTCATTCAATTAAGTACAAACTACCAGCCTAGATCCATCTTAACTCCGAATCTATCAAGTGCCAAGAGGGATCAAATATCTCGAGGTGAAAACCTCTTTTTTTAGTGAAAAACTTAAGGAAAGGTTTTCACCTCGAGAGATTTGATCCTACCGGCATTATTAGATCGAGTCTAAACTGGTTTGTGTGCGACCAAGGAAAATCTATCGATAATATGAGGAACACATGCTTAATTTTATGATAATATGAGGAACATATGCTTAATTTTATCAATAATATGTAAATACATCTAATATTAACATAACCATTTTAAATATGTTAAATATGTCTAAGATTTATTGAGTCATTTTAATTTTAAATTTGATTAGTTACCTTAGTTTGTTGAGATGATAAATATTGTAAAATAACTTTAATGATGAAATAAAATTTTGAATGTAAAGTGACAATGTAATAATATTGAATGATAGAAATTGTGAATAATAAGAATGTAGTCAATTACCAATAGTCTTCATTGTGATCGAATTCAAACTATTTTCTTCTATTATTCTTATTTTCAGCCATGTTAGTTTTTTCATATTTTCATATTGATTATTTGAAAAGGACAGTTGGAATCGTAAACCATTTAAATATTTAGCTCTAGCTATTGTATTAAACATCATACTTTGTCTCTCTTGATGTCCAATATTAATAGGTTGAATTACTATAACACAAAAATCAATGTAAATTGTCAATAATTTTTTGTGCTTACATTGAAATCATTGCACACACACTATTAATCCAATGACTTTAAAATTAATGTACCATCATATGTCCAATTACATCAAATTAGAAATCAACATATACACTGAAATCAATGCAACTAATGCAAGAAATCAAATAATAATAGAAAACAACATCTACACTAAAATCAATGCATCTAATGCAAGTAATCAAATATGATTAGAAATCAACATCTACACTCAAATAAATGAGTCTAGTGCAAGTAGGAAAATAGGATTTAAAACCAACATCCACACTCAAATCAATGCATCTAGTGCAATCAATCAAATAGGATTATAAATCACCATCTACACTGAAATAAATGCATTTAGTGCAAGAAATCAAATAGGATTATAACTCATCTACATTTAAATCAATGCATTTAGTTCAATCATCTACATTTAAATCAATGCATTTAGTGCAAACAATCAAATATAATTAGAAATCAACATCTACATTAAAATTAATGCATCTAGTGCAAGCAATCAAATAAGATTAGAAATCACCATCTACACTGAAATCAAGGCAAATTTTAGTGAAAGAAATCAAATAGGATTAGAAATCACCATCTACACTGAAATCAATGCATTCAGTGCAAGCAATAAAGTAGGATTAAAAATAATATACATTGAAATCAATTCATCTAGTGCAAGAAATCAAATATAACCAAAAATAAAAATCTACATTAAAATTAATGCATCTAGTGAAATCAATCAAATAGGATTAGAAATCATCATCTACACTGAAATTAATGCATTTAGCGCAAGCAATCAAATAGGATTATAAATCATTTACATTAAAATCAATCCATCTAGTGTAAGTAATCAAATATCATTAGAAATCAACATCTACACCAAAATCAATTCATCTAGTGCAAGAAATCAAATAGGATTAGAAATCACCATCTACACTGAAATCTATGCATCTACTGCAAGAAATCTTCTTCCCTCTCTCCCCCATATATATCTATATATCCCTCCATCTCTCCTTCTTTTTCTCTTTATCTCACCCCACCAAACACACACACTCTCTCACTCCATATCTATCAATTTCCTTGTCCCTACCTCCTCCTCATCTTTCTTTTTTTCTCTTCACCTTACATCTATATCTATATCTCCCTCTATCTCTCTATATCAACTCCAAAACATAAATTCTCTTTCTCCAATCTATCTATTTATCTATCACTCCCTCCTCCTCCTCTCTCTCTCTCTCTCTCTCTCTCTCTTCCCCTTCCCTCCCTCTCTCTTTCTTCTATCTCTCTTCCTTCCTGCTACCCTTCCGCCCTCTCTCTCCATCTTCTTTATCACTCCCTCTCTCTCTCTCTCTCTCCATATTTCACCCTCTATGTCTTTATTCTTACTCCCCCCTCTCTCCCTCCACATCTTCATATCTCTTTCCCTGCCTCTCTTCACTCTCTCTCCCCCCTCCCCTCGCACACTCTTTCTCTATCTTCACCTTCCAACTTTGTTACCATATGCCTCTCTCTCTCCTTCTCTCCCCCCTTTTCTCCATATCTCCTTATTTTTCTCTTTATCTCACCCAAAAACATACACACTCCCTCTTCATCTCTCCCTTGTCACTCCCCCTCTCTCTCCACTACTCACTCTCTATGTATTTATTCTTCCGTCCCTCTCTCCTCATCTAGCTCCATCTCTCAATCCCTCCCTCTCTTCCCCTCCAAATCCATATTTCTATCCCTCCCTCTCTCCCCCCCTCTCTCCTCCTTTCTTTCAAGTCCCCTTTCTTTTCCTTCCTCTCTCTCCCTTTCTCTCCTACCTCCCTTTCTTTTCCCCCATCTCTTTCTCTCTCTCCATATCTTAATCCCTCCCTCTCTCCCCCTCCAAATACATATTTATATCCCTCCCTCTCTCCTCCCCTCTCTCCTCCTCTCTTTCAAGCCCCCTCTCTTTTCCTTCCTCTCTCTCCCTTTATCTCCTACCTCTCTTTCTCTTCCCCCATCTCTCTCTCTCTCTCTCTCTCTCCCCTACAATCCTCTCTTCCCCATCACTCTCTTCCTCTCTCTCATCATTCCTCTCTCGCCTCTTTCTATTTGACCCCCCAGCTCTCTTTCTTTCTCTCTCTCTCTATCCTCCAATCCTCTCTCTTCCCCCATCACTCTATCTCACTCTCCAAATATCTTACTGTTTCTCTCCCTTTATCCTTCTCTCCCCCCTTGTCTCCATCACTCCCCCCTTCTCCTTCTCTCCCCCCTTGTCTCCATAACTCCTATGTATCTTTATCTCAGCCATAAGCATACACGCTCTCTCTCCATCTCTCCCTTGTCACTTCCTCTATATGTATTTCTTCTTTCCTTCCTCGCTCCACCTCCAACTACATCTCTCTATCCCTCCTTCTCTCCTCCTCCTCTCATCCTTTCTCTCTTTCCCTTTCTCTCCTACCTCCCTCTCCCTTATTTCTCTCTATCTCACTCTCTACCCTCCAATCCTCTCTTGTTCTCCCTCCCTCTCTCCTTATCTCTCTCCCACCTTCATCTTTATGTCTCCCTCTCCCTCCCTTACCCTTCTCTAACTCCCTCACTTTTCTCCCTCTCTCTCTCTCCATTCCTCTTCTCCCCTCTCCTTCAATTTATCTCCATATCTCCCTTGTCATTCCCCCTATTTCTCCACGTCTATCATATATCATGATATATTAATATATATTACAATATAATAAATTTAATATTGTATTAATTTAAACATATTACATTTAATAATATTAATAGCTTAATATTAATGTTAGGGTTAATAATGTATTTTTTGGCATGGTATTAATAATAATTTGGTCCATGGTATTTGACCTTATACTTTATATATAATTAGATGTTGATTTCTAATCGTAGTTGATATATTTTTATTTATTTACCTTACCGCTTTATACCTCTTTTATATTTATTTATGGTATTTGGCCCATGGTATTATTAATAATTTGTCCCATAGGCTTCACCTGAATAAAACCTCTTTTTGAGTTTTTGTAAATATAAAGTGGTTTATTGAGTAAATATAAAAATCAGTTTTATTTATTTACCATACCTCTAGTTTATTTATATTTTTATTTATTTACCATACCAATGGTTTATTTATATTTTTACTTATTTACCATATTTTATTTATTTACCATATATCTTTTTTGAGTGTTAGTAAACCTCTTCATATTTTAAGTTTATATCGTTTAAATTTATTTTTAATGAATTTTTAATTGTTCATTTATATGTTTATGTAAGTTATTGTTCAAGCCGCCATTTTTTTTGGCTTCCAACAAACTTACACATCGGGGTCATACTGGGTTGTAGAATGCGCCTCTCGGCACAATGAGTCCCATAAATAAATATATATTGTAAAGATCATATAAAGATTATTTATTTTATTAGAACTTTAGTAATCAATTTCATAAATATACTATAAAGACTCTATTTTATTATAATTTTAGTAATCAATTTTATTACAAACTTAATAATCAATTTAAGAACAAATTATTTTCATAATTATTTATAGTTAAAGATGAAAAACGTGACTATCAAATATGAAATTCCCTGTACCACCCACAGATAGAGATCTTTGTCCAAGTTCATAAATATAAATATGAAAAAAAAAAAGAGTGGACACGCAAATAAACAAACGAAACAAAAAAAATCTTTGTGAATTTTCATATATCATATAGAATTACTCTTATATAATATTGATATTTTGCTTTATTCGTCTATAAGATAATCCTCCTCCTACATTAACATGAGAGGATATATTTTTTTCTAATTTACAAAAATAAAAACCAAAGAAATGGAGACAATAATATGTTCTCAAATAAACAACTTTATACTTTTGCTATTGATTAGTGATATCATAAATAAATTTTGTTTTAAGCATGCATTCAACACAAAAAAGTAAATAATTGAATTTTTTTATTTTGTCTTTTCATTTTCTTGGGCATTTGCATTTTTTTTTGTTGTGATACAAATCAATAAGTTTATAAATCTCGGGTTTAAACCAATATTTTTCTTTGTGCTATCCTTTTTTCCCATGACCACTTATCCAGAAAAAGCAAGACTATCATTACCACTTTTTAAGAAAAACATGGTTATCATTCTTTTTAAGAAAAAGCATGATTATAATTATGACTTCTCAGGAAAAAAAATGAATGTTGTTAATGTGCACTGTTCTTAATTTTCTCTGTTTATTAAACAGGTCACTATGCCATTTCTCAATAAATAAATAAATTGTAATTAAAAAAATATTGTTAATTATAATTGTTTGTTAATTGACTCTGTTTATTAATAAATCACTATATCATTAATCTTTTCTATTTATTAAACAAATCACTATACCATTAATCTTATATGTTTATTAAAAAAGTCACTGTCCCATTAATCTTATTTGTTTATTAAACAAGTCACTATACCATTAATCTTCTATGTTTATTAAACAAGTCACTATACCATTAATCTTATCTGTTTATTAAACAAGTCACTATACCATTAGGGTTATTGTTAATGACCACTATTTGTTAATCTCCTCTATTTAATAATAAGTCACTGTACTATTTTCAAATAAAAGAATGATTATTGTTAATGTCCACAACCAATGAATCTCCCCTATTTATTAACTTTATCTGTTTATTAAACAAGTCACTATACCACCATTAAAGTTATTGTTAATGACCACTGTTTGTTAATCTCCTCTGTTTAATAGTAAGTCATTGTACTATTTTCAAATAAAAAAATAATTATGGTTAATGACCACTACCAGTGAATCTCCCCTATTTATTAACAAATCACTATATCATTTCTCAACAAAAAAATTAATAGTTATTGGTAATTTATATAACTATTAATATTAACAGATCAATCTGCTCGGTTTATTGCCACATCACTATACCATTTCTCAAGAAAAACAATGCCTATTGTTAAAATCCACTTTATTAACAGGTCACTGCAGCCACAAATTGAGAAAAAAACATGAACTAAAACAAATGAACTATCAGCTCGATAAAATAAAAATATCCAGTTACATGTTTTTATCCATAAAAGAAAAGATGAATATTTCTTGTGAATAAAAAAATTAAATGTTTTAAAATTCCAAACACAATTTCAACAAGACACATTCTGCTTCTCCTTAACAATTTGCACCAGTTGAAAGCATGCAGTGGCTAGAATTTTCATTTTCAACAAATCCAAATTGGATTTACAAAGCTAGGAGAAAGAGAGCCAAAAACACAAAACACAATTACCACAACCAATATTGTATTCTCGTCTTCTTGAAATTGTAGACTACAAATTCTCTTCATAAAGCTTTACCCATTAAGGAGGTCGTGATGCATAAGATGGAGTGGTAGAGTAAGTTTTTGCCTCGTCATAATCAACATGATAAATCAATTTTCTGCGCTCCATTTCCATGTATTTTCCACTGTAAGAACTGGAAGAGTAAACCTTATAGTTGTCTCTAGTAATTTGTTTCACTTTAGTGTGCCAAGAAGTGCCAAGAAAAATAAGTTGAGTATAAGACCATGTCAGTGACTTTTCCTCAGAGACATTAACCCTAAGCTTCAAGAAAATCAGAACCATAAGCTTCAAGAAATTCAAAGCCACTTCTTCTGTGATCACAAGCACACTCAAATTATATATAAAAATTTATATTAATGACAGTAGTGGACACAAGTGAAAATACTATATATGTTAAAATCGTTCCATCTCTGGTAGCCTCGTTATTCTGTGAACTTAGATGATCAAAAAGGGTTTGCGCAAAGATACCTAAAGGGGTAAACAGTGAGATTGAAGCGTAGATCATGATATAACAAAATGCTCCAAATGGGGAACCTGAATGAAAAAATTGAAATCAGTGGTAGGAAAAAACCTTTGGTATGAAACATTGGAGAAAAACGTACAACTGCATAACTGTTTTGTTGTAAAACTAATAGACCACAGAGCACCCAAATATAGGTAATAGAAAAAAATGTTTTCATCTCGGCTAAAGCCTAATTCCAATGCAAAATCGAAAACGAAAATCGCAATACAAAGTCTCGCAATCTACAGCTTTTACAGAGGCACAAGTGAGCAACCACGCGAAATTAGGGTTCATATTTAAAGAAGAGTTGCAATCGTTACCTAATGAAGAAGGGAATCATTAGATTAAGCGAAGGCCTGGACCGACCTTATGCTCGTTGAGTCGCCATCAATAGCGTTGGAATTTTCTGAGTAATTCCTTAACAAAACAGAGGAAATAGAAATTCCTCTTTTACAACACAGAGCTTTAAACAAAATTAAAAACTCAAATTTCAGATAAGCACAGAGATGAAATACAAATTCTATTTCATAAAACAAATTGTTGTTACAAAATAAGACTCCTCAAAACAAGGTTTTGGATTCACTGGTTAAAATCTATAACTAGCTGCTACACACGCAACGCTTCCAAATTTCTCTCTGTATCTCTGTTCTTTGTTTTCAGCCTTCAGGCAATAACAAAAAAAGCATTACACAGCTACTTTTTTCCAACTCTGTTACATTATGTGCTCTGGGCATATTTATAAACATATTAAAATATAATATATGTATATTATAAATATCTCATATTTATAATATATATATAACATATATAACCAAAGTAAAATGTAAATGTAAATGTACCGCAGTAATAATAAAACTAACCCAATGTAAAAACATCATTGCCGTGAAAATAAAATTACATGAAAAACACTTTAACATAAGGTTAAAACCTTATTCCCTTTCATTATTTTCATTTATGTATTCTGGGGGGCTACTGGGAGGCTATTTACGTGAGTTCTCACTCCCTCCCAGAATTGCTTTGTGAGTGGTGAAAGGTGGGTCCAGCTGAGGACGACATTGGTTGTTCCGGGGGTTGCTTTCCCATTTGTTGCTCGAGCTCTTCAGACCCTCCGGAATAGCTTGTCGCCTCAACTCTTAAGTGCATTAAATGTTGCTGGTGGAGTTTTAATGTGGTTGTTGCAGCTGATAAGGATGGAGCTTCCACCGCTTCCATACTTATGTCATCGTTCTTCAACTTGCCATCAACCATTACTTTGCCACCTTCCAATCCCTTCACATTAACTCATTTTTCTGCTGATTTATGAGGGGCAGTTGGAATTAATTTCCAACACTCCCCTTTAATTTCAACTGCTGGGTTTTCCTGCATACCCAGGAATTTCCTAAAATAATTAAAACTTTTATGAGCTAATGTTTTTGTGAGGATATCAACAAACTGATCCTCTGTTCTGCAGTGTTGCAAAACAATCTCACCACTGTTAACCAATTCATGTATGAAGTGAAACTTGGTGTCTATGTGCTTTATCCTTTTATGAAAAACAGAATTTTTAGATAAAGCTATCGCCAAGCTATTATCACAGTAAATGGTTGTGCCATGTTCTTGTTCATGACACAAATCTCTGAGAACTCTTCTCAGCCATACTACTTGGCATGCTGCTGCTGTTGCTACCACGTATTCTGCTTCTGCTATTGATAAAGCAACTGCTGGTTGCTTCTTGAAAGCCCATGAAACTGCTCCCGATCCAAAATGAAACACATATCCTGATGTGCTATTCCTATCATCAACACTTCCATCCCAATCACTGTCAATGTAGCCTGTCAACACGAAATTTTCAGAAGAGGAGTATAAAATACCATACCCCTTCATTCCATTCACATACCTTAGAATCCTCTTAACTACCTGCCAATGAGTTTCTTTCGGTCTTTCCATAAACCTGGAGATTAAACTAACAACGTGCATAATATCTGGCCTAGTTGCAGTCAAATACATGAGGCTGCCAACTATGCTTTTAAACAGTTTTGGATTAAAATACTTGCTACTGTCTTCTTTACTCAATTTCAACCCCATTATAGTTGGAGTTACAGCTGCCTTGTTGTTCTGCATGTTGAACCTTTTCAGCACTTCATCAACATATTTTTCTTGGGAAATGAAAATACCATTTTCACTTTGGTCTACTTCAATTCCAAGAAAATATCTTAAGAAACCCAAGTCAGTCATTTCAAATTCACTTTTCATGATTGCTTTAAAATCAGCAATGAGAGAAGCATCATTGCTAGTAAAAATTAAGTCATCTACATATAAAACAACAATAAGTATCTTACTGTCATTCTCCTTTATGTAGAGTGTGGGTTTTCCATCACATTTCTCAAACCCATTTTCAATCGAGTAAGCATCTATCTTACTATACCATGCTCTTGGAGCTTGCTTCAGCTTGCATACTTTATGCTCTTGGCCTTCAACTTCATAGCTTGGAGGTTGTTCAACATAAACCTCTTCTTTCAACACTCCATTCAAGAATGTGGATTTTACATCCATTTGATAAATCTTCCATTTGTGTTGTGCTGCAATAGACAACACAGTTCTCACTGTTTCCATCCTTGCCACTGGTGCAAAAGCTTCATCATAGTCTCTCCCTTGTTGTTGCTTGTAGCCTTTAACAACAAGTCTGGCTTTGTGCCTTTCGATCTTGCCTTCAGCATTGGTTTTGGTCTTATAGACCCACTTAACTCCAATAACTTCTTTGCCTTTAGGGAGATCCAATAACTCCCATGTCTTACTCTTCTCAATTGCACCAATTTCTTCATTCATTGCTTTAATCCATTTATCTTCATTTACAGCATCTTCAAAATGAATTGGGTCATCAACATGACAATATAAAGCGAATAAAGAATTCAGACTGGTATTCTTACTTACCTCTCCTTTTTCATAAATCTCACTCATATTTCTAAATCTTGGTCTTCTTGGTGTGCTTGGAGTTCCATTCGAACTTGAGGGCATTTTTTATCCCTGCGGTGTGCTTGGAGAAGCACTTCCTTGAATTCTCAAGGCTATTCGAATTACAGCTTGTGGTGTGGTTTGTTGTACTTGCTGTGGTGGAGGAGGAGCCACCAAGGAAGGATTATTTGCTGTTGTCCCTTGCTCTTATTCTTCGTGAGACACAATTGTCTTCACATTCACTGTCTTCTCTAAGCTTCCATCCCAAGCTTCATCTTCAATGAACTGCACATCTCTGCTTATTATCAATTTCTTGGTGGATGGATTATAGAGTTTGTATGATTTTGACTCATCATAGTAGCCAATAAAGACACACTTCTCCCCCTTACTGTCAAGCTTCTTCCTTAGCTGATCCGATACATGTGCATATGCTACACAACCGAATACTCTCATGTGAGTGACAGTTTGCTTTCGTTCACTCCATGCTTCTTCCAGAATTTTTTTCATGATAGCTTTAGTCAAGCATCTATTCAAGATGTAAGCTGCACAAGTGACAACTTCTACCTAATACTCATGCGGAAAATGTTTTGCCTTCAGCATACTTCTGACCATGTCCAAAATGGTCCTATTCTTCCTTTCTGCAACACCTTTTTGTTGAGGTGTATACCTCGTGGTAAATTTCTTTTGTATGCCATTCTCTCTGCAAAAACACATAAATTATTTGGAGATGTACTCTCCACCTCTGTCAGTTCTAAGGACTTTGATATAGTGCCCACACTGCTTCTCAACAAGAGTTTTGAATTGGCAGAATTTCTCAAACACTTCACTCTTCTGTTTCAACACATACACCCATGTCTTTCTGGTGTAATCATCAATGAATTTCAAAACATATTTGTTTCTAGCAAACGAAGGTGTTTGCATCGGTCCACATACATCAAAGTGAACAATTTCCAAGGGTGCTTTTTCCCTTATACACTTTCCTGCTGGAAAGCTTTCTCTGTGTTGTTTACCCAAGATGCAGCCTTCACAAAAGCTATCTGGTTTTTCAATCAATGGTAATCCCTCTACCATTCCCTTTCTATGCAACAAATTCAAGCCTCAGAAATTGAGATGTCCAAATCTCAAGTGCCATAACCAGTTCTCATCTTTCACTTCCTCTTGAAAGACTTCTTGTGTTACAGTTGCAATATTTCTTCCATCCTTCAAATCTGCTCTAAGTTTGAGAGGAAACATTCTATTGTTGGTCATCTGTACCTCTGCAATGTTCATCTTGCTTGGAGGTATGTCTCTGATTGTACACACATCATATTTGAAGAACACATTGTAACCTTTGTCAATGCGTTGTCCAATGCTCAAAAGATTACATTTCAGACTAGGTACATAGTATACATCTAGCACAATCTTCTGTTCTCCATTTCTTGCCAGGATACTGACTCTACCCTTACCCTTGACAGATATCTTACTATCAGTTCCTGGTGTTAGCTCAAATTTAACATTTTCATCAAGATTGGCAAAAATTGCTATGTTTCCAGTCATGTGATTACTAAAAACCTGAGTCTAAGAACCAAACATCATCTTGTTTATCTTGTGCTATGTTACATGTTAACAGCACAATCTTTGGGCTCTTATCTTCTTCTTTTGCAAAATTAGCATTTTTCCTATAATTCATGTCATTTTGCTTTTTCCTACATTCATTGGCATAATGGCCTAATTTCTTGCAATAATGACATTGGACTTTGGATTTATCATACCTTTGTCCATGAGTTTGTTGTTTGCTTGAACCTTCATCCTGGTTCTGATTGAAGCTCCTTCTGCTTGTGCTAGCAGGATTTTTTCTGCCTCTGTTTTGGCTTCTGCCTCGACCTCTATTATTTTCTCTGCCTTGACCTCTGCTTCGGCCGAAAGACATATGAGTCTTGAATGCTTGCTCCAATGAGGAATCGGTTCCTCTTCTCAGTCTATGTTCATGAGACATCAAAGAAGCACTAAGTTCATCCACTGTGAACTATGAGAGATCCTTTGTCTCTTATATTGCTACCACTATAGCTTCAAACCTTGAGGGTAAAATTCTCAAGATTTTCTCTACAATCCTTCTCTCTTCAAGAGTTTCACCATGAGATCTTATCTGGGTAATCACCCCAATAACACGAGTGAAGAATGAATCTATTGTATCAGATTTCTTCATTAAGAGAGTTTCAAAGTCTCTCCTCAGCATCTGCAATTTTGTTGTCTTCACCTTCTCCATGCCTTGATAGGCAGTCTTGAGAATATCCCAAGCCTCCTTAGACTTTTTTGCTGCTGCAATTCATGGGAAAACATTCTCATGTACAGATTGAAAGAGACAAAATAGGGCTTTGGAGTCCTTCTTCCTGTTATCCCTTAACAGGTCTCTTTCTGCTACTATCAAAGAAGCCAACACTGCTGCATCTGCTGGTTCTGGGTAGCCATTCTCAACTAGCTCCCATATGTCCTATGAAGCAAATAGTGATAGCCCAATATTCATGATTCTTCCTGTTAAACTGTGGAAGTTGGAGATTCGTTAAACTGGTTCATGCTGCTGCCATATTGACTGTGCAAACCAGATAAAAAACCAGAAAAAATTCCTTGACTATGTATTATAAAAAAAAACAGAAGCTTTCTCTTTTGCTAGAGAAATCCGCTTCAACTAAGTTCTTATAGCTTCTGTAGTGAAGAGAAAACTCTGCTTCATTCACTGAGTGCCTAGACTAGCTCTGATACCATGTTGGAAAATTCTGATTAATTCCTTAACAAAACAGAGGAAATAGAAATTCCTCTTTTACAACACAGAGCTTTAAATAAAATCAAAAACTCAAATTTTAGACAAGCATAGAGATGAAATACAAATTCTATTTCATAAAAAAAATTGTTGTTACAAAATAAGACTCCTCAGAACAAGGTTCTGGATTCACTGGTTAAAATCTATAACAGGCTGCTACACACACAGCACTTCCAAATTTCTCTCTGTATCTCTATTCTTTCTTTTCAGCCTTCGGGCAATAACAAAAAAAAACATTACACGGCTAATTTTTTCCAACTCTGTTACATTATGTGCTTTGGGCATATTTATAAAAATATTAATATATATATCATATATATAACATATATAACCAAAGTAAAATGTAAATGTAAATGTACCGCGGTAATAATAAAACTAACCCAATGTAAAAACATCATTGCTGTGAAAATAAAATTACATCAAAAACACTTTAACATAAGGTTAAAACCTTATTCCCTTTCATTCTTTTCATTTATGTATTCCGGGGGGCTGTTGGGAGGCTATTTACGTGAGTTCTCACTCCCTCCCAGAATTGCTTTGTGAGTGGTGAAAGGTGGGCCCAGCTGAGGATGACATCAGCTATTCCGGGGGTTGCTTCCCCCTTTGTTGCTTGAGCTCTTCAGACCCTCCGGAATGGCTTTCCGCCTCAACTCTTAAGTGCAATAAAAGTTACTGGTGGAGTTTTAATGTGGTTGTTGCAGCTGATAAGGATGGAGCTTCCACCTCTTCCATATTTATGCCGTCGTTCTTCAACTTGCCATCAACCATTACTTCGTCGCCTTCCAATCCCTTCACATTAACTCGTTGTTCTGCTGATTTATGAGGGGCAGTTGGAATTAATTTCCAACAAAAGTGCCACCAAACCATCTGTACCCATCATCACATGCACCACTCACAAACAATATGCACCTAGTGTTTAAGGAGTGTATAAATAAGGATAACGTTTCTATGCAATATAATATCGAGAATATGCACCTAGTGTTTAGGGAGTGTATGAATAAGGATAACGTTTCTGTGCAATGTAATATCGAGGCATACTAATCGAGAAGACGTTGTCTTTGATTATATAAATATTAAGCATTTTAAAATAAAATAATGTTTTTATCGCTCAACTATCAATTATATAATTTACGAACTTTAATAATTTTTTACAAAATTTTGTATAATCTTTATTTTTTTTTAATTATACTCTAAATACTCCGAATTGCTTTATAAATGGAAGTAAGTTAATTTTTTTAGAGGGATAAAAAACATCTGGTTTATAAAGTGTTTCAGTGCATTATCAAAAATGTTAATTTAGTTTTTTTGTAATACAGTTAAGTAATAATCATATAAAAAAAAATTCATAGCAATTTATGAGTGACCAATGGCTGGATAATCCTATTATAATTCCCCTCAAAGAATTGGATGAATTTAGACCCATGAAAGACCAACTTGTAGGAATATTATGTAGTTCTATATTAATTTCATCACATATTTTTCATAGATTCTTGAACACAAAATACCTCTGACCTTTTAGCCTCCATTTTTCTCTTGAGAATACATCCAACCTTGTATCCTCCATTTTTCTCTTGAATGAGATATTTTTAGCTTTTCCTACGAGGCCTAGCATGTTAACATATAATACCTTCATATGGTCTCTTTTCAAGGGGCTCGTCTTTCTCTAGGGGTCAATCTAGAAATTAACTTCAATCCACCCTCTAAGAATTATTTGGAGGCCTTTTCTTGAGCATCTTTTAAGGAGAATTTGTGACTTAATTTTAAGTGTCTTGGATATTTAATTTTTTTGAACCACAATCCCCTTTAAGGAACCCAATATTGGTTGAAATACTTTGATCATAGAAGATAGTGTTCATGACTCGAAGAGGAGGGATTACATACTAAAGAGGAGACCTCATTTTTCGTTGGATAATTTTGCATCTGATTGCCACCTATAGGAGCCAAGGTAGAAGGAAGGGAGGCAAGGGCCATCTAATTAAAGGGGAAATGATAATTGAACAAATTAGAGAGAAACACCCCACCCACCCCATTCCCCCGGCTATAAAAATTTACAACTATGAACCCCGAGACAAAATAATTAATAGGATCAAAGCTAAAAGAATGCTTAGGAGAATGTATGCTTCCATAGTCCATAATAATTAATGGTGATATTTTTGGATATTGTTACTATGTGATTGGATTGAGAATACTTTCCAATGTTTGAGGTGGAATCTCCACCCATCCTCGAGGACCAAAGAATCAAAGTGATTAGAGAAGAGTGAGCATATATTCCAATGACATCATGGTTAGCTTTTATGTGGTCTCATTCTTCATTAAAATCCCTGCAACAGAAATCCTTGATCTAATCGGCAACCTTATTGGTCCTAAAACCATTAACCTCATTAAAATATTCATCACCTCCACATTCTTTTCCTTCCGTGGAACATGTTACATACAAACAACTAAAGGCACCAAAATGGGATCCTCTATATCTCCAACAATTGTAAATATCTTCATGGAACATTTTTAAGGTAAAGCCATCAACTTATAGCACCTTAATCCAAAAAATTTGTAGCATTTTGTGGATGATACCTTTTTTGCCTAGTCTCATGGGATTCCTACCCTTCATGAATTCTTGGAAAACCTCAACAACTTGTTCTCCTACATTCAATTTACCATGGAGTTAGAAGAAAATTTTGCTTTATTGTTTCTAGATGTGTTGGTATCTCATGGCCATGCTAGTTCAATTTTTCATCAACTATACGACAAAATGATCCATACAAATCAATACCTCCATTCCCTTTCCCATCACCATACTTCCCAGAAATTTTCCATCTTAAAAATTTTCTTTTCCATAGCCATTCACATCTCTGATCCCCAATTCCTCTCTCAAGAGAATTATGATCTTAAGAAAGATCTTAAAAATAATGATTATTCCTCTATCCAAATCAGTAATGCTTTCTAGGAAACTCGTCTTCCTTCCTCTAAGAAACCTACAAACCTCCCCCTTAGATCCATGATTGCACTTCCCTATATAAAATGAGCCATTAATCATATCTCTAAAATTTTAGCCAAGAAAAAAATTAAAACTCTCTTCAAACCATTCAATACTTTAAAACTATTATTTAAATCTACCAAATATCTATTGGATCTATTGACACACCCTAGAGCTTATAATATTCCATGCTTCTACCTGCATTCTTACATTGGTCAAACTAGTAGATTAGTAAAATAATGTCTAAAAGAACACATGGCAGATACATATCAAATCACTTTTCAAAATCTTCCTCTGCTAAACATTCTTTCAAATATAAATTCTTGTATGCATTGACCAAGCTAAAATCCTCACCCCCAACCCCTTTTATTCCACTCGAATTATACATATGAATAATTTTAATAGGGAAGATGGCTACAAATTAAGCCATTCCTAGAAACCTATAATTCAAAACCTTAAACTTTGATTTTTCAAAACCCTCTGCTTCCCATTTTTAATAATTATAATAATTATTACCATTTCTTTATTTATTTTTCTTTATATTTAATTCACCCTAGCCTCTAATTTTTCACTCTTTTCACCTTCATTTATAAAAAAAATTTGCTCACATTATTTCTTTAACCACCCTAGATTCATCTTAGCTCGAGATCTACCAAGCACCTAGGGGATCAAATCTATTTTTAATCTAAAAGGGGTTTGAACCTTAGGATATTCGATCTCTCTCTAGGTTTGGTAGATCTGGAGTTAAGATGGATCTAGATTGGTTTAATTATTAATTTTATTTTATTTTTATATTATTATGTAATTTTATCAAGTCAAAATGTAATAATTAATAATTGTATTTCTTTAATTAATTTTTTATTTTTATTTTTATTTAATTTGACCTAGGCAAAACATCTCTTCCATACTGGATTGGACAAAGTGTAGGTTAATAGTGTGGGGTAAGACTATCTCTTCCACACTCGGTTGGAGAATGTGTGGGTTAATAGTGTGGGGTAAGACTAAAACATCTCTTCCATACTGAATTGGAGAAGGGGTAGGTTAATAGTGTGGGGTAAGACTATCTCTTCCACACTGGGTTGGAGAATGTGTGGGTTAATAGTGTGGGGTAAGACTAATTTGCTTTTCAAGAATGAGGTTTCTAGTTTTGTACTAGCTTAGATCCATCTTAACTTTGGATTTACCAAGAGGGATCAAATCTCTTTCCTTTCTAAAAGAGGTTTGCACCTCAAGAGATTTGATCCCTCTCCACATTTAGTAGATCCAAACTTAAGATGAACTCAAGTTGGTTTTATTTTTAAAATTAAAATATTTAAATAGATAGGATCAAAAACCCTCCACTAAAAAAATTATCTCAATATGAAAATATTTATTAAGATAGATATATTGATTATTTATTAATATAAATATATTGATTATTTATTAATATAAATATATTATTTTAAATAAAAATATATTTAAATAAATGTTAATTTTATAAAATTTGAATCTAAAATTAAAATTTGAACTAAATTTCATATTTCAAATAAATTTAAACAATGAAAAAAAGTATAAAAATTAAATTAAATTCAAGAAAATGAAAATGTTATTGGAGATGATTTTGAAATATAAATTTGTCATTATTATGTTTTTTATTTATCACCCTTTTTCACTTTATAATAGTACATAAATTTATTTATTATTTCATTAATTTTAATGAAATTATTTGAAACTAAAATATATTTATAAATTTCTAAATTTAAATAAAAGTTAATTTGAAAAAATATAAAAAAAATTAATTTAATTTAATTTCTCTTATTGTAATTTTAATTTCATAAAATTACATACCGTGACTATTGTAATGTAATGTAATTTTATACATTTAAATAAGGTATAATAGATAAGAATATCATGAAAAAATCATGGGTTGTAAGAACTTGGAGCCAAATCAATTAAATAATTAACCTCAATTTTATTTTAATTATTAATTTTTTTATATTTTTTTTATTTGTTTTATTTAATTTTTTGTTATATAATTTGATTACAATATTCATAGTCTCACACAATCATTAAACTATTTAATAATATTTTTTTTTTTAATCATTTTAATAACTATTATATTTTTATCATACACATCTCTATTATACATTCCCGCCCTTTCCTTTTTCTTTTTCCTTCTTCATTTTCTAAAAATTACTCGTTCTTTTTCCTTCTTCACTTTCTAAAAATTACCCGTGAGTCTATAACAAGATTCTTTATTAGGATAAATCCAAGGAAAAGAGCAAGGATGAAGGATAATAAATATTGAAAGTACGGATAAGAAATGTGAAAAAACAACGAGTTAATTAAAATTAATTATATGGAAAAATTGTAAACATAAATTAATTAATTTATAATATAAGAATTTATAAAGTATTAGTCATATTAATCATAATTATTATTATGGTCTTTATTAAATATAATTATTGATAAAGTCAATAATCATTATTATTATGAGTATTAATTATTATTATTAGTAATAATTATTATTTAATACTAATAATAAAGTTAGTTAACGATAATAATAAAGCTAATAATTTTATTATTAATTTTTTAGATTAATAATAATTATAATTAATAAATTTATATGGATTATAAAGTATTAATTATTAGGGTTAATAATTGTTATATTTAGGGTTAATTATTATTATTGTATGTTATTAATGATTAAAAATATATATGTTGATTTATATTATTATTATTATTAAATTACATAATAAAGTTAATAGTTATTAGTAATGAACTATTAACTTATTAGTATTTAATTATAGTGATGAATTGTTCTAGTTATTAGTTAATGATTCTTAAGGTTGGTATGGAAGGTATAAGGAAAAGGGTAATGCAATGAAAATATACTTTAGAGGTGGGACGAATGTGAGGAAGATGGTAGAAGGAAGAGGATTAATGAGGTAAAAAGGAGGGAAGGGGAGAAGGGAAATTGGTTTGGCCTAGGTTGTAAGTCATGGGATCTTGAGTGAGTAAGGGGATCCAACTCCTACTTACTTCAAATCCCCATCTCTATTAATACTTTGAGCATGGTTTATAACTTCAAGGGCTTCATTGGTCTTTCGTTTATATCGATGCTTCTCTTTAGCGATTATCTTAGTGTGTTCAAGGAAAAAATGGTGACATGTATTTGTTGAGTACTCTAAAAGTGCTAAAGACCAAGTTCTACCATGTTCTTTGAGTCTTATTATGATGGATATTCCTGTCTCTCCATTATAAAATTCCCCACATGAACACATGACTTTATAAACACCCTTTTGTTGGAAGTGATCCAGTTTGTGTTTAAATGATGTCATCTTGTGTCTTATGGTTGAAAAGGGCTTGAAAGAGGTTTCAATATCTTTCTTTGTAAGAACCTTGGCTAGTTTATGAGTGACTGGGTCCATAAATGTATGGTAGATAAGCCTTCTTACTAGTAGTTTGGGAGGTTGTTGAAGGGGGCATTATTAAATTTCTCGTTCTAGCTCTTTTGATGGTCGTGATGATGTCTTTATTTTTATATCCAACGCTAGAAAAAACTTTTCTCAAATATTCAATTTCCTTTTCAACATGTTTAGTGTCTGATATTCTTAAAGCTCTTGTGAAGAGGGTCTTGAGAAACCCCATCTTTTGTGACGGATGACGATGTGATTTTGCATGAAGGTAGTTATGTTTTCTTTGTGAACACCTTGACCCAAGTGATCCATCTTTTCTCCATAAAGGGTTGGCTACTATAGAGGATAACGGGGACCCCATATCCACTCCAAATGTTTGCTCAAAGTATTCACAATGGAAGGTGAAGAAAGTAGAACACCGCAACCTCTTTTACAACTTAAACAACTTCATTTAAAGGGATCTTTATGAAAAACTAGACAACATCAAAACTTACAATCTTATCTAGAGGATCTAATTTTTCTTTCTTTATAAACTCTACATAATAATTAAAATCTTTAATTAGTAATATTTTTGATTAAAATTTTCAATTTTTTTAGTTCCTTTCAAATCATTAAAATATTAATTTTTTTTTACTTTTTAATTATTATTTTTCAACCTATTATATATATACATAATAATTAAAATCTTTAATTAGTAATATTTTTGATTAAAATTTTCAATTTTTTTAGTTCCTTTCAAATCATTAAAATATTAATTTTTTTTTACTTTTTAATTATTATTTTTCAACCTATTATATATATATATATTTCTTATAAGTGTTTCTAATCGAGTTGAGTGTGTTCCCTTCGTATGTAATAATTACATAATCTTAAGGGTCTCTTTCTTCACATTTTTAAAAATCTGCTCATTCTTTTTTAATCACTACTAAATCTTATATGCTCATTCTTTTCTAATCACTTTGTTTTTTTGATATATGAAAAAGTATTTTCTGATCACTTTGTAAATTTGATACCAGAAAACAAATAAAATATCCACTTAAAAAAATTAAACACTATCTTTAATCCAATAGCACATTGATGATATCCACAAACATCACTATATTAATAAAAAATGCACTCTCACATTAATGAAATCCAGAAATATCACTTATAATGAAAGATCACTATATAAGAATGCATTCTCACAGTAATTTTATCCACAAAGATCACTATATTAATAAAAGAATGCACTGTCACTTTAAGATATCTAGAAATAATTGTATCCCTATTAATAAAAGAATATAAGAATGCACCCTCACATTAATGATACCCAGAAATAAATTACCACTATTAATAAAACAATGATTATTTGTAACTACCATCACTTCCACACTTTTGCACCAGATCTCGTTCACTTGGTTCATTTGCTGATAAGGTCGATTCAATTCTTCTTCCCACAATAGCTCCTTGGTCGAAAATTAATAAAAGAATGCAGTAATGATATCCATAAATAATAGTACCGCTATTAATAAAAGCAAGTTTATCCGTAGCAAGCATCACTTCCACGCTTTTGCACCATATCTAGTTATCTAGTTGATTTGGTTCATTTTTTGATAAGTTCGGTCCAATTCTTCTTACCACAATAGTTCTTTGGTTGAAAATTTCTTTTGGCGTGTCATGATATCTAACTCTTCCCCAATCGGAATATCTCAAAACATTACTTCCATTACAGAAGCCACTCACTGTGATAAAGAGCAGTCACTTGTGTAGTCGGTAACGATATGTTGAAGCGTTAGACGCTATCATCTTCTTCTTCTCTAGTTCTACTAATTGTTCTTATAAAAATGGCAGCATCCCACTCCCATTTCGGGACTGACGATGGACAGACGTCGCAGCAGAAGAAACCGATAGATTTGTGTGAGGAGAAAAAAACACAAGGAGAGATGAGCAATAAAGTTGAGGAGAATTTGAATTTGGACGCTCATCGCTTGCGATCGCCATTAGTTGTATCAATATTTAGAGTTCCCAACACCCTCATTACGGACATGGAAAAAATGGAAGCATATGTTCCCAAAAGAGTTTCCTTGGGTCCGTGTCATCAAGAGTTAGGTGAAAACAACCTTCGTACTCCAATGGGCGATCTCAAATCAAGAGCCCTGCAGAGGATGATGACGAGGTTCAATAAGGGGAATGACGGAAATATTATGGTGTTCTTCAATTGTGCATGGCAGCAGATGCTGAACCTGTAGTCCGAAGTGAGGGACAGCTATGAAGAAAATATCAATGGGCATGAAGAGGCCCACTCTTTGATGCTAAGTCTCGATGGTTGTTATATTCTAGAAATATTGAGGACTCTGAATGGCCACCACCGAATACCAGGAGATGGTCATTACTATGAAAGTCTTTTTGAGAGAAATAAGATTGTGTATACTGGGATGGATATACTGCTCGACATTTTGAAACTTGAGAACCAAATCCCCTTCATCATTCTCCGAAAGCTACTAAAATTGGAGCTCAACTCCGCAGATACTGACACACAGTGGAAGCATCTCAGAATGCTCTGTTCAGAGTTGTTGTTTACTTTCTACCCTTTCGACTGTAAAAAGGAGGGTATCGAGCAATGGTCCTAGCTGCAACCAGATGGAGTTTCTCGTCTTCTTGGTTTGTTGCATCAATTCATTGTGTCTCCACCTTCCCAGATTGGTGAGCATGTGAGCAACATTGTATCTCCTCATTCCCACAATGGGAATGATTAGTAAAAGTCCGTGACAAAGATGAAGAGATGGCAAAGCATGCAGACAAAGAATATTGAAAATATTAAAGTCACCTGCAAAACCAAACCCGTGCAGGTGGAAACGGAGTACAACAGGGGCAAGAGAAGGTTGAGTGCACACCATGGTGTATTCAACAGAGTTTAAATGAAGTTGTAAGGATAATTTATGTTTTATGGGCGCAGCCGAATTTGCAAAGGAATTGAAGGACTCCTGGTTTAAACCACACAACAACATAGCTTATTAAAGAACAGTCTTATCGGGTGTAAAATCCCTCACCAACCAACAAACGAGAGTTTATGTTATGCGGCAATTTTTTATATGAAAGGGCCATGTCATGGTGGTCCCCACAACATCGCCCAACTGCAAGGGTCATTGTTCCAGCCACGATGTGATGTGGTCCCTGCCACCATTGCACATCGCAATCGCTCGTCGCCAAAGTCTTCCGTTCATCCGTCCACCGATCCGTCGATGCGATATCGCCGATGTCGCTCATCGCAACATCGCAATTGCATTCACCAATGTCCAAGCCGTCCGCATCACCGTCCATCCACCGATTACCGATGCGATGTGGTCCCACTACCAACTCAGCCAGCTCATCGACCATTTGCATTGATTCGTGTTCAATTTTTCCCTGACATCACTTTCTCCTTTTGGTACACCAATTTTCTATGGAATCCAGTTCGTAAGTCATTTGAGTTCCAATGGGGCCCAGCACCAGCCAATACGAAAGTGTTCACGTTGGTTTTGGGCTCGCTGACGGAGGGTTAATTTGTAACACAAATTTGTTTGCAGTATAGTTTGTTTGAAGTTTGAGGTCCGGGTTTATTAGTTCATAAACATTGGTTTAAATTTTATTCCCGCGAAGTATTAAAGTTTTTTTTTAAAACCTTTTTATATTTCTTTTGTTTTATGTTTTTAAACACCACACCATATATAAAGAAAAATCCCATAGGCTTACTGTAATAGAAGATAGAGAATAGAACAGTTGTGTAGTGTGAAAAAGCCCGAAGGCTAAACAGAAAAACAGAGAGCACTGTATGTGCGATTTTTGAGAGACAGAGAAGTGTTTTTAGCACTGCATGTGAAGCAATCTTTGACATATTTTGTAAATCCCTCCAGAAGAGGAATAAATGCATTTTGTAATACTGTTTTATGTTTTGGAATAGAAAGTAATGTTATGCCATCTCTGTTTATCAGCAAACAATTTTTTTTGTTTCTCTGTATTAAAAGAGGAGAATTTCTATTCTCCAGTTTGTTTGGAATATTCAGAAATTCCAACATGGTATTGAAGCTAATCTAGGCTCTTTGAAGGTGTCAAAGAAGCTGAAGGAAGAAGGAAGCTTGTTGCAGTAGTTCATTAGCAGATCTCCAGCAAGCCCAGCAGAAGTTCAAGTCCAGGTATTTATCAAAACAGAGTTCTTGTTTTGAGTTTAAAATAACAGTCCAGAGAAGTTTTCTTTTCAGAAACAGAGTTTGGTCTCTTAGGCAAAGAGACAGTGTGTTTAAGAAAAACACAGTCAATTTTTATTTCAAAGTTCATTTTGTAAGCCATGGCTGGACCAAGCACCAGTATGAGTATTGGAAACACTCAGCTCCCACAATTCAATGGGAAGAACTATGATTATTAGGTAATCACCATGAGATCCCTGTTTGCCTCTCAAGACTTATGGGAGTTTGTTGAAGATGGTTTTAAAGAACCAGTAGATGAAAATGCCTTTAATGCCTTGACACAGGCAGAGAAGAATTTGTTGAAGAGCAATAGGAAGAAGGACTCTAAAACCCTCTTCTATCTCTACCAAGCAGTACGTGAGAGTGTGTTTCCAAGGATAGCAATAGCTAAGAGATCCAAGGATGCATGGGATACCCTCTAGATTTCCTATCAAGGTATGGAGAAGGTGAAGACAACAAAGCTATAATTGCTGAGGAGAGATTTTGAAACTCTCTGCATGAAGGAGTATGATAACATAGACTCATTCTTCACACATGTGATTTGTATGGTCACACAGATAAGATCTCATGGAGAAACACTTGAAGAAAGAAATATAGTGGAGAAAGTATTGAGGAGCCTACCCTCAAGGTTTGATGTTATTGTAACCACCATTGAAGAGACAAAGGATCTCTCAAAGTTCACAGTTGATGAATTTCATGCATCACTGATGAATCATGAACAAAGATTGGGAAGATCAGTAAACCCATCCTGGAGCATGCCTTCAAGACCTAGATGCCTTTTGGAAGAGGAAGAGGTCAAGGCACAGGAAGAGGAAAAGGCAGAAGCCAAAACAGAGGAGGAAGAAATAGCCCTTCACATACTCATGGAAGGAGCAGCAATCAGAATCAAAGCCAAGGCCAAAGTAGTAGCCAACAAGGTGGATAACAACATGTTCATGGACAAAGGTATGACAAATCTAATGTCCAGTGTCATTATTGCAAAAAATATGGGCATTATGCCAATGAGTGTAGAAAAAAGCAATATGACATGAATAATAGGTAGAATTCTAATGTTACAAGAGAAGAAAAGAACCCAAAGAATGTGTTATTAACATGTAATGTAGCACAAGATAGGCAGGATGATATATGGTTCTTAGGTTCAGGCTGCAGTAATCACATGACTGGAAACATAGCAATGTTTGCGAATCTTGATGAAGATGTTAAATTTGAAGTAAAAACTAGAACTGATACTAAGATCTATGTCAAGGGAAAAGGTAGAGTAAGTATCCTTGCAAGAAATGGTGAGCAGAAATTTGTGCCAGATGTATACTATGTTCCTGGCTTGAAATGTAATCTTTTGAGCGTTGGGCAGCTCATTAACAAAGGTTACAATGTATTCTTCAAAAATGATGTGTGCACAATAATGGACATACCTCCAAGCAAGAATGTTATTGCAGAAGTTCAAATGACCAGCAATAGAATGTTTCCACTCAAGCTATATGCAGACTTGAAGAGAAAGAGAAGAAATGTAGCAGCTGTAACTCAAGAGGTCTTTCAAAAGGAGGTGAAAGATGAGAATTGGTTATGGGATTTGAGATTTGGACATCTCAATTTCGGAGGTCTGAATTTGTTGCACAAGAAAATAATGGTAAGAGGACTACCATTGATAGAGAAACCGGATAGCCTATGTGAAGGCTGCATCTTGGGAAAACAACACAGAGAAAACTTTCCATCGGGAAAGAGCATAAGGGCAAAGGCACCCTTATAAATTATCCATTCAGATTTGTGTGTGCCAATGCAAACATCATCAATATCAGGCAGCAATTATATGTTGACCTTCATTGATGATTTCACAAGAAAAACATGGGTTTATCTCTTGAAGTATAAAAGCGAAGTGTTTGAAAAGTTTTGTCACTTTAAAGCTCTTGTAGAGAAATAAAGTGGGCAGCATATCAAAGTCTTAAGGACTGACAGAGGAGGTGAGTACATTTCAAAATAATTTCTGCATTTTTTCAGAGAAAATGGCATACACAAACAATTCACAACAAGGTACAGACCACAGCAAAATGGTGTTGTTGAAAGAAAAAATCGAACCATTATGGATATGGTGAGAAGTATGCCGAAGGCAAAACATTTGCAAAATGAGTATTGGGCAGAAGCTACAAATTGTGCGGTATATATTTTGAATAGATGCCCAACAAAAGCAGTAATGAACAGAGTTCCAGAAGAAGCGTGGAGTGGCAGAAAACAAGGAGTCACCCACATGAGAGTTTTTGGGTGTGTGGCTTATGCACACATTCCAGATTAGCTGAGAAAGAAGTTGGACAGTAAAGGGGAGAAGTGCATCTTCCTTGGATACTGTGAAGAATCCAAGGGATATATATTGTATAACCCATCCACAAAGAAATTTTATATAAGCAAAGATGTACAATTCATAGAAGAAGAAGCCTGGGATGGAAGCATTGAGAAAATAGTCAATGTCAAAAGCTGTTTGTCTCGTGATGAAGATGAGGAAGATGTGGCTAAAAGGAACAGCTCATCGGTAGCACCACCTCCACCAACACAAGGACAGCAAGGGACACCACAAGTTGGAGTAAGAACACCCTTGAGAAGAAATGACAGTGCTTCTCCAAGCACACCACATGGAGCTGATTTAAGTGGTTCTTCAAGCACAGCTACACCAAGCAAAACAGGAACCAGATTTAGAAATTTGAATGATATTTATGTGCAAGAGACAGAAAATGAACGTATGAATTCTTTATTTTCATTTTATTGTCATGTTGATGATCCTATTCATTTTGAAGAAGCTATAAAAGATAAGAAATGGATAGATGCTATGGATGAAGAAATGAATGCAATAGAGAAAAATAAAACATGGGAATTGGTTGATCTCCCAAATGGCAAGAAATTCATTGGAGTAAAGTGGGTCTACAAGACCAAAAGAAATGTTGAAGGTAAGATGGAAAGGCACAAGGCCAAAATTGTTGTCAAAGGATACAAGCAACAACATGGAAGAGATTATGAAGAAAATTTTGCACTAGTTGCAAGAATGGAAATAGTGAGAGTAGTGTTGTCCATAGCAGCACAAAACAAATAGAAGGTTTACCAAATGGATGTAAAATCAGCATTCCTAAATGGAGTTTCAATGGAAGAGGTTTATGTTGAACAACCTCTCGGCTATGAGAAAAAGGGCCAAGAGCACAAAGTTTGCAGATTGAAGAAAGCTCTTTATGGGCTGAAACAAGCACCAAGAGCATGGTACAGTAGGATAGATTCATATCTACTAGAAAATGGGTTTGAAAAATGTGAAGGAGAACCCACATTATACATCAAGGAGAAAGATGGTAAGATGCTAATTGTTGTCTTATATGTTGATGATGTGATATTCACATGTAATGATGATTACCTCATTGAGAATTTTAAAACAGTCATGAAAGACGAATTTGAAATGACTGATATGGGATTGTTGAAATACTTCTTAGGAATAGAAGTAAAGAAAAATGAAAATAAAATATTTATCTCTCAAGCTAAATATGTAAATAAAGTTTTGGAGAGATTTAACATGCAGGATTGCAAGGCAGCAATTACTCCCACAGTAATGGGATTGAAACTCAGCAAAGAAGACAGCAGCAAGGATTTTGATCCAAGCTTGTACAAAAGCATAGTTGGCAGCCTTATGTATTTGACTGCAACTAGGCTGGATATTATGCATGCTGTTAGTTTAATTTCCAGATTTATGGAAAGGCCAAAGGAGGCACATTAGCAAGCAGCAAAATGAATTCTGAGGTATGTGAAAGGAACTAAAAGGTATGGAATTCTATATACCACTTCAGAAAATTCTGAGTTAATTGGATATACTGACAGTGATTGGGCTGGAAGTATTGATGATTAGAAAAGCACATCCAGTTATGTTTTTCATATGGGTTCAGGAGCCATTTCATGGGCTTCCAAGAAATAGCCAATTGTGGCACTGTCTATAGCAGAAGCAGAGTATGTGGCAGCTACAACAACAACATGTCAAGTAGTTTGGATGAGAAGAATGTTGAGGAGTTTATGTCAAGAATAGGTAAAAGGGACAGTGATTTTCTGTGACAATAGCTCAGCTATAGCATTTCCAAATAATTATGTGTTTCACAAAAGAACTAAACACATAGATACCAAGTTTCACTACATTAGGGAATTGGTGAACAATGGAGAAATTGTTTTACAGCACTGTAGAACAAAGGAGCAGTTTGCAGACATTTTGACAAAGCCATTGGGGCAAAATAGTTTTGAATATTTGAGGAAATTCTTGGGTATGATAGATAACCCAACAGCTGACTTTAAGGGGGAGTGTTGAAAATATTAAAGTCACCTGCAAAACCCAGTGTAGGTCGAACGGAGTACAATAGGGGCAGAGAAGGTTGAGTGCACACCATGGTGTATTCAACAGAGTTTAAATGAAGTTGTAAGGATGAATTTATGTTTTATGGGCGTAGCTGAATTTTCACAGGAATTGAAGGATTTGTGGTTTAAACCATGCAACAATAGAGTTTATTAAAGAACAGTCTTATCGGGCATAAAAGCCCTCACCAACCAACAAACGAGAGTTTATGTTATGCGGAAATTTTTGATTTGAAAGGGCCACGTCATGGTGGTCCCCAAAACATCTCCCAACCACAAGCTTCATTGTTCCAGCCGTGATGCGATGTGGTCCCTACCACCATTGCACATCGCAAGCCCTCGTCGCCAAAGTCTTCCGTTCATCCGTCCGCCGATCCGCTGATGCGATATCACCGATGTCGCTCATCGCAACATCACAATCACATTCACCAATGTCCAAGCCATCCGTAGCACCGTCCGTCCACCGATCATCGATGCGATGTGGTCCCACTTCCAAATCAGCCAGCTCGTCGACCAATCGCATTGATTCAAGTTCAATTTTTCCCTGACGTCACTTTCACCTTTTGGTACGCGTATTTTCTGTGGAATCCGGTTAGTAAATCATTTGAGTTCCGATGGGGCCTAGCACTAGCCAGTAGGAAAGCGTTTGCGTTGGTTTTGGGCTTGCTGATGGAGGGCTAATTTGTAACGCGAATTTGTTTGCAGTATAGTTTGTTTGAAGTTTGAGGTCTGGGTTTATTAGTTCATAAACATTGGTTTAAATTTTATTCCAGCGGAGTATTAAATTTTTTTCTTAAAACCTTTTTATATTTCTTTTGTTTTATGTTTTTAAACACCGCACCATATATAAAGAAAAATCTGTTAGGCTTAATGTAATAAAAGACAGAGAATAGAATAGCTGTGTAGTGTGAAAAAGCCCGAAGGCTAAACAGAAAAATAGAGAGCACTGTATGTGAAATTTTTGAGAGACAGAGAAGTGTTTTTAGCACTCCAGAAGAGGAAGAGCTGCATTTTGTAATATTGTTTTATGTTTTGGAATAGAGATTATTGTTATGCCATCTCAGTCTATCAGCAAACAAATTTTTTTTTTCTTTGTGTTAAAAGAGGAGAATTTCTATTCTCTAGTTCGTTCGAAATATTCAAAAATTCCAACAAAGAAGACATCCATTGCGCAATATATCTACGAAACGATGGCATCAAATTTAAGGCATGCAAAGTAGGCATCGCAGATATTCATTATGACAAGTCAGATGCCACAATTTTCCTTCCTCTGATCATGATCGATGAATCGACAGAGATAATATTTCGTAATCTAATCGCTTTCGAGATGTGTAAACCATCTAAATTTAATTACTTTTCGCGTTATGTGTGTTTTATGGACTAGTTAATCGACTCCGAAGAAGACGTGGCTTTTCTTAGAAAAAAGAAAATTATTAAAAACCACCTTGGGAGCAACGGAGAGGTTGTCGAGCTCTTCAACGGTCTATGCAAGGGAGTCACTGTCAATCTCGAAGATGCCCTCGAACAACTGATAGAAATAAGCACTACAACAATAAAATTAGGGTCCAATTAGCTGAGCTTGTGAACGAGTATTTCTCTTCTCCGTGGAAAATTCTAGGTCTGTTGGGAGGAATTTCTCTACTATTTCTCTCCACTCTCCAGACCATCTTCGCCATACTCACACTATATAAGTAGCCTTTCCATTTTTCTATTTTTACTGATTTTTATGCTGTTTATTGTAGTAAGGGATGAAGTATGGAAAGATGAACTCTGTATTACAAGATTTTTACTATTGTTCACGTTATTTTACTACTATGTTTGGTTTTGTTAAGCGTACCACATTTCAATAAAAAAAAATTAATATTCTTCACATTATTTTTACTACCTATGCTTGCTTTGATAACCGTCCCACGTTACTACAATTGCTCGGCTTTGATAAGTGTACCACATTACTGAACTATACACGATATGAGATTAGTAAATAAATGATAGGAGGGCCAAAACTTTGGTCTCTGGTAATGATTCAATTTCATTCTTTTTAATTAAAATACTAATTAATGTTTGGTGCAACGTCATGTTTCTTTCGGTAACAATGCATGGTCAGCCTCAACTATCTATCTGGTGTTGCTGAGAAAATGAAAATCTTATATGACTGATGATGATTGCTACGAAATGTTGTAATTTTAATCGGTCATGAGTTTTACATTTCATTTTACAAACTCGTGAATAATTACAAAATCAAAATGGATATCAAAGTTTGAAAACCCCTTTTGTGTGTGAGTCGATCACATAACCTTTTTCCATTCCTTAATGGAATGGCAGTGGAGGATGAATCACATAATTTTTAAAACTAGCATTGTTGAAAATGTTAAATTATAGAGTACCATGAAAGTGATGCCAAAGCATCAAAACAATATGCACTCACTGTTTAAGGAGTGTATAAATAAGAATAACAAGTTGTGCAATGTAATAGAGAGGTATATTTGTTGGTATACATGCATTTAGATTAGTTTTAGTTCAACTCTAGAGATTGCATGCAATGTGCACTTGTCTTTAGCTAGTTAACTAGAGTTCTAAACATGTACATACTTAACTTAGATTAGCTTTAGTTCAAAGCTAGAGATTGCATGCAATGTGCACTTGTCTTTAGCTAGTTAACTCAAGTGCTTACATGTGGTGTGCACTTGCCTTTAGTTAGTTGACTATAGTGCTTGCATGTGGTGCATGTGCACATTAACAGAACATAAATCACACGTAGCTTCACTTAGCTTTAATTATCCATAGTCATTGCATGTACAACTAAGATTAACTCAGTTGCTTTTATGTATTGATTCTAAAACTAATATTGATGAACTAATTTCATTCTCAATTATAATTGTTTTCCTTTTTCAACTTGGAAAGTTTGTGCAATTATTCTTGAACTAGATCCATATTTGTTCTCTAATAATTTTACATGGTATCAAAGCTACAAGGGTTTGGAGAAGTTTCATGAACAATTTTTGCAGATTTGAAGAGCATAGAATTGGAAATTGTTTGAAGATTTGATTTGTAGATCAAAATATTGGAGAATTTCCGCAATGGAGTTCTCATCTTCAGCGATTCTTACTCCGTATAACTACTTCCAATGGAAGCCATAGATTTTGCTTCACCTCAAAGGCAAAGGCTTGTACCGAATATTTATGAATACGGAAGCTGAACCCAATTCCATCGTTGAAATCAAATACTTCAACAGGATGGATGAGGCTTTTGGTCTTCTATTGTTGTCCATATCTCTAGCATTGTGTTTCCATGTGGACACATGCAACACTCCAAATGAGGTTTGTACAATCTTAGAAAATTTATTTGGAAAGCAGGATGAGATTCACGCTCAGAGCTAAATTCCTTAGATCCAAGACTTCTTTACGAAATTTAAATCATTTCTTCTACAACTACGTGATTGCAGAATTGATAAATAAAAACAGGAAGGTCAATTGATCCTTTCTATTTTGTCTAAATTAAGCCCTGAATATGCCATTTTCGTTTCCAAATTTCATACAGTTAGACTTGCAACTAGAGAAAAATGGAAAATTCCCAAATTTGACTCATTTATTGAGTCTCTTATTCATGAGCAGGATAATCTCATAAAATTGGGTTCATTAAAGTCTCCAAATGCACATGCACTTTCCATGCATGAGAAAGGAAAATCCAAAACGAAACTAAATCAGCAATACAAAGGCAAACGAAAGGCAAGAGACCTAGATCCAAGAAAGGGAGGAAATCCAAAACCTCCATATGGTTCTTCCAGCTCTAAGCGTAAGAAGGGAAAGAAAGGAAACTTCAAGTGTCCTTATTGTTGGAAATTACTCCCAACCACCCCATTGAATAAATTGGCAACATCCATACTTGAGTTAAATGTTTTTGTAGGTGGCGAATGGAGTTTGCAGAGAAGGACAAGCTCAAATCCGCAAGCTTATTTACTTATGCAACCTCCATAATGCTCATAAATTAATGTTTTCTCATCTCTTTGTGTTAAATCCTTTCCCGCCATTTCACCTACCTTCTTGACTGCACTACGCACCTCGCAAGCCTTAGCATTTTTTTTTCTTTTCATAAACGCATTGTTGAATCCTACAACTTCGTCAATGCAATATCAGTGGGACCCCTCTAACCTATACGCATTACCATTTCTGCAACAAACCTTTGTTTTCCCTATTTTTCTTGTAGAAATTTTGAATAATAAATGAATTATTCACCAAGATTATCCTGGTCACACACTATTTGAGCTTCATGCATAACACATAACCTCTTCTACCATTGATCATCAATTTGCGGAAATAAAAGCAGTCGCATGCGCACATAGAAACATTAATCAATCACACATAAACACAGTATGTAATGGGGAAAGCATGCAGCTGAAAACCCCCAACTATCTGTATATTATAATGATAGAGAAAATATAACAATCATAGTACGATACTCCTCACAAGTACTCAGTACTATCTCCAATAGTTACACACAAACTAGCTCAGATCTGAACAAGTCACAGGTTCAAATCTCCTCCACTGTTTGCCTGCCTCTACTGCGCAATCCAAGATCAGAATGAATTGGTTTCGAGTTCCAATCCCCCTGGCTTTAACTGCGCAATCCTCATTGGCAACCTCAATCAATCAATGTGTAAATCTCATGCACAGCTATAGTCACAACTGATAGTAGACTCAACCCTTTCACCCACCTCTAACACCTGTCTCCACTGAACTGTCCATGCACTGAGTTAACTGATGTGTTCTTTAGTTAATTTATGAGTTAATAATTAGTGAATTAATTAATAATTAATTCATACTGCTCATCACTAGTGTATTTTCAGTTTTACTAAATACAACTAGTTCAACTAAGTTAAACCGAACACAACTCCATCAACTGCCTCATCAACTCCACCAAACTCTGCCACATGAGTTATAACTGAAGTCAACCATGCAATAGCTCAACTAAACCCTAGGAATAGTGTAATTCCTTCTGTCAGCTGCATGTGCCACATCCGTAGCTCGAACTGAAGTGCTCCAAGAGGATAAGATAATGTTTATAGTCCAAATATTATTAAGGGTTAATAATATTCGACTGTTCTATTTTTAGACTGGCAGTCTAAAAATAGACTTTTACTTGATATGTCTAAAAATAGAGGTCCATATATTTTCCCGACTTAAGCCAACCATCCACAAATAACATCCTGCAACTCATAGACCATGATCCATATGTCTAAAAATAGACATAGTCTAAAAATAGACTTTGCGACAAAAAAAATCACCTGTGTGGCCCCCCACCTAGTTTAGGTGATCACTTTCCAACTAAGGTCAGGAAAAATGTTTCAGGATGCCTCCTTCATTGTTTCTTGTTTCCATCTTCAACACTCCCTCTCAACAAGAAAGGACTTTCTTTGCATGCGACATGCAACTCCATGCGTTCGCCCGACAACCTTCACAACCGCCATGCAACTCCATGCATCTGCTTTGCAACTCCTCTGAAATTGAATAGGCTCCAAACAACTCAATCAGTCTGATGCATCTATAAAGTCTTTAACCTCTGCTGGGCCCAATTTCACATGTCATTAGGAACCACTGTGCTATTGAACTCTTGCACCCATGCACTTTGCACTTGCTGTCAACTCTGATTCGCGCTCCAGTATCCGACACTGTCACTTTGATCTGCCTGCATCAATCCAGGCGGTCATGCTACGTGTGCTGTGGGCTCCTCGCCGGGTTCAACTCACTTCGAGATCCACACCATCTCATGAATCACCGCCCAATCTCCTCTTGGGATTAATCATCATGGATATCTGACAGGGCACAGTGAGTATGTTTGCATGTACCTACCTTACATACGCTTCACGAAATTTCTCTGCATGAGTGGTTTCTTCCACTCCATGATCCTCATCTTGTGGCTGCTCCACATCCCGAGGTTCACTCTTACCTGCATGCAAAACTTGCTCCCTCTCAAGCATCAATTGCATGTCTTTCTCGCACTTCTGAATAGTAGGAAGCTCCGTAGACATCCCATCTACTTCATGTCTGTAGAGATTCTTTGCTCGAATCCCAACCTTCTTGACTTGTCCTGTTGCCTTGTGCCGAAGGAAAACTTTTCCTTCACTGAAGACAACTTCATACCCTTTATCCTCTAACATTGCGACTGAGATTAAATTATTCTTTAAAGCTGGAACATGCAATACATCTTGTAAAAGAATGAGTTTACCTGACTCCCTCTGAAAGGTTATGGTACGAATGTTGGTCTCATTGCATCTTCCATTGTCACCCAACTCAACATGCAACTAGATATCTTTCTCCACCAAGTCACTGAAAAGATTCACATCTCCCGTCATGTGAAAGGAAGTGCCACTATCAAAATACCACCCCGATCCCAATGCACTAGACACCATGCATGCGATCAATGAAAAGTCCAGCTCAAATTATGAGGCAAGAGCCTCACCAGCTGCAGCTCCAACAGCCTGCTTTTTCTTCTTCTTTTGTTGACAATTCGTGGCGTAATGTCCATGCTCGTGACAGTGAAAACACTTCACTTTGGACATGTCACGCTCTTTACCATCCGCACCGGATTGAGAAGCATTCTTCTTGCCCTTCCCCTTCCTTGCTTTGGCAGCCAAAGAGCAATTCTCTTCATCAGATGCCTTTGATGAAGATCCGTCCCTGGTACTCCGCCTTATCTCCTCTTGCACAAGATCAGACCACAGTCTTTCCCATCCTGGCAATTTCTCCCGACCATTGACAGAGTCCTCATAGGAATGCCAACTCTTCGGAAGCCCACAGAGAGCCAAGCTCACCAAGTCCTCTTCATCCACACTAACTCCTACACTCCCAAGCTCATCCTTGCAGTGGACAAACTTTGTCAAGTATACCGGAATAGTGTCATTCTTCTCCATCTTTATCTTCCTGAGTTTATCCTTGAGCGCCAACTTCCTTTGGTCACTCTTGCTTTGGAATAAATCTGTCAACGCTTTCCACATCAAGTATGGAGAAGCTTTTCCATGTAGGCTGGATACAATGTGATCCTTCAAGCCCTCCAACAGAATCCTTCGACACCTTGTTGTCTTCTTTTGCCAAGCCTCAACTTGAGCAGCATCAGCAGGCTTTCGGACTTCAGCATCTATGAACTCCTTCAGCCCATTATCATCTAACACCGCCTCCATCCTATCTCTCCATGCAATATAATTCGAGCTGCCTTCAAGAGCATACTCCAATCGCAATCCTTGATAAGACATTTTGACTTCGACACCAAGAAAACACTGCTGCAAATTCGAATTCCACCAGCTCCAAACTCAACTGCTTCCAATCTAAAATTAAGAAAAAATTATTTCCAATACAGAGATCGACCGTAGGGGCATTTACCATACCTTTCACCTTCAAAGAAGGATGAATCCGGAGGCTACCTGGCCCGCGCTACAGACTCTGCCTATAGAAATAAAATGTAATCACTATAATAGATTTGATGATCAATATCGCTCTGATACCATGTAGAAATTTTGAATAATAAATGAATTATTCACCGATATTATCCTGGTCAAACACTATTTGAGCTTCATGCATAACACATAACCTCTTCTACCATTGATCATCAATTTGCGGAAATAAAAGCAGTCGCATGTGCACATAGAAACATTAATCAATCACACATAAACACAGTATGTAATGGGGAAAGCATGCAGCTGAAAACCCCCAACTATCTGTATATTATAATGATAGATAACATGTAACAATCATAGTACAATACTCCTCACAAGTACTCAGTACTATCTCCAATAGTTACACACAAACTAGCTCAGATCTGAACAAGTCACAGGTTCAAATCTCCTCCACTGTTTGCCTGCCTCTACTGCGCAATCCAAGATTAGAATGAATTGGTTCCGGGTTCCAATCCCCCTGGCTTTAACTGCGCAATCCTCATTGGCAATCTCAATCAATCAATGTGTAAATATCATGCACAGCTATAGTCACAACTGATAGTAGACTCAACCCTTTCACCCACCTTTAACACCTGTCTCCACTGAACTGTCCATGCACTGAGTTAACTGATGTGTTCTTTAGTTGATTTATGAGTTAATAATTAGTGAATTAATTAATAATTAATTCACACCACTCATCACTAGTGTATTTTTCAGTTAGACTAAATACAACTAGTTCAACTAAGTTAAACTGAACACAACTCCATCAACTGCCTCATCAACTCCACCAAACTCTGCCACATGAGTTCTAACTGAAGTCAACCATGCAATAGCTCAACTAAACCCTAGGAATATCGTAATTCCTTCTGGCAGTTGCATGTGCCACATCCGTAGCTCGAACTGAAGTGCTGCAAGAGGATAAGATAATGTTTATAGTCCAAATATTATTAAGAGCTAATAATATTCGACTGATCTATTTTTAGATTGGCAGTCTAAAAATAGACTTTTCCCAGTATGTCTAAAAATAGAGGTCCATCTATTTTTCCCGACTTGACCAACCATCCACAAATAGCATCCCGCAACTTATAGAACATGATCCATATGTCTAAAAATAGACTTTGCGACAAAAAAAATCACCTGTGTGGTCCCCACCTAGTTTAGGTGATCACTTTCCAACTAGGATCAGGAATGATGTTTCAGGATGCCTCCTTCACTGTTTCTTGTTGCCATCTTCAACATTTCTTAACCCGTGCCTTTTCGCATTGCCCACTGTTTAGCGCATCACACATTGCATCTCACAAAATTTAGTTCTTACCTTTTTTGCTCCGTCCCAAACCTTGCGATGGTGCGATGCGATATCATCATCGCACATCAAAATCAGTGATCGTTTTGTGTAAGTGTTAACACATCGCAGTTGTTTGTTGTAAGTTGCGATGCGATATCACCATCACATATCGCAATCACAAGCTTAGGAGGATACTGCCCAGGTAAAACTTGTCATCGTTGAAATATGATATGCAGTACTGCCACGGATGTGATATGGTTTCAAAGTTGAAACCTGAAAGGTTTCAAGTCCGGGCGTACAATATCTGTACGTTGTTTTATAAATAAATAGCTTTTCTGTTCGAGCATTGAATTGGCATTAAATTGTCAAGCTCCGCCATTTTGTATTAAAAAGGATTTTTTTCATATGAATGAATAGACAAATGAGAAAACTCAATTCTCTCATGTTTTTTCTCTGATTTTGTGGCTCTATAAATTATTTTTTCATTTCCGCATAACTGTGTAAACTGTGTATTGAGGAGAAAGAATTTCCCCCGTTTCTTTTGAGCTTCTCGTATTTTCCAACATGGTATCCGAGCATTAGAAATTCTATCATGGTATCAGAGCCAAGTTTAATCTCTCAGTAAAAGAAAGTGTTTTTTTACTGAAGAGTTGAAAGTTTTTTTTGAGAAGCGGATTCTCTAGCAATGAGAAGGTTTTTGTTTACACATTGAAAATGAAAGTAGCAAGCACAAGCTTGACTAATCCACAAATACCACAGTTTAATGGAAAAAATTACGACTATTGCGCTATTACAATGAAGGTTATGTTTTCCTCACAAGATATTTGGGAACTGGTGGAGAATGGACTCCAAGAACTAGCAGATGCAGCAGCATACAATGCTTTGACACAAGTATAAAGAGATTAGTTGAGAGAAAATAAGAAGGACTCCAAATCCGTCTTCTATATTTTACAAGTAGTTCATGAAAGTATTTTCCCAAGAGTTGCAGCAGCAACGAAGTCCAAGCAAGCATGGGATAACCTCTAGATAGCCTACCAGGGCATGGCAAAGGTGAAGACAACAAAACTAAAAATGTTGAGAAGAGATTTTGAAACATTATGTATGAAAGAGTCTAAGAATATGGACTCATTATTTACACATGTGATTGGGTTGTTTACCCAAACCAGGTCTCATGGTGAGATACTTGAGAAAGGGAGAATAGTTGAGAAATTTTGAGAAGTCTACCATCAAGGTCTGATGCCATAGTTGTAGCCATAGAGGAGACAAAGGATCTCTCACAGTTTTCAGTGGATGAGCTTCATGCATCACTCATGTCTCATGAGCACAAATGGAACAGAGCAACAAAATCCTCATTGGAGCACACATTCAAGACACAAGTTTCTTTTGGTCAAGGTAGAGGTCGAAGAAGATCAAAATACCGAGGAAGAGGAAGAAGCCCACACAGAGGTGGAAGAAGCAGCCCTTCAAGCTCAAGTAGAAGGGGCAGAAATCAAAATCCAAGTCAAGGCCCAAGCCAAAATCAAGCACATGATTAGAGGTATGATAAATCTCAAGTTCAATGTCATTATTGTAAGAAGTATGGTCATTATGCAAAAGAATGTAGAAAGAGAAAATATGACATGGGTAGAAAACCAAGTGTAAATTGCACAAAGGAAGATCAGAACCATGATAGCTTGCTTTTATCTTGTAATATATCACAATAAAAACAAGGAGATGCATGGTTCTTAGATTTAGCGTGTAGCAACCACATGACTAGAAACATAGAAATGTTTTCCAATCTAGATTAAAGTGTGAAATCAGAAGTAATATTGGGGACTAATAGCAAGGTCTCTGTCATGGGAAAAGGAAGAGTAGACATACTAACAAATATGGGAGAGAAGAATTTCATGCCAGATGTTTATTTTGTCCCTGGTTTGAAACATAACCTCCCAAGCATTGGACACTCATGCAAAAGGGCTAAAATGTATTTTTTAAAGATGATGTGTGCACAATCTTGGATAAGCCTCCAAGTAGACAACTCATTGCAAAAGTTCATATAACAAACAACAGAATGTTTCCTCTCAATATAAGATCAGACTTGAAGGAAGAAGGTGTTATAGTAGCTGTCACATAAGAAAAACTTCAAGAATAAGTCAAAGATGAGAATTGGTTATGGAATTTGAGTTTTGGTCATCTCAACTTTGGAGGTTTTAATTTGTTGCACAGGAAATGCATGGTGAAGGGATTACCACTCATAGAAAAATTGGACAGCCTATGTGAAGGTTGCATCTTGGGCAAACAACACAGAGAATCATTTCCAGCAGGAAAGTCAATAAGGGCAAAAGTACCTTTGGATATTGTCCACTCAGATTTATGTGGACCAATGAAAACACCATCATTTGGTGGCAGCCATTACATTTTTGCATTCATAAATGAATACAGAAGGAAGACATGGATCTATTTTCTAAAACAAAAAAGTGAAGTGTTTGACCGCTTCCATCACTACAAAGCTCTTGTTGAGAAGCAAAGTGGACACTACATAAAAGTGTTGAGGACAACTAAAGGTGGGAAATATATCTCAAATGACTTCCTATGTTTTTGCAGGGAGCATGGAATTCACAAGCAATTTACAGAAAGGTATACACCTCAGTAAAATGGTGTTGCAGAAAGAAAGAATAGGACCATCATGGAAATGGCAAGGAGTATGTTGAAGGCAAAGAATTTTCCAAATGATTATTGGGCTGAAGCTATTGCTTGTGCAGTGTATATAATTAATAGATGTCCAACCAAAAGTGTAATGAATAGAGTTCCTAAAGAGGCATGGATTGGAATAAAGCAATATTTCACTCACATGAGAGCGTTTGGGTGTGTGGCGTATGCACATGTCCCAGATGAGTTGAGGAAGAAGTTGGACAACAAGGGGGAGAAATGTATATTTCTTGGATACAGTGATGAATCCAAGGCATACAAGCTCTACAATCCATTAACCAAGAAGGTAATAATCAACAGAGATGTTCAGTTCATAGAAGAGGAAGCATGGGATGGAATTTTAGAGAAGACAGTCAATGTGAAGACATGTATGTCACATGAAGAAAAAGAGGAATTGACGGCAGCAAGTAATTCCTCAATAGTAAATCCTCCATGCACACAAGCTCAACAAAGCACACCGTAAGCAAGTAATATGACAACATTGCACAATCAAGTAAGTGTTTCTCCAAGCACACCACAAATATCTGCAACTCCATCTACTTGAAGCTCAACACCAAGCTCATCCTCAGCAAGTATGAGAAGACCAAAATTCAAAAATTTAAGTGAAATTTATGAGTAAGAAGAAGTTGATAATAGTGCTGGTCTGAATTCTTTATTTGCATTATTTTTTCATGTAGATGACCCAACACACTTTGAAGATGAAGGCAAAGAAGAGAAATGGGTTGAGGCAATGAATGAAGAAATAGGAGCAATAGAAAGGAATGACACATGGGAGTTAGTGGACCTTCTGCAATTTAAAGAAGTCATTGGAGTGAAATGGGTCTATAAGACCAAGAGAAACATTGAAGGCAAGATAGAAAGGCATAAATCAAGGCTAGTTGTCAAAGGTTACAAGCATCAGCATGGAAGAGACTATGAGGAAACCTTTGCACCAGTCACAAGGATGGAGACAGTGCATACAGTGTTGTCAATAACAACACAAAAAAAATGGAAATTTTATCAACTATATGTGAAGTCAATATTCTTGGATGGAGTGTTGAAAGAGGAGGTGTATGTTGAACAACCTCGTTGTCGTTAGACCAAAACGCGCAGGCATTAGTCTCCGCTACAATCGCCAAAGTTAGGATCCAAGAGAGGTGGTTATTCCATGTCCCAAAACACATGGGGAACGTTGAAACCAATGTCCAACAATATCCCCCCCAACGCGAGTCGGGTGAGTTTCAAACTCGAGATTTGTTGCTTTGATACCACTAGTTGGAATCACGATTGTCGTTAGACCAAAATGCGCAGGCATTAGTCTCTGCTACAATCGCCAAAGTTAGGATCCATGAAAGGTGGTTAGTCCATGTCGCAAAACACATGGGGAGAATTGAACCCAATGTCCAACAAGGTTTGTACGTTGTTTTATGAATAAATATATTTTTACGGCAGAAGGACATTTTTTGGTTACCTGTCCGTTTGAGCATTGAATTGACATTAAATTGTCAAGCTCTGCGATTTTGTATTAAAAGGGATGTTTTTTATATGAATGAATAGATGAATGAGAAAACTGAATTATCTTGTGTTTTGTCTCTGTATGTGTGTCTCTGTAAATTATTTTTTCATTTCCACATAACTGTGTAAACTATGTATTGAGGGAAAAACATTTCCCCTATTTCTTTTGAGCTTCTCATATTTTCCAACATGGTATAATAGAATTCGAAATTATATCACTTATTGTGATAAAGGTTATAATCCTGAATCCTCTTGCATGCAGAAGGATATTTATTTGATGGAAAAGACACTTCAGAAAAATAATCTTGGTCATCACATTCTAGAAAGTGCCAAGAAGAAGACGAAGGAAAAACCATTAGAAACAAGGGATAATGGGCACCCTTTGATTGATTTTCATTCTACACCGCAAGAATGGATCATCGATTTAGGAGCTTCACAGCATATGGTTTCTTCAAAGGAATCCTTTTATTCTCTACATGCATACTTAGGACCTCTTATTCTCACGGGGGACAATTCTGCAGTTGCAACAACTGGACAATGAAGAGTGCAATTCGAAGATGGAAGTTTTGAGAATGTCTTGCATATTCCAAGGCTTTCTATAAATATTCTCTCAATGTATCAGATGACACATAGAGGTAGCAAAAGGAAAGTGGAATTTACCCCGGATTCTGTGAGCATTTATGACATGTAAACGAACTTGAAGATTGCATTTGGCAATGTAAATGATCAATCTCATCTGTATACATTTTCTGATTTTGTTCCTCAATCAGATTCTATTTTGCTACTTATGCATGAAAATTAAGAAAGTAGGATTTGGCAGGAGAGATTTGGGCACTTTAATTTCAGATATATGTAACAACTTAGCAAGCAAGGGATGGTCAAAGGATTTCCGACAATTGAATCTTCAAATGGTGTTTGTAATGGATGTGCTCTTGGAAAGCATCCACAAGACAAGTTCGAGAAGGGGCATGCATGGAGAGCCTCTTCACCTTTGGAACTTGTAAACAGTGATCTCATGGGTCCATTTCCAGTGCTTTCACTGAGAAAAGAAAGATATTTGTTGTCATTTATAGATGATTACATAAGGTTCACTCGGGTTTACTTCTTGAAACTCAAGTCTGAATTTTTTCAACATCTAAAGATTTTCAAAATGCATGCGGAAAATCTGTCTAGAAAAGGCATTAAGATACTTCGCACAGATAATGGGACGGAATATGTCAAAAAATTTATCAAGAATACTTGTAATGAAGCAGGCATACAGTTGCAGCGTACAGTTCCTTACACTCCATAGAAAAATGGCGTGACTTAAAGGAAGAATCGATCTTTGAAAGGGATGGCCAATTGCATGTTGCATGTAAGATCTCTTTCGTCAAAATTGTGGGCTAAAGCTATCAATTGTGCCTCATACATCCATAATATATCTCCTCATAAATATGTTACTGGAAAATCACCTTTTGAGGCTTGGACTAGCATGCAACCTGAAGTCAGTCATTTCCCCATTTTTGGATCTCAGGCATGGACCCGCATTCCTATAGAGAAGAGAAAGGCTTTGGAGCCTCAAATTAAAGAATGCATCTTTGTTGGATATTCTGATGAAGTCAAATGGCACAGATTGCTTGATATCAACACTGAAGAGTTATTTATTGAAAGGAGTGTAAAGTTTGACGAAGATATTTTGCATGCACCAGTAGATGAACTTATTACCAAGTTTCCATCACCACTCATTGATGAGTATGCAGATTAACCTTCAAATCAGAACTTTGATGAAGATGAGCCTTTTCCCGTGACACCTTTTGCACCACCATTTGTTGAACATCAAGATTACACTTCCTCGTGTATTTTGGAAGATTCTCAACCGCATTCAACACACAAATGGCATATCATGAGTGATGTCCTTGATGATCCTACCTCTATCCTTCAGTTTGACGAAGATCAATAAGCACTCTTAGCTATGGAGCCATGCATGCCCACGCATGCTTATATGATGCATGCATATGATCCATAGACTTATGCAGAAGAAACTGGGCATCCTGAATGGGAAGCAACAATGGATGAGGAATATAACTCTCTCATTGAGAACTAGACTTTGGATTTGTTTCTGCTACCTTCCAATCACAAACTTGTGAGTTGCAAGTGGGTTTACCAGACCAAGAAAGTAGAAAATGGCAAAGTTAGTTCTTGGTGGATGGGTTATACAATTTTTATGCCTTGGATTCTTCACTGTATCCAACAAATATGCACTTCTCCCCTTATTGTCCAACTTATTCCTTAGTTGATCTGGAATGTGTGTATAAGCCACACAACCAAAAACTCTCATGTGCATGACAAACTAATTTATTCCACTCCATGCTTCTTCCAGAACTCTATTCATTACACTCTTTGTTGGGCATCTATTCAGCACATACACTGCACAATGTACAGCTTCAGCCCAATATTCATTTGGCAAATGTTTTGCCTTCAGCATACTTCTTACCATATCCACGATGGTTCTATTTTTCCTTTCAGCAACTCCATTTTGCTGTGTTATATACCTTGCTGTAAATTGTTTGTGAATCCCATTTTCTCTGCAAAAATGCAAAAATTCTTTGGAGATGTATTCGCCTCCTTTGTCTGTTCTTAAGACCTTAATATGCTGCACACTTTGGTTCTCAACTAGAGCTTTAAAATGGCATAATTTCTCAAACACTTCACTCTTCAACTTCAAGAAATAAACCTAAGTTTTTCTTGTGTAATCATCAATAAAGGTCAACATATATTGGTTGTCTGCTAATGATGGTGTTTGCATTGGTCCACACAAATCAGAATGGACTATTTCTAAGGGTGATTTTTCCCTTATGCTCTTTCCTGATGGAAAGCTTTCTTTGTGTTGTTTTCCCAATATGCAGCCTTCACATAGGCTGTCTGGATTTTCAATCAATGGTAATCCCTTTACCATTCCTTTCTTATGAAACAGATTCAAACCTCCAAAGTTGAGAAGTCCAAATCTCAAATGCCATAACCAGTTTTCATCTTTTTCTTCTCTTTGGAATGTCTCTTGTGTCACTTCTACCATTGCAACTCCTTTCTTCAATTCTACTCTCATCTTGAGAGGAAACATTCTATTTCTTGTCATCTTCACTTGTGCAATCCTTTGCTTGCTTGGTGGTTTATCCATGATGGTGCATACATCATCTTCAAAGAAAACATTGTAGACTTTCTGAATGAGTTGTCCAATGCTCAAAAGGTTACACTTCATACCAGGCACATAGTATACATCTGATATGGATTTCCATTCTCCTTTATTTGTTAAAACACTTAATCTGCCTTTCCCCATGACAGAGACTTTACTATCTGTTCCCAATGTTACTTGATACTTCACAATTTCATCTAACATGGGAAACATTGAAATGTTTCCAGTGATATGGTTGCTACATCCTGAGTTTAGAAACCATATATCTTCATTTTTCTCTTCAGCCATATTACATGCCAAAAATAAATTCTCTTGACTGGTATTTTCCTTAGTAAAATTAGCACTGGGTCTACTACCCATGTCACTATGTTTCTTCCTACATTCATTTGCATAATGGCCATACTTCTTACAGTAATGACATTGGAATTGGGATTTATCATACCTTTGTCCATGTGATTGACTTTTTCCACCTTGCTGGCTACTTCCTTGGCCTTGGTTCTGATTTTCGTTGCTCCCCCTTCCACTTGTATTTGCAGGGCTATTTCTTTCTCCTGTTTTTTGGCTTCTACCTCTTCCTTTTCCTCTGTAGTTTCCTCTACCTTGACCTCTTCCTCTTCCAAAGGACATTTGGGTCTTGAAGGCATGCTCCAAAGATGAGTTTGTTGTTCTACCCAATATTTGTTCATGTGTCATCAATGATGCATGAAGCTCATCAACAGTAAACTTTGAGAGATCCCTTGTCTCTTCAATGGTTGTTACTATCACATAAAATCTTGAGGGTAAGCTCCTCAATACTTTCTCCACTATTTTTCTTTCTTCTATTTTCTCTCCATGATATGTCATTTGGGTAACCAACCCAATCAACACTGTGAAGAATGAGGCTATTGTATCAGACTCTTTCATGCAAATGAATTTAAAATCCCTTCTCATTAATTGAAGCTTTGTTGTCTTTACCTTCTCCATTCCTTGATAGGCTGTCTGGAGGTTATCCCATGCATCCTTGGACCACTTGGCTGTTGCAATCCTTGGAAATGCACTTTCATGCATTGATTGATATATATAGAAGAGGGATTTTGAGTCCTTCTCCCTATTACTCTTCAACAAATCCTTCTATGTATGTGTTAAGGCATTAAATGCTTGTTCATCTGTTGGTTCTTCAAAACCATCTTCAACTAGCTCCCATAAATCTTGAGAGGAAAACAGGGCTCTCATTGTGATTGCCCAATAGTCATATTTCTTCCCATTGAACTGTGGGAGTTGAGTATTTCCCATACTCATGCTTGTGTTGGCTCCTACCATAGTTAGCTTATAGAACTATGTTTTTAAACTTGACTGTGTTTCTTAAATGAACCTTCTCACTACTGAGAGATAAACTTCTGCCCACCGAAAAATAGGGTCCCCCATCCCATTTTACTTTCCATCCAATTTTTACTCTCCATCCTAACCTACAACATATAGAAGAATGGATTTGTAGCATTAACAATAAATAAAAAATATGATCTCAGTAGTTGCAATATATAGAAAAATAGATTCATAATACTATTATAAAATAAAAAATATGATCTCAAATAAAGAAGGCACAAGTGCACAACATTTGGAAACACAGAACATCCAAGACAAAAGGTTACCTATTGGATGTGTGGTGCAAACTTCTCCCAATCTTGAGTGCATGGAAAGATAGCTTACAAGATTGGCAGAAAAAAAGGAAAAGTTGCAAGACTTTGGAAAGATAGAATAAATACATATTGAAGGTAATTAAAGAATCATTTCTATGTCCATTAAGCTCTACTAAGATCTCAAAAATATTTACCCTTGTTGGATTCACAAGAAAGGATACATTCCACACACTGAGGAGATCTAGAAAACTGTATGAAAAAGTCATGAGTGTGATAATTGGAAAAAATTTCACCTTGATTGTCTGAAAAAAAAGCAAACATATGATCTGCTAGATCATCAAAATTTAGATATATTAGATGATTAGAACATATGGACCAACAATATGACCATAAAGTAATTAAATATCAAACATGGGATGTAGAAAGTGTTTCTAATTGCTCGACTTTTAAAGTCCCCCTTACTGATGATTTGGAAGCCTATTTTTTTCTAACGAGACCCTGGACCCCCACTTAAGAAACTCATTACTTGTATCATCCATGTGTATAATGACTACAATGAAACAAAAACAATCTCTTTTAGGCTCTAGGGAAGTTTTAAAAGCCTCTACAACCTCTTCTTCCATCGTAAATTTCCCAAAAAGTAGTAGTTTTGTTCAATGAAACAATAAATACTTGGTGCAGTTAAATGGCCATTGGCATCCTGGGAAAAGGTGAAGATTTTTTGAGGCATCATTGGAACAATACACACCCATGTAGATTTGAAAAACAAATAAAATATGTCGATATAATAGTAGTGAACCAGAGGATGCAATAGATTAAAATCATGCTCGAGATGTTTAACAAAATAGATTGATTGGGAATCCTAAATTTTCTAAGGCTTGAAGTTGCACCAAACCATGCAAAGCTTAAAATAAGAGAAAACACCCATGATAAGAACAAAAAAAGAAAATAGAAGGTAAAGATAATTTTTGAGATAATCAACTTGAACTCCACATTTTCAGAGGCTCTGGCACAATATGAAATCTAAAAATAATGTAGGACTGATGGTAACAGAAATTACCCATGATAAGAATCATCAAAAGAGACTAACAGATTTAGATCATTCTAAATTTCTGGAGGCACAACTTGTTTTCTTGTTTTAGCAGTCTCACAATTCGATGCGTAAAACAAAAACTTCTAGTGAATGTAGGAGAAAAAAAGGTTCCTAACAAGAAATATTGTTGCCCCTTAACTGACATACTTTTTTGCTACATCAAAAATGGAACATATACCTCAAGACGTAACCCTTCCATGTAGTGATGTGACTGCTATGTCTATGTATATGTAGATAACATACATGATCTAGATTTAATCCTATGATTCTTTGGGAAGAAATACATGTTACTAACCATTATGGACACTGAGTTCCACCCAATTAAGAAAAATGTCCCCAGGTCAAGAAAAGCATAATATTTGAAGAAAAGTTGGTTAGGAAGTGGGCATCAGCAAGCTTGGAAAAGTGGACAAATAATAAAACCAATAGAATCTACATCTTTTCACCAAGAAACCTTTGTTCTGTTCTCCGTGCGTCTCACATGATGAATTAACTAGTAAACTATATGCGAACCATTTGTGCCAGTTTCTCCAAAATCTATTTCACTAACCTAAAAACTGAGGGGCACACCATTAATATAAACCCCCTTCCCATTTTACTATCCATACTAATTTTCAACATACATAAGAATAGATTCATAATGTTATCAAAAAATAAAAAAGATGATCTCAGTAGCTGAAATATATAGAAAAATAGATTCCTAGCATTATTGAAAAATAAGAAAGACAATCTCAGACAATGAAGGCTCAAGCACACAAAATCTGACAGCACAAAACATCCAAGATATAAGGTTACCTGTTGTATGTGTGGTGAAAATTTCTCCAGAGTCTGAGTATATGGCAAGATAGACTATAAGAGTGACATAAATAAGAAAAGTTATAAGACTCTGGAAAGTTAGAATAAAAAAAATTGAAGGTTATTTTAAGAATCCTTTCTATGTCCATTAGACTCTACTAAGATATTGAAAATATTTACCCTAGTTGGATACCTCAGAAATGGTACATTCCACACATTGAGGAGACCCAATAAAACCTATGAAAAATTCACAAGTGTGATAATTAGAAATGTGTTCACCTTGATCCTATGAAAATAAACCAAACAACATATTATGCTAGATCATCAAAATTCAGATATATAATATGATTATAACATATCATACCAACAAGATGACCAAAAAAATAATGAAATCTCAAACATGGGATGTAGAAAGTGTTTATAATTGCTTACCTTTCCAAAACCCCCTTATTGATGATTTGGAGTCCTAATGTTTGTTGACAAGACCCTTGTCCCCAACTCAAGCAACCCATTGCTTGCATCATCCTTGTGTACAATGACTTCAATGAAGCAAAATAAATGTTTTAGGGCTCTAGGGAAGTTTTAAAAGCCTCTACAACCTCGTCGTCCACACTAAGTTGCATAGACAAAAGTAGTACTATTAAATGACACAATAAACGCTTCATGCAGTTAAATGGCCACTGAAATTCTCAGAAAAGGTACATAATTTATGGGGCATCATTGGCACAATACATAACGATGCATAGTTAACAAAAACAAAATACTCCCATATAATAAGAGTCAACAAGAGGAGCTAGAAAATTAAAATCATGCTTGAGATATTCAACAAAATAGATTTATTGGGCATCCTACATTTTCTGAGGCTTGCAGTTGCACAAAACCATGCAGAGCTGACAAGAAGAGAAAACACCCATGATAAGAATAAGAAAAGGAAAGTAGCAGATAAAGATAAATTTTGAGATAATCAACCTGAAGTCCAAATTTTCATAGGCTCTGGCATGATATGAACTCTAAAAATAATGTAGGATGGATGGGGATAAAAATATCCATGATAAGAATCAACAAAAGAAACCATCATATTCATATCATTTAAATTTTCAGAGGCACAACTTGTTTTATTTTTTTAGTAGTCTCACAATTGGCTTAGAAAAAAAAAAATGGTAGTTAAGGTAGGAACAACAAAGGTTCCTAATAAGAAATATTGTTACTACTCATCTGACAGACTGGTTTGTTACATCAACAATGCAACAAATACCTCAAGAGGTAACCCTTTCATATAGAAACTTGACTGTTATGTCTATAGAGATGTAGATACCCTACCCCCTCTAAATTTAAGCCTATGACTCCTTAGGAAGAAAGACATGTTCTTAACCATTATTTCCATTGAGTTCCATCCAATTAATAAAAAATTCCCCAAGTCAACAATAACATAATTTTTGAAGAGAAGTTGATTAAGAAGTGGGCCTCAGCAAGCTTCACAAAATGGACAAGTAAGCAGAGAAATAGAATCTACATCTTTTCACCAAGCAAACTTTATTAAGGATCACACCATTAATAGAAAATCCCTTCTCATTTTACTCTCCATCCTATGTTGCAACATACATAAGAACACATTCATAGCATTATCAAAAAATAAAAAAGATGATCTCAATAGTTGTAATATACAAAAATTTAGATCCATAGAATTATTAGAAAATAAAAAATATGATCTCAGACAATTAAGGCTAAAGTGTACAAAATTTGACAGCACAGAACATCCAATACAAAATCTTACCTAATATATGTGTGGTGCAAACTTATCTAGAGCTTGAGTGTATGGCAAGATAGCCTAGAGGATTGATAGAAAAAAAGAAAAGTTGTATACTTTGGAAAGCTATAATAAATACATATTGAATGTAATTAAAGAAGCCTTTCTATGTTCATTAGACATTAGTAATACCTTGAAAATATTTACCATAGTTGGGTACCAAAGAAAGGATACATTCCACAAACTGAGGAGACCCAGAAAAATGTTTGAAAAAGTCACCAGTGTGATAGTTAGAAATGTGTTCACCTTGATTTTGTGAAAAGAAAGCAAATGTAAAATTCTTCTAGATCTCATCTATATTTAATTGTTGGTATCCTAGCACACATAAATAGTTTTCTCAAATGAATTTGTGTGGAAATTTTATATATAATCCTTTGTCCCTCCAAAAACATTTGGAGACAATCAAAGTAATGTTAGTTAGTATCATTTCTCACCCTATTGGTTTTGTATAGAAGTTCTATATTTCTCTAGATAGACTAAACAACAGTAATGATCTCTCATTGTGCACAAATAATGAACAATATAGATAAGAAAATAATTCATATTAAGAAATAGCCTGATATCGAGGATCCTTTATTTTAGACTCACACCACTAATAAATTAGAGTTACATTGCATGTTCACTAGATACATAACAAACAAATAGAGGTATGTCATTCAAATTTTGAATTGTGTGAATCCACCTCTAAAGATAGACCACAAGAATATGACAATTGGTTACTAGTGTAATGGTTAAAATAGAAGTGTTACACATATGAAAGTGAAGAAGAAAAAAATAGTTTCTCAAACAATAATTTACGGATAGCATGAAATTTTTGGGTCTATAAAGCAATTAACCAATTATTATATATTAGTTTATTTAACTAGATATGAGTTAAAACCATCATCTGATGACATGTGCTTCCACATATTTCCCATTTGTCCACAATGCAATAGGCATGGCATGCATGTCAAATTCTAGAAATTTCAGTCTTTTTCTACCATGGAGAATAAATATAGGGTTTGTTTCTTCGATTAAGGGGATGTATGACTCAATTAATTACTTCATTGATGGAATTAATGGGGTAATTTGAGAAATATCACAAACTAATCGCAGGTCCTATTTGGGTCAAGAAAGAATAATTGAAATTCAATTCATGGCCTATATATAAGAAATAAACCAAGAATGATTGAGGGTTAGGAATAACTTGACAAAAAATGAATTGGGCATATAAAACATAAAGTTGTTATGTGAGGAATGAACGTGATTAGTGATTACTCACCTTTTAGATTAGGTAAGAAGAAATATCTCCATGAAGTAGAAACAATAAGTACAAGCGCACTAGCACATGCTAACACCCGATTCTGAGATCGATAGTAACTTGAATCTCCTGGTGTGGACAGAGGGTTGGTACCCTATAAAAAAATAACAAGAAAATTAGTATCATATATGAATATTTGATAAGGGAGTGACTATCCACTGGAGGGCCTACACTTGAAGCTCTGGAACTACCCATTTGCATCAAACCTGACTCGAGAATGAATTTAGATACTTGGAATGATGAATATCGCTCCACTAGATTATTAAAAAGGAAAATACAAATAATGTACCAAAAATATAAGTAAAATAAGAATACATACATATGTAAAAGGAGATGTGAGATGTGTAGTTTTTAGCCCTGTACATAAATTATCTTCAGCGAATCTTAAAAACAGAAAATAAACAATAGCGAGAGAATAAAGCATAAAAAATATATACACATATATTTTCCCCTAGATCCCAAATCGGGACTACGAGCTTGATTTTTCATTATGTTCCTTTTAGTGTTACACCACATATATATACATGTTGAAGCATTCATAAACCCTAATCCATTAACCCTGGATTATAAGATAATCATAGTTCCCTTGACCGGATCTACAAAATACCAGGGGCTGAAAACCATCATGCCCCAAAACCATGTGAAAACCCATGCACAAAACCATGGGCGGGTCCGCCCACCGAAAAATGGGGTCCCCCATCCTAGTTTACTCTCCTTCCCATTTTTACTCTCCATTCTAAGCTATGACATATAGAAGAATGGATTCATAGAAATAACAAAAAATAAAAAATATGATCTCAGTAGCTGCAATCTATAGAAAAATAGATTCATAACACTATTAGAAAATAAAAAAATATGATCTTAGAAAATGAAGGCACAAGTGCACAAAATTTGGCAACACATAACATCCAAGAAAAAAGGTCACCTTTTGTATGTGTGGTGCAAACTATTGTGGCCCTATAATTTATAAGATTGGCAAGAATAAACGATAGAGGACAACATGAAGTTGCTTTGGAATATAGGAACTAGCCTTCCTAGACTCAGAGAGGGCTCTCTCTATTTCTGATTTAATTTTTCCTTAATATTATCAATGCTGATGTTAGGCTAGTTACAGTGGTGGCGGTATTGGTTGTTTTGAGTGATTTTGTTGGTTGGATGAGCAGGTCTACAGGGACTAATCCATTGGGCTATGGAGTCAAAAGTCTGGATTGGTGCATCGACTTTCAAGAGCATCACAGGGCAAACTGATTGTGCTAAATGGATATTTAGAGAATTATGAATTATGAGGTGGAAGAAATAGTAAGGTTTATTAGTGACTAAAGAGCAGTTAATAATTCTTTAATCAGACTTCAGCAGAAAACATTAAAATTGTAAATGTAGACAGAATTGAGGTTCTTCGACAGCAAAAATTATTCTAAAATTTATGTTTTACAATCATATGAATAGATGCACAGTAAGGAAAACAATGGAAACATTTAACACTGAGAAATAGCACATCACCATTTAACACAGCTCAGGTATCATGTAAACGGTCTTCTACTATTGATGCCGAGCTCCAAAATTACAATGGTCCAATATGGTAGTTCTTACAATGCAGGGTCTAACAACATCCAACATACCAACCTCTGATACTACCAATACATGCAGTATTTAACTAAAGAATTGCAACGTGAACTTCATGTATATCATCATGAACAAGCAAAAAAAATTTATCATTTAAATCCGTAGCAAGAAATTTTGGGACAACAACTTGTGGATCAAAGAGTTGCTGATTATTCTCTATAAGTGTTTCCTTATGACAACCTTCAAACATACTCAAGGAATCAACCTCCTCCTCATGATAAAAGAAACATGTTTCACATAAGCTTCACCTTGCTCCTGCCCATTTTCATGTTTCTCAACATTCAATTGTTTGTTCTCAAAATGCTCGATTTTTTTTTATATGCTTAGAGATTATCATTAATTTCTTGGGTATAATCTTCTTGAAACAAAGGTTTAGAAAATGAACAAAGTGAAGACTCTTGTAACTGACCATATTTATGTTCATCTTTATCACTTGAAGATTGGGAAAGTTGTTGCAGATTTTCAAATATTTCATGGGATATAACTTGGTTGTCAAAGTGCTAGTCTATTTCATCTTCAAGCAAAGAAGACACATCTAGTTGTTGGAAACATTCTTGATTATCATGACAACTAGCCCGAGAAGAAAATTCATAATGTTCCTCTAACATATCCTCATCTAAGGACTCTCCATTATCACCAAGACTTTTAAGATATGGAATCAAAACCTCAAAAAAGTCACAACAGCCTTGTAACAATGATAAATAAGATGATATTTCTCATAATGTTCGAAGAACGTTCCATGGAAATATTTAAGGGAGAACAAGCTTCCCTATTGTATCCCTTTATTCCATGTTCTAGCTTCATCCTCTAGGGTGGACATAAACATTTTCATGAGACAATCCTCAGGAAACTCAACTTGAAACTTATTTACATGCATATGGAATATAACCAAGTGAAGAAAAACATTATCTTTCTTTTCTTATTTAAATATCGGAAGATAAGTTCACCAATCAATGCTAGGCATAGGATTTGGAAAGCCAGGGATGTGAGACCGATTCGTAGGGACATACCTGGAATTACTTGTTTCAATTGAACTCATCTTCTTCAAGTTATTGGTCTATGAAGAGTGGAGTCTCCATGAAAATTCTAAACTTTGGATTCTTCAACACTTGAGTCGCCAAGTGAAATATATACAACCTGTTGATGTCCAACTACTATTCACCATCAGCAATCAAAGATAATCTTTGTATTTATTCTCCGTGAATATAAAGCTTTTGCTTTCGGAAAATGCACTAAAATGTTATCACTGGGCTATAACAAGTTGGGTTGTGTCAAACATCAACCCAACATAACTATTTCAAACCAACTTTAAATGAAAGTTAGCCCTTCTAGTCTGAGAGGGCTCTCTCAAATTACTTATAAATTCTGTGTATAAAACTCAAAATATCATATGGCTAAATTAGAAATTTTCATGTGATTATGTAGGTGAAAGGGTATGATGAAAACCACCATTGGGCATGGAGTCAGTAAGGAAAACAAATTACAAACATCATTGATTTATGGAAGCTGAGGAAAATTTTGCTTTAAAATGGTGTGAAATAAACATTTAGATTAAAGCACAACAAATGAAGGAGGTTGGAGCATATGACAGGAATTCCAAGTAATCGAATTTATATGAAATGGATAACTACATACAAAACATGCAGATAAACATATAATCCAAACAAAATCTCAGGTGAAAAATAAAGACTACTGCAAATGTATATTAACTGAAGAAAAAATATTACAAGGGTGGTTCTCTCATAACATCCATCAACCTCCTCAAAATGAAAAATTTACCCACATATATAGTGAGGCCTCCATTACAATAGTCTGCAACCTGTCTTAGACTCAATTCTCATCAAAGAGTCCTTATCATAATTTATATTCAAAACAGTGGAGCCTTTTTAGGGATATTTCAGTTTCAACAGAGTTTGAATACAAAAAGGAGTCTATTATCATTTAAGAACTCAAAAAATTCCTCTAATGACCCTTATCAAATATAAATAACTACTGATGTGCTGGATGGTTTGTGTGTTGGTTTCCACGTGGAGGTTGACTTGTTAACCTGCTGAGTCGGACCTCCACCAAGTCGAATTTTAAAATTTCTGCAACAAACTTGGCTAGGAAATAGTCTGTAAAATAGGCATCAAAGATAATTGTGTATTTTCCAAACCTTGATAGTTGTGAAAAAACTAAGAGAGGCTTTTATAGAATACCTCATGTTGAAGAAAAATGTCTTTCAGATGTCCAAACTTCCTTTTCATTGGGTCAGAAAGTGAGCTTGCAATTGACTACTAAAACTGTCATTTCTGGAACTTCCGTAGCAAATACGTTGTTTTTATAGCTGAATTTGCTACCGAATTTCTGTGTTTGACTATTTTACAAAAAATAATTATCCTCCTTGAAATTTCTGATATGGAAACCTTTGACCTATTTTTTATCCACTACCTTGTTGTTTGATTTCCCAAAAACTTATCAAAAACTTCATTACGCAAGAAAACAACAGAGTATAGGAAGTTTTGCAGCAAACTTTGGTAGCAAATTCCAAAAAACACCTTTCTACAAGCTGCCTGATATTTCTGATAGTTCTAGGGTCTTATTTCATGTTTATAAGCTAAACACATGCTTTGAGCACTCCCATTGCTAAATTTTAAATTTGCATTTTCATCCATGAAAAGCTACAGCAAATCCGTAGCAAATATTCACCTTCAATATGGAGAGTTGTACTGAAACTGCCTAATTTTTGAGATTTTGTCCTTTTGATATTTTCTTCACCTCCAAGTCATTTCTAATAGCCTATAAAAGACTTTATATTACTAAAAATATTTATTTTCCACAACATAAGTAAAAATTATGATATTACCATTTTCATGGAGTGCCATCAATTTCAACAACAATCTTGAGACCCTTCTTTAAATGTTTAGCTTGGATAATTTCAATTTGTGTTTCTAAAGCTCTAACTTACCCCTGAAACCTTCTACTATCTGCTTGTAACCATATGTTACTCTTGCACAATTTCTTCATCACTCTATGTAAAGGTAGTGTTCTCCTTATCATTCTTCCAGATTCATCTGCAACCTTGTTATAAAAGTCAAGTTGCTTTGATATATCCTCCTTCAATTCCTAAAAAAGTGATTTTGATTCTATCACTTCATTTCTAGAATTTCTTAACTGTTCTTGCATAATCTCCACTTCACTTTTCTCTTGTACAGGCTCCATGCCTTTCCTTTGCTTCAATGGCTCTGTTTTTGTTGTAGGTGCCTATGGCATATTTTCTTCTAAGGGAAACTCGAGCATCATTTCTTTAGACTACATTGATCTTGTGATAGGCTTCCTAGGCTTGAAAATAAAACCTGAATCTTATTGATTAAAATCCAATTTCTTAGCTCTTTTTTTCTTATTTCTAATTTCTTCATCTTTGATCTCTATATGCTGCATAATTGGGATTTTTTCAATCTCAATGGGACTTTCTTCAATGTCAATAGCATCTGGGATATCTAACAGCTTACCCTTCCCTTTGCTTTGGCTTCTAGTCATCCAGCTTTTGGTTCTTATATAAGTTTTTATCTCAGTTATTGTAGAAGTTTTTCCTGCTACCATAGTTTATGCCACATCTTCAGCTACATGCTTAACCATAGGCTCTCTTTCTACTTCAAGGTCAGCTGCAGGCTCAACTATAGGCTCCTTCTCGTCCCTAGGGGTTATGGATTTAGACTTTGGAGTTTTCCTAAGGGTGGAAGTATCTAATTCATAGCCACATAGAAATAGAAAGGTGAGCCAATCTATGTGCAACGTATTCAATTCTTCAACAACCATCAATTTAATAAGAGCATAATGGAAAATAGAGGTGGTACATGCATCAAGCTTGGCTTGGACCTTCTTACCCATCTTTCCTAAACTTATAAATAGATAAAATGGTATGACAAGGGGTTTTTTACCTGTGAAATGCATAAGTGATTTGAAATGGTATTGGTAAACCATGTTGAACTTACCTTCACAAGTGAAGTACCTCTGGATCACCATCAAGAGTTTAGAATAATATTCTTTGAGGCAAGTTATAAGAATTCTTGTGGTCATATCAATTCCTCTATGTTTGTTAGGGCCCTATATTACTAATGTAGTCCCTTACTGTTGTTATTGTAGCCACCTTACTGTTATTTTTATACCCCTTTAGTCCCCTTATTGTTATTAAAATGCCCGTAAATAATTATTGTTAGGTCGGCTAGGATTTTATTGTGACCCCATGGACTCCTATATATAGAAAGGAAGTTTTTTCATTTGTGTCATCCAAGAATTTTTCATTTATGTAATGTAAAGGATGTGCCCCCTCGAAGTGGTTTATTTCTAAGGCATTGATATCTCTTTTCTTCTATTTGGGAGTTGGTTTAATAACATGTGGTATCAGAGATTTGAATTATAGGGTTTCGCTGCTTCAAATAGGTCATCATGGAATTTTCGCTATATTTTTTTTCTACAAAGGTTCATAATCTAAATGAAAACCCATTTGCGAAGACATCCTGAGGAACTTCTTGTAAAAATTTCAGATCTTGGTTCACAATATTTTCGGAGATATGATCTGTGGAAGTTAGGGTTTTTGCAGGCTCCTGAATTTCATCTCAAAGAGGTGACCTTGGGAAAATCATCATAAATCTCTCTCTGAGCATCAAATTGGAATTATTTAAAAAGTAGCCAAAATCAAATGGGCTGTAGTTTCATTTTTATCAATTTCAGAGCCAAAGGAGGAAAAAGTGACACGTGGAACACCGTAGAAGTGCACTCTACTGAACCAGTCCATAATTAGGTCATTTAGGGAGATTGGGCATAAATTTTCCTTGAAGAATCCAAATATGGTTTGACCCATGGCATTGGAAAGACGATTCAGAGGGCTACTAAAGGACTAAAGATAAACTCTTGGGTATTCGAAATTACACAGATACATTAGTTTCAATATCGAGCTCCTCAAAAGCAAGAAAAATGTGTGTATTTTGTTAAAAAAAATTACATAAGTCTTGTTTGAAAAATCAAGTTGAAATGATTCCAAGGGCATATTGAAGAATATATATCAGTATTGGGTTCTAAAATTCCCTCTAAAAAGAATTCAACACCCATTAATCCCTTATAAGGCTCCAATATAACTCACGAAGAGGAAGAAGTGCAACGTGATATATCAAAATTACAAGAACAAGTGCAACAAATATCACTCTCACAAAGAGTAAAAAAAAATGAAATAGATGGTTTAAAGAAAGGCATGGACGGTAAGATGGATGGTTTGAAGAAAGGCTTGGAATATAAGATGGATGGTTTTAATAGTGGCATGGAAGGTAATATGGATGGCATGGAAGCTAAGGGATGGCATGGAAGCTAAGATGGATGGTATAGAAGGAAACATGGATGGTTTGTAGAAAGTAATGGAAGCTAATATGGATGGTTTGAAGAAAGGCATGGAAGCTAAGATGGATGGTTTGAAGAATGGCATGGAAGCTAAGATGGATGGTATGAAATCTAAGATGGATGGCGTGGAAGCTAATATGGATGGTGTGGAAGCTAATATGGATGACATAGAAGGCAACATGGAAGATTTAAAGAAATACATGGAAAGTTTGAAGGAAGGTTTGGCAAAGTTGCTACAAGAAAATATTTCTAATGGTGAAAAGGCAGTAGAGGAAAGCCATGATGAGAACCAAAGAAATTTTAACCATGATTTCATAGACTCTAATGTTGGATTTAAGACCCACCATATTCCAAATATAGATATGAGGAAGTTTTATGACAAATATCCGATAATTTGGATACTGCAAATGGAGCAATACTTTGATCTCCATAATACGCAAAACACACAAAAGGTATGCACGGTAACTTTATATTTAGAAAAAAATCAATTTGTATGGTATCAATGGATTTGTTCTCGTAAACCACTGGTCACTTGGTCAATTTTTACGGAGGAAATGATAGCGCAATATGAGGATACAAAGAGAAACACCTTCTTTAGCCAATTGATCAATCTTAAACAAAAGGGTTCAGTGATGGAGCACATTGATGACTTCCAAAAATTGAATATAAGCATAAATAATAATCCAGAGGAACATAGGATTGATGTCTTCATAAGGAATCTAAAGGATAACATCCACCATGAGGTTCACCTTTCGGAACTTCATACATTGGAGAAGGCATTCAGGTTGGCAAGAAAAATTAAAATCAAAATTATGACGACAAGGAAGCCTACCACTCACAACTATAAAGATGGAATTTTTTCTACTCCTAGACTTCCAGAGCCTACAAGTATGACACCACAACAATTGGAATAAAAAGGTGAAAAAGGGCTTTGATATAGTTTTGATAACAAATACACTAAAGGTCATAAGTGTGCTAAGAAGAAATTCTTTTACATAGATTGTGAAGAGGAAGAAAAGGAACAAGAAACTTCAAAAGAAGACAATATACACCAAGAACCAACTGTAGAGGGAGGATAAATGAATCTGACCATATCCTATAATGCATTGGCAGGAATTACCACTCCTCAAACTCTTAAGATATAAGGAGATATCAAGCAGAAAAATGTAATAGTGCTTACTGATTCGGGTAGTACCCATAATTTTATTCATTGTAAGGTAGCCAATGAATTGACTTGCTTCCTATACCTAGCGCCACAGTGTCAAGTGATGGTGGAAAATGGAGGAACTATAAATTTCTCTGGAAAATGCCATAATATCAAGCTAACCATGGGAGAATATGTATTGAATAGTCCAATGTTTTCCATTCTAATGGGCAGTCTTCATGTTGTACTGGGAGTATAATGGTTACAGTCTTTGGGGACGGTAGATTTTAATTTTCATGGAATTTCTTGAAATTTCTTCGGAAGGAAAGGAAGTTGAATTATGAGGTATCACAGGAAAGGCATGAAATATGATAAACTCTAATGTCATGAAAAATATTATGAAGAAAGAACAACAAGGTGTCATTGCACAATTATGCTCATTAGAAGTTCGAACATCAAAATCATCTATTTCTCCATATCTCCAAAAAGTCTTGGATAATCATTTCAAAGTGTTCAAAACTCCCAAAGGACTCCCACATATTCATGATGATCATGTTATTCATTTGGTTCCAGGAAGTTTTTCTCCAAATATAAGGCATTACATATATCCTTATGTCCAAAATAGAAAAATTGAACGTATGATTGCAAAAATGCTAGAGGTTGGTATAATTCAACCTAGTCAAAGTTCTTTCTCTACTCCAGTAGTATTGGTGCACAAGAAGGATGGGTCATGGCGCATGTGTCTGGATTATATGTAGCTCAACAAGCTCACTATTAAATATATATATCCCATTCCCGTGATTGATGAATTATTGGATTAATTACATGGATCAATTTTTTCCACCAAGTTGGATCTCTGTTCAAGATATCATCAAAGTAGAATGAAGATTGAAGACATCCTGAAAAAAAAAATTTGAACTCATGAGGGTCATTCTGAATTTTTGGTCATGCCTTTTGGCCTTACCAATGCACCTTCTACATTTCAAGGGTTGATTAATTCCATTTTCAAACCCTTCCTTAGAAAATTTGTGTTATTATTTTTTCGTGATATACTATTCTACAATAGGTCTTGGAAGGATCGTGTTAAACATGTTGATAGGGTACTCAAACTATTGGAGGAGAAAAAATTATATGAAAAAACCTCCAAATGTTTCTTTGGAGTGCAAGAGGTGGAATATCTAGGTCATATTCTATCTCAAGAGGGTGTTAAGGTAGACCCTAACAAAATTAAAGCCATTAAGGAATGGAAAGTACCCACAACCATAAAGCAGATAAGAGGATTTCTCGAGTTAACAATGTATTATCGTAAGTTTTTTAAAAAATATGGTAAAATAGTAGCACCTCTAACAACTTATTGAAGAAAGATGCATTTTCATAGACTCCTGAAGTAACTAAGTCCTTTGAACATCTTAAAGAGGCAATGTGCCAAGAACCGGTCTTAGCTATGCCAGACTTCATAAAAACATTTATTGTGGAATGTGATGCCTCAGAAAATGGAATTGGTGTTGTTTTAATGCAAGAAGGAAGACTCGTTGCTTTTGAAAGTCGCCCAATCAAAGGAAAGTATTTACAGAAAGCTATTTATGAGAAGGAAATGTTGAAAATACTACATGCCCTAAATAAATGGCGACCTTACCTAATGGGAAGACACTTGGTAAAAAATGATCATGATAGTATTAAATACTTTTTGGAACAAATACTATCTTCAGAAGAGCAACAAAAATGGGTCACAAAGATGTTGGGTTATGACTTTGAAATCATCTACAAAAAAGGGAAACTAAATGTTTTTGTAGATGCACTCTCAAGAAAGGATAAGGATGTGGAAGCATTTCTTTGTGCCATTTCTATTATCCAACCTGATTGGATAACCAAAGCAAGGGAGTAATGGAAGAATGATGAAGAAGTTTGGACATTCATTCAAAAGTTGCAGCAATATCCCAGTGCATATGATACATTTAGTTGGAAAAATGATCCCTTATGGTACAAAGATCACTTATATCTTTCTAAGAATTCCCAACTAAAAAAAAAATATTCTTTTGAAATTGCACACCTCTCCCTTAGGAGGACACTTGGGATTTTTAGAAAGATTTTTTTGGGATGGCCTTAAAACTGATATTCAAAAGCTTGTGGAAGAATTTTTGGTTTTCCAACAAAATAAATTTGGGAAATTAAAACCCCGGGTTTTCTACAACCTTTATCCATTCCAAGTAAATGTTTGGAGGATGTTTCAATGGATTTGGTCACAATTTTAACTAGTTCTGAAGGAAAGAGTGTCATCATGGTGGTAGTTGATAGACTTACAAAGTATGCTCACTTTTTTGCATTATCTCGTGCATTTAAGACGAGTACAACTGCTATTTCATTTTTGGAAACAACTCAAAAGCTACATGGAAACCCAAAAATTATTATAAGTGATAGAGATCCCATTTTCACTGGAAATTTTTAGGTGGAATTATTTTCTTGTTTGGGTACTCAACTAGCTCATAGATCATCTTATCATCCTCAATCCTATGGGAAAACTGAGACAATGAATAAATGTTTGGAAGGATATCTTCATTGCTTTGTATATGATAAACAAACACAATGGATCAATTGGTTACCTCTGTTTGAATGGTAGTATAACACTTCCTTCCACACTACAACAAAAATGACCCCATTTATGGCACTTTATGGATATCATCCTCCATCCATCACACCATATTTAAGAGAAAATTCTAAGGTCCAAGCAGTGGAAGATCACATCAAGCATCAACAACAAGTTCTCCAACTCTTAAAGGATACCTAAATTTGGCACAGAATCGAATGAAACAACAAGCAGGTCAACATCGCAACGAGAGATTTGTTGATGTAGTCGACTGGGTATTTTTACAGCTACAACTATACAAACAAGTATCCCTTAAGCAATTTAAGAAGGATAATAAATTATCACCAAAGTAATATGGTCTGTACAAGGTGTTGCAAAATATTGGTACTATATCATACAAATTGGATCTTCCTGCATCTTCTCGAGTGCACCCAGTTTTCCATGTTTCATGCTTAAAGAAGGTTATAGATGACAAAATTCCAATTCAAACAATATTTCCAGAACTTGATGAGGAAGGAAAAATCATATTGGAACCTGAAGCCGTCACAAAAACAAGGACTCGACAGCTATGAAATAGATCAATTTCAGAGTATCTCATCAAGCGGAAGAGCTTACCCACTGAAGATTTCACATGGGAGGATGAGAATTTTATAAAGAAGAATCCAAAACTACTCAAGCGTTGAGGACAACACTTTTTTGAAGGAGAGGGGAATGTTAGGGCCCTATATTACTAATTTATTCCCTTATTGTTATTATTGTTCCCTTACATTATTATTGTTCGGTCGTCTAGGATTATATTGTGACCCCATGGACTCCTATATATAGAAAGGAGGTTTTTTCATTTGTGTCATCCAAGAATTGTTCATTTATGTAATGTAAGGGAGGTTTCTACCTTGAAGTGGTTGATTTATAAGGAATTTATCTCTCTTTTATTCTATTTTGGGCGTTGGCTTCATAACAATTCTCTTCCTTAAGGAACTCATCACAATTCTACAATCGAAATTTCTGCACCTTAAAGCACATTTCTCCTGACCTAGGGATTTTTGTAGCTTGAAAAATGGTGTTAGGGGACACTGACAAGCTCAACATGCCCACTTTAGAATCTATTCTTGTAAAATTAATGGAAAAATATTTAGCAATTTTCCCATGGTACCCTTGCAACGTCTGACAAAATCGAAGGCAACGTCTTTGTTAGGTCCCTATAATACTAGTGTATCCCCTTATTTTTATTGTTATTATAGCCCCGTTATTGTTATTATTTTTCCCTTGTAGTCCCCATATTGTTATTATTGTGCCCCATAGAAGCCCGCTATTTTTATTTTTGTGCCCTTACATTGTTATTGTTATGTCGGCTAGGATTATATTGTGACCCATTGGAGTCCTATATATAGAAAGGAGGTTTTTCCATTTGTATCATCCAAGAATTGTTCATTTATGTAATGTAAATGAGGTTTCCCTCTTAAAGTGGTTGATTTCTAAGGCGATGATCTCTCTTTTATTATATTTTTGGAGCCGGTTTCATAACATTTGGTATCAAAGCTTTGAATTCTAGGGTTTCGTTGTTTCAAACAGGTCATCGTGGAATTTTCGAAATAACTTTCTTTCTAAGAATGTTCAGAAGCTAAAAAAGAACCAATTTGCGAAGAGACCTTGAGGAACTTCATGTAAAAAATTCAGATCTTGGTTCACAATATTTTTTGATATATGATCTGTGGAATTTAGGGTTTTGGCAGGCTCCCAAATTTCATCTCAAAGAGGTGACCTTGGGAAAATCATCACAACTCTCTCTCTGAGCATCGTATTGGAATTATTTAAAAATTGGCCAAAATTTCATGGAATTTAGTTTCCTATATATCACTTTTCGAGTCGAAGGAGGAACCAGTGAAACGTGGGTTGCCGTAAAAGTTTTCTCTACTAAACCAGTCCATAATTAGGTCATTGTGGGAGATTGGGAATAAATTTTCCTTGAAGAATCCAAATCAGGTCTAACCTGTGCAAATGGAAAGAGGAATCAAAGGGACAATACAGTATATAAATTCAGATCTTGAAGATCCGATCAATATAGACCTCTTAAAAAGTAAGAAAAATGTTTGTATTTTTTAAACAAGTTTGCATAAATTTTGTTTGAAAAAATTAGTTTGAAGTGATTCCAAGGAAATATTGAAGCATAGATATAAGTATTGAGCTATATAATGTCTCACAAAAATAATTCCACATCCATTAAGTGCTCTGAAAGCTCTACTATGACAGATGAAGAAGAATAATTTCAATATGATATATCAAAATTATGGTAGCAAGTGAAACAAATTTCGATCTTACAAAAATAAACCAAATATGAGATAGATGGTTTAAAATCAAACATGGAGGCTAATTTGGATCATTTGAAGGATCAAATGAAAGCTAATATAGATTATAAATCAGTGGAAGATCACATCGAGCATCAACAACAATTTCTCCAACTCTGAAACGATAACCTAACTCTAGTGCAAAATTGAATGAAACAACAAGAAGATCAACATCGCCATGAAAGAAGTTCTGAAGAAATCACAGAAAAAAGAACTCAAAAGCTATGAAATCGATCAATTTCAGAGTATCTTAGCAAGTGGAATAACTTACCTGCTAAAGGCTCCACATGGGAGGATGAGAATTCTATACAGAAGCATCAAGAAATAATCAAGCATTGAGGACAACACTTGTTTGAAGGAGAGGGGCATGTTAGGTCCCCATAATACTAGTGTATCCCCTTATTTTTATTGTTAGTATAGCCCCATTATTGTTATTTTTTCTCCCGTGTAGTCCCCATATTGCTATTATTGTGTCCCATAGAAGCCCACTATTGGTATTGTTGTGCCCTTACATTGTTATTTTTATGTCTGCTAAGATTATATTGTGACCCATTAAACTCCTATATATAGAAAGGAGGTTCTTTCATTTTTGTCATCCAAGAATTTATCATTTATGTAATGTAAAGGAGGCTTCCCCCTTGAAGTGGCTGATTTCTAAGGTGTTGATCTCTCTTTTCTTCTATTTTGGGAGTTGGTTTCATAACAATGCTCTTCCTTAAGGAATTCATCACAACTCTACAATTGATATTTTTGCACCTTAAACCACATTTCTCCTAACCTAGGTATTTCTGTAGCTTGAGAAATGGTGTCAAGGGACACTAACAAGCTCAACATGCCCACTTTTGAAACTTTTCCTATAAAATTAATGGCAAAATATTTAGCAATTTTCGCATGGTAACCCTACAATGTCTAATAGAATCAAAGGCAACCCACGCTGGTCAATGCTTGAATGAACGTAGGGTCTTCCTCCAGTAGTTTCATATCCATTGGCTTGTATCTTACCACTAACCCTTGAACACACACTTGAATGAACGTAGCTGTCATGCATTGAACACACACTGAGCTTCTTCTTTGACAACTACAAATATCCCAAAGACAACTAGAGAAACTATGAAACCTATAGACCTACCCTAAAGACAACTAGACTACCTCACAATACAACGATACTGAGCTATGGAAAACAAGAAAAACTCAAAAGAGAGGGAATCTGAACTAATGATAGCCAACTATCTCAAAATGGAAAGAGGATGAAAATGGGAATGAATTTATAACGTGTACGCATTTTGGAGCGAGGGATAAGACAAATTATATGTAATTATGAACAACATGACTCTAAACATGATTGTTTCTAAAAAAATCACTTTTTGCTTATCATTATCAATGTTCAGGAAGCCACATATGCTATGGAAGTGTCAGGAACTTCCGTAGAAAACCCTGAGATTTTCTAACTGGATTTGTTGCGAAAGTGTGCTGAAATGTCAAATTGCTAATCATGACCAAATGAGCCTAAGACACATGGAGTTTTACTTTTATTTTCACTTTATGATGACACCATACTAAAGTTCATAATGACCCCACAAACTAATTTTATAACATAAATAACCTTTCTAGATGTAATTATTTTGAAGAAAAACTGAAAACCCTAACTAACTTAACCAAATTGACTTAAAGAGAAACATAATTGTTACCTTGGATAACAAGAGCCTTCACCAGTTTACTATCCTGCATATTGAACCTCTGCAATATTGTATCGACATAATTCCTTTGGTGTATACAGAGCTTCCTTTGCCTGATCTCCTTTAATTTCCATGCCCAAAATATAGTTTGCAACACCAATATCCTTCATGTCAAATTAGGAGGAAAATTGCTTCTTCAAATCTTGGATAATTTCTTTGTCATTTCCAACCAACAACATATCATCCATATACAATACCAAATAAAGAACACAGTCACAAATTAATTTAAAATAGACACAATGATTCACTTTGCTTCTAGTGAAGTGAACTCCCACTATATGTATCAAATTTCTGATACCACATCCTCGGTGACTGTTTTAACCCATATATAGAATTTTTTAACCTGCATACGAGTTCTTTCTTACCATTCACCACAAATCATTTAGGTTGTTTCATGTATATCTCCTCTTCTAGATCCCCGTGAAGAAATGGTGTCTTCATATCCATCTATTCTACCTCAAAATCAAATGAAGCAACAACAAATAAAAGTAATATAATAGAAGTTACCTTGGAAACAGAAGAAAAAAAATCACCAAAATCAATTCCTGGCAGCTGGGAATAATTTTTTTCTAAAACCGAGCTTTGTATTTCTCCACCTTGCCTTCTGCATTCATCTTCTTCTTAAACACCCATTTTCTCCCAATGTGATTTCTTCCATCTGGAAACTCCACTAGATCTCATGCCTCATTTTTGTGCAAAGATGTCATTTCATCAACCATGGCCTCCTTCCATAGTTTTCCATCCTCTAAATACACTACCTCTGTGACAGTTCTAGCATCATCATCAGTGATAGATAAAGAAAAAATTTAATAGAAAGAAGATGGACTATACCTTTCTAGATGCCTTATTTCTCGAACTGATCTTCTCACAACTGGAATTTGTGGATCTTCCTCTTTTGAATCTTGTTCTAGTGTAGAGTTTGATTATTCATCCTTTAGCTCAAACTCTATCTTCTTAGGTTCCTTTGGTAGGACATCATATTTTAAAACATCTTTCATCTCTCTAAAAACCAAATCTCGGTTGTACACAACCTTCCTTGTTTCTAGGTTACAAATCTTATAACCTCTTAAGCTATTATTATACCCAATAAAGATGCACCTTTCAAATTTACTATCCAACTTGGTTCTTTTATGCTTTGGAACATGTACATATGCATCACAACCAAATGCCCTCATATGTGAAAGAGAGGGTTTTTTACCAATCCATAACTGATGTGGAGTCTTAAACTCCAACACTAATGAAGGTGATCTACTAACGAGGTAACATGCAGTCTCCACTACCTCTAGTCAAAATTATTGTCCTAACCCCGCACCACTGAGCATGATTCTTGCCTTTTCCATCAACGTCCTGTTCATTATTTCTACAACTCTGTTTTGCTGAGGTGTGTATGGACTGGTATTCTGCCATGATATACTACACTTCTGATAGAACTCTTCAAATTCCTTCTTGCAAAATCCTCCGCCATTATCTTTTCTCAGCACCTTTCTCTTCTTCTCTTTTTGGTTTTCCACCAGAGCCTTAACTTCTTCAAATTTATCAAATACTTAAGATTTCTTCCTGAGGAAATATATCCATGTACTCCTCAAGAAGTCATCTATAAATGAAACACAGTACACAAACTTACCCAGTGATGGAACCGACATAGGTGCAAAAACATCACTGTGCACAAGCTCTAATATCTTGTTCACCCTCTTTGCACTAGAAGGGAAACTCACTCGATTCTTCTTCCCATATGCACAATGTTCATAGAAATCAAAATCTAGATAGAAATTAAAAATACCTTATACCATAACATTCCCATGCATTCTAATGCCCTTCTCTCCAATATGTCCAAGTATTTGATGCCATAGTATGGTGTTTTCTCCAGAGACCACTCGGCTTTCTGTTCCACTTTCAAGAACCCGAGAAATGTCGCACCCATCAATAAAAGTGTTACCTAGAAGCTTTTGCAGAGTTCCAATCCAAACTCCGTGCATCAATATGAGTGGTCCTTGAAACATCTTGCAGATATCTTTCTCGAACACTATTTTTACACATGCATCATCCATCTTGCTTACAAAAATAATATTTCTGGCCAATGCACGAAGATGAAGATCACTAGGAAGTGTTATAATCCTTCCACCTTGCAACTTCAACTTGAATTTTCCACGTCTGATGATTCTAGCCTTCTTATAATCCCCTAATAAGACATCACCACCATCATACTTTTCACACTCACATAACCACTTCGTATGGGGAGTGAAGTGAAAGACCTGAGTCAATCAAAGATGCCTCATGATCTACATGTCTATTTGAAGGAGAAGCCAAGTACAAATCCCCACCTTCATCTGAGGTGTTTTCCACCTCTACAAAAGGATCATCATCAGATCCCCTTCCATTCTCTAGAGATTTAGAACTACAATCATTTTTTAAGTTCCCTTCCTTTCCACATTTCTAGCAAACCTTTACAAGTTTTCCTGGAGATTTAGATCTCCCACTCGAGGAATTATTTTTGTTTATTTTCTCAGACCTTCCTCATACAGACAATGCATCTCCATTCTAGACCTCCATATTTTTCTGTCTTATTTCCTCCATAAGCGAGGCTGAGAAAATTTAATCAAACTTCAAGGTAGTTGTATTGTTACCTATTGTAATAACTAGATTATCCCACAAATCTCGTAGAAAACACAACAAACTGATGCACTTATCTTCATCTGATATTTTAATATCAATGGGTAACAATTGACTTACCATAGTATTGAAGGTGTTTATATGCTCTGTCACCAAGTCTCCATCCTTCATCCTCGGGTTATACAGATTATTTTGTAGGAACAGTTTGTTCACCAGATACTTAGATTGATACAAAGTCCCTAACTTGTCCCACAAAAGCTTCACCATAGCTTCCCCAGATACATTCAATAATACCAAATCTGAGCTACACAAATGTATTGTGCTCTTTGCTTTCTGATCCAACTCTTCCTAGTCTTCATCTGAAATTTTTATTGGTTTATTACCCGGATCTACCATGATCCATTGATATTTATCCACCAACATATCCTCCATCTTGTGCTTCCACAAATCAAAACTATGACCATTAAATTTCTCGATCTCTCCCTTTATATTTATCGTCGTCTTCTTTCACCGCAAGAATCGATCCCGCAGATCTCCCACTGAATAGGGTCTACCACAGGACTGAGAAAAAACCCCTCAGCAACAAAGGTGTCCCCTTGAAGCTGAAACAACTTCGATACCAATTATAGGTTTTAACCCTGTATAGAAATTATGTACAAACAAGCTATTAAAACAGAAAATAAACAATAGCAGGATCATAAAACATAGAACAAATATACGCAAATATTTTCCCCTCGATCCAAAAACTGAGACTTCTAGCTTAATTTTTTATTATGTTCCTTTCAACGTTACAGTAAATATATATACATATTGAATCATTCATAAACCCCATGTTGAGATTTTGTATATTTGGGGTAGCATCAGTTGTGCTCTAGCTCCCACATTTTGTGGAGGGACTAGAGTACACTTGATCTACAAGACCCATAAATTGATTTGGGAAATTTCATTTGGTTTAGGAGATATTAAATTAATTAATTATTTTAATGTATTCCTAAGTTAAAACTTAGGGAACTTAAATAATTAAAGTGAATTTAATTAAACATATGATGTAATTGTCTTAATTCACACAGATGAAGCTTTCATTTAATCTTAGCCATTGATTTAAGATCTGATCATGGCCGTTGGTTTCCCAATGAGAAAAGTATAAAGGAAAGGCTTGGGGTCATTTATAAAGACACACAGAGGCAGAGCACTTAAGCTAAGCTGAGATTCTAGGGCGGGTTTGCTAAGAATTTTCAGAAGTGTTTCAGCTGCAGAGAGGGGAATTTAAGCCAAGAGGATGATCTGATCCCGGGGTCTAGAATCAACAAGAGGCAGATATCAGCTCAGAGAGGCAGCGTAGAGAAACAGGAGAGCAGCAGCAGGAATGGCAGCAACTGTGCTATGCAGGTGTTGCGCAGTCCGTCAAGGAAAATGTGATTTTGTACAGGAAAACCTCAGGGGTTACGCAAAGACCCTAAGGGGCAACATAATGACTACGTCACCCAGTCTGGGGTACCGCAGCCCTTTCCGAAGCAGCGTTGAGGGTCGTAGAGGCTTTAAAGGTGTTAGGTCCCTATATTACTAGTATAGTCCCTTATTGTTATTAGTGTAACCCCCTTATTGTTATTATTGTACCCTTATAACCACCATTATTATTATTGTGCCCTTAAATTGTTATTGTTAGGTCGGCTAGGATTACATTGTGGCCCACTAGGATTACATTATGGCCACATGGACTCCTATATATAGAAAGGAGGTTTTGTAAATTGTATCATCCAATAATTGTTCATTTATGTAATGTATTGGAGGTTTCCCCCTTGAAGTGGATTATTTATAAGGCGTTGATATCTCTTTTCTTCCATTTTTGGAGCTGGTTACACAACATTTGGTATCAGAGCTTTGGATTCTAGGGTTTCGCTGCTCCAAACAGGTCATCGTGGAATTTTCTCTATAATATCTTTTCTACAAAGTTTTAGAAGCTGAAATTCTTAGGGTGTGAAACCTAAATCCTGAGGAAGATCGTCTAAAAATTTTAGAGCTTGGTTCGCAATATTTTTGGAGATATGATCTATGGAAGTTAGGTCTTTTTTCAGGCTCCTAAACAGGTCATCGTGGCATTTGCACTATAACTTTTTTCTACGAAGGTTCAGAATCTGAAATTTTTAGGGTGTGAAGCTAAAATCCAAAGGAAACCCATCGAAAAATTTCAAATCTTGTTTTGCAATATTTTTGGAGATATGATTTGTAGAAGGTAGTGCTTTTTCAGGCTTCTGAATTTCATCTCAAAGAGGTGATCGTGCGAACAGTTCAATAACTCTCTCTCTGAGCATCAGATTGGAGTGCCGTAAAATGTGGTTGTAAGTACACAAAATATAGTTTCTTGGCTATCAATTTCAAAGGCGAAGGATGAAACAGTGACATGTGTCAAGTCGTACAAGTTTTCTCTACTGAAGCAGTCCATAATTAGGTCATTGTGGGAGATTGGACATAACTTTGTCTTGGAGAATCCAAATCAGGTCAGACCTGTGGCATTCAAAAGAGAATTTAGAGGTCTACTTCATTTCTGAATTTTAGATATTGAAGAGCCGCAATCACAAAGATAATGTAATTTAAATATGGAGCTCTTCAAAAGCAAGAAATGGGTGTGTAATTTTTTTCCGAATTGCATAAGTCTTGTTTGAAAAATCAATTTGAATTGATTCCAAGGGCATATTGTAGAATAGATATCAGTATTGGGTCCTAAAAAATGCCCCGTGAAAATAATTCAACACCCATTAAGGCTTTAGAAGGCTCTACTATGACTCATGAAGATGAAGAATTGCAACATGATCTATCAAAATTACAAGAGCAAGTGCACCAAATTTCACTCTCGCAAAGAGCAACAAAAAATGAAATGGAAGTTTTGAAGAAAGGCGTGGAAACAAAGATGGATGGTGTGAAGAATAATATGGATGGTTTGAAGAAAGGTGTGGAATCTAAGATAGATGGCATGGAAGCTGGCATTGAATCTAAGATGGATGACATGGAAGCTAAAATGGAAAACATGAAGAATAATCTAAAAGAAGAAATAGAAGGTTTGACAAAGTTGATACAAGAAATTTTTCCTAACGGTGAAAAGATAGTAGAGGAAACTCATGATGAGAACAAAATAAATTTTAATCGTGATTTCATAAACTCTAATGTTGGTAGGAAGAACCACCATATTCCAAAAATGGATATGAGGAAGTTTGATGGAAAGGATCCTGTAACATGGATACTACAGATGGAGCAATATTTTGATCTCCATAACGTGCAAAACACACAAAAGGTACGCATTGCAACTTACATTTAGAACAAAATACATTTGTATGGTATCAATGGCTTTGCTCCCGTAAAAAAATTGTCACTTGGTCAATTTTTACGGAGGAAATGATAGCACATTATGAGGATACAAAGAGCAACACCTTCTTTAGCCAATTGATAAATCTAAAACAAAAGGGTTTAATGGGGGAGCACAATGAGGACTTCCAAAAATTGAATATAAGGGTAACTAATATTCCAGAGGAACACAAGATTGATCTCTTCATATATACTTTAAAGGATAACATCCAACATGAAGTTCGTGTTTTGGAACCTGATTCATTGGAGAAGGCATTCAGGTTGGCAAGAAAAATTGAATGTAAAATTATGGCGACAAAGAAGCCTACCACTCACTTCTATAAAGAGGGAAGTGTTGCTACTCCTAGATTTCCACAACCTACAAGGTTGACACCACAACAATTGGAAGAAAAAAGAGCAAAAGGGCTTTGCTACGGTTGTGATAGAAAATACACTAAAGGTCATAAGTGTGCTGAGAAGAAATTATTTTACATAGATTGTGAAGAGGAAGAAGAAAATGAACAAGAGGATATACACCAGGAACCAGCCCCAGAAGAGGAAGAAATGAATCCAACCATATCGTGTAATGCACTGGCAGGAATTACCACTCCTCAAACTCTCAAGATAAAAGGACAAATCAAGAAGAGAAAGGTAATAGTGTTGATTGATTCGGGTAGCACCCATAATTTTATTCATTGTAAGGTAGCCAAGGAATTAAATTGTTTCCTATACCCAGCACCAGAATGTCAAGTGATGGTTGCAAATGGAGGAACTATAAATTGCTCTGGAAAATGCCATAATATCGAGCTAACCATGGGGGAATATGTATTGACTAGTCCAATGCTTGCCATTCCTATGGGAGGTGCTGATGTTGTACTAGGAGTACAATGGTTACAATCTTTGGGGACGGTAGCTTTTAATTTTCAAGAACTTTTCTTGAAATTTTTTTCAGAAGGAAAGGAAGTCGAATTACGGGTATTGCGGGGAAACCAGGAAGGATAATAAGCTCTAATGTCATGACAAAGCTTCTAAATAAAGAACAACAAGGCGTAATTGCTCAATTATGCTCACTAGAAGTTCCAACATCAAAATCATCTATTTCTGCAGATCTCCAACAAGTCTTGGACAATCATTCCAAGGAGTTTGAAACTCCCAAAGGACTCCCACCTATTCGTGATCATGATCATGCTATTCATTTGATTCCAGGAAGTGTTCCTCCAAACATCGGGCCTTATAGATATCCTTACGTCCAAAAGAGTGAAATTGAACGTATGATTGCAGAAATGTTAGAGGCGGGTATAATTCAACCTAGTCAAAGTTCTTTCTCTGCTCCTGTAGTATTGGTACACAAGAAGGATGGATCATGGCGCATGTGTCCGGATTATAGGGAGCTCAATAAGCTCACCATTAAAGATAAATTTCCCATTCTGTGATTGATGAATTATTGGATGAATTACATGGAGCAATTTATTTTACCAAGTTGGATCTTCGTTCAGGATATCATCAAATTAGAATGAAGACTGAAGATATTCCAAAAACAGCATTTCGAACTCATGAGGGTCATTATGAATTTTTGGTCATGCCTTTTGGCCTTCCCAATGCACCTTCTACATTTCAAGGGTTGATGAATTCCATTTTCAAACCCTTCCTTAGAAAATTTGTGCTAGTATTTTTTGATGATATACTAATCTACAGCAGGTCTTGGAAGGATCATGTTGAACATGTTGACAGGGTGCTCAAAGTATTGTAGGAGAAACAATTATATGCAAAAACATCCAAATGTTTCTTTGGAGTACAAGAGGTGGAATATTTGGGTCATATTGTATCTCACGAGGGTGTTAAGGTAGACCCTAACAAAATTAAAGCTATTAAGGAATGGGAAGTCCCCACAACCATAAAGAAGTTGCTAGGATTTCTCAGGTTAACAGGGTATTATTGAAAGTTTGTTAAGAATTGTGGGATAATAGTGGCACCTCTAACAACATTATTAAAGAAAGATGCATTTTCATGGACTCCTGAAGCAACTAAGGCCTTTGAACATCTTAAAGAGGAAATGTGCCTAGCACCGGTCTTAGCTACGCCAGACTTCACAAAAACATTTATTGTGGAATGTGATGCCTCAGGAAATGGAATTGGTGCGGTTTAATGTAGGAAGGAAGACCTATTGCTTTTGAAAGTCGTCCAATCAAAGGAAAGTATTTACATAAACCTATTTATGAGAAGGAAATGTTAGCAATACTGCATGCACTAAAGAAATGGCGAACTTACCTAATGGGAAGACACTTCAAGGTAAAAGCTGATCATGATAGTCTTAAACACTTTTTGGAACAAAGACTATCATCAGAAGAGCAGCAAAAATGGGTCACAAAGATGTTGGGTTATGATTTTGAAATAATCTACAAAAAAGGAAAGCTTAATGTTGTTGCAGATGCACTCTCAAGAAAGAATGAAGAGGTGGAAGCATTGCTTTGTGCCATTTCTGTTATCCAACCAGATTGGATAACCGAAGCAAGAGATGAATGGAAGAAGGACAAAGATGTATGGACACTCATTCAAAAGTTGCAGCAAGATCCTAGTACATCTGATACATTTTGTTGGAAAAATGATTCCTTATGGTACAAAGATCGCTTATATCTTTGTAAGAATTCCCAACTAAAACAAAAGATTCTTCTGGAATTGCACACTTCTCCTTTAGGAGGACACTCAGGATTTTTAAAAACTTACCACAGGGTGAAGAAAGATTTTTTTTGGGATGGCCTTAAATCTGATATTCAAAAGTTTGTGTTGGAATGTTTGGTTTTCCAGCAGAATAAAGTGGAGACAATTAAGTCCCCGAGACTTCTACAACCTTTATCCATTCCAAGTCAACGTTGGGAGGAGATTTCAATGGATTTTATCACAGGTTTACCTAAGTCCGAAGGAAAGAGTGTCATCATGGTGGTAGTTGATAGACTTAGCAAGTATGCACACTTTTGTGCATTATCTCATCCATTTAAAGCAAGTACAGTTGCTACTACATTTATGGACAGAATTCAAAAGCTACATGGAAGCCCAAGGGTTATTGTGAGCGACAGAGATCCCATTTTTACTGAAATTTTTTGGACGGAGTTATTTTCTTGTTTGGGTACTCAATTAGCTCATAGCTCATCTTATCATCCTCAATCTGATGGTCAAACTGAGATAGTAAATAAATTTTTGGAAGGATATCTCCGTTGTTTTGTATCTGATAAACAAACACAATGGGTCAAGTGGTTACCTCTCGCTGAATGGTGGTATAACACTTCCTTCCATACTGCAGCAAAAATGACCCCATTTATGGCACTTTATGGATATCATCCACCATCCATCACATCACATTTAAGGAAAAATTCGAAGGTTCAAGCATTGGAAGATCACATTGAGCATCAGCAAGAAGTTCTCCAGCTCTTAAAGGATAACCTGAATTTGGCACAAAATCGAATGAAACAGCAGGCAGATCAACATCGCAGCGAGAGAAGTTTTGATGTAGGAGATTGGGTATTTTTACGGCTACAACCATACAAGAAAATGTTCCTCAAGCAAGCTAAGAAGGATAATAAATTATCGCCAAAATACTATGGTCCTTACAAGGTGTTGCAAAAGATTGGTACTATGGCATGCAAATTGGAGCTTCCTGATTCTTCGCGAGTGCATCCAGTTTTCCATGTTTCATGCTTAAAGAAGGTTATAGGTGAAAATCTTCCAGTTCAAACAATATTGCCAGAACTTGATGAGGAAGGAAAAATCATATTGGAACCTGAAGCAGTCACGGAAACAAGAACTCGACGGCTACGGAATCGATCAATTTCAGAGTATCTCATCAAGTGGAAGAACTTACCCACTGAAGATTCTACATGGGAGGATGAGAATTTTATACAGAAGCACCCTGAGCTACTCAAGTGTTGAGGACAACATGACTTTGAAAAAGAAAGCTTGATATATTATCAAAGGAATGGAAAGGCTAGGGGATAGAGTAGAAACAATTGAAAGGAAATCTCCTTGGGATGGCCAACCAAGCAATCTTTTTGTTAGAAATCCAAATTTTAGAAAGAATCAAAACCAATAACAAGTAAAGGTTAAGAGGTTTGCTAAAAATACCACTCATCGTAGCGGTTCCTCAGGAATGGGTAAAACAACCAAGTGAAAGCATATGATCGGCCAAGCAGATAGTGACGATGGAGTGAGAAAACCAAGGTTCATCTGGAAAAAATAGGCTAATAAAATGGTTATGGTTCCACTCTTGTTCTTGATTATGTTCATGAGTTATGTCCTCTTCGAATGACATATAGTTGTATATACTGGATTTTATGCTTGCGTTTGTGTTGTTTCTTGCATGTGCAGGTTTCCGATCACGAAGATCGTGAGGATTGTGATCTGCCAGGGCAAAGGAACGGGAGCACCACCTCTTATACAAATGACAGCGTTGGATTCCAGGTAATCCTTCCTCGCAAGTCAGTTTATTTGCAATTAGGAACCTACACTGTAGCGTGTTTGATTGTTGCTAGACCCGATCTGGGCTAGTAGGGATCGCCTATGTCGCGGAGGATTTACCCCTCCCTCCAACGAGCATTCTCCTTTCAGCTCTAGCTCTAGCTCGTTTCTCTATCAGGTTGGCTTCAACACTAACAATTATACTTTGCATTTCTTCTAAAGTTTGAGGAGCTCTTTCCCTAAGTTGATACGCCATATTAGAATCAAATCCATCAGGGAATTTGATTAATACTGAGTTTGGAGGAGGTATAAGATTTTGGGGAACAACATTGTAAGCTTCATTGAATCTAGTGATGTAATCTTGCACGGTCTCATTTGGTCCTCTCTTTAGTTTCCCAAAGTCTGATAAGATTTGAAGAGGATCTTTCTTCTTTTCCCATCTGTTTAAAAATGATCTATAAAGAGCTTGTAAGTCAGTAACACTGTTTGCAGGAAGGGCTCTAAACCAGGTTCTAACTTCTCCAGTAAGACTTTGGACAAAAATTCTCATTCTTACATCATCAGCATCTATTTCATAAATTTCAAAATAATCGGTCATCTTTTTAGTATGTTGTTGTGCAGTGTAAGTACCAGAACCATCAAAAGGAGTGATTTTACTTTGGTAATCTTGAGGCATCGCCCCTATATTGGCTGGTAATACCAAAGGAGCATATCTGTTTGCCATTGCAGGAGGTAACAATGAAATAACAAGTGAGGTTGGTCTATGAGTAGTGGGTGGAGGAGTAGAAGGGGTAATTTGAGGTTGAGATGTTTGAGGAAATGTTGATGAACTTGGAGAGGCTGAAGTGATCACAGAAATATTTGATGTTCCTTCAGAGGTAAGCTCAGATTGTATGGAATTTCGCAAATGTTTATCAATATGTGAAGTAGCAAATTCAAATTGTAAATCTTCAAGAAATACTGGGTCTGGAACCAAATTGGACAACTCAGATTCAGAAAAGTTTACAAATAGAGATGTTTCAAACTGCTCGTCAAAAGGTTCGTCCTCAAGATAAATCCACTTAACAGAACAAGATATTGATCTATAGAGAGGTCAAGAACTACCATAGCTTTCTTGACTATCTTGTCTCCTAAGAATTCTGGGGATCAAATTCAGATTTTCAAACACAGGCGGTGGATTTGGATCAGGATTAGCCCTAGTGTAACGAGTCCTTTCTGAAGCCATTTTTCTAGGTGATATTTTTTTGGTGTTTTGTCTAAATGGAATGAACAATACAACTTCAACAATCTCTTTAAGAAGTTTTAGATATTGGATTTAAATTTTCTTAAAGATTTATTTGACTAGAGGAACTGATCAAATGTTTGAAACCAAAGTTTAGTTCATAAACTAGACCAGAGATAGACTGAAGCAACATTTATTTACTTATGCAATTGCAGAGCAAAATTAGTTCAAAGGCTATCTGGCTAACTTTAGGCTCTATCTGTAGTTTATAAAGTAAACAATAGTAACAATAAAATTATTTAGGTCCCCAATATGGTCGCCACTATGTTATCACTCAGATTTTCCTTGAAGTTGTTGGGAAGAGGAAAGGGGTCCGAGGTAAACACAAACCAACTTTTAGGTACAGAATCTAGCCGATCTGTACCCAGAGAGGGCTCTCTCTTTAAGTTTTAGCTTTGTTTTTTGAAAGATATTAGGCTAGTTATAAAGTCCAAGGATTTTGATTGAGTTTGGGTGATGAAATTCAATAGCTTGTGGTAAGATTGAGTAGTTTTAGTCCATTGGGATAATGGAGTCAAAGAATATGGCTTAACTGGATGTATTTTCTTAACAAGGGATGGTTTCACAGGGCAAGGTAATCAAATAGGGAACAATTAAAGATCTAAAATAAATGGAATGGACTCGAAATGGGTGAAGGGCAATTAAGAATCCTTCAATATTTTCGAAAGAGAGAACCTGAATGATTATTAACAAAGAGCAATTAAGAATTCTTTATCAAATAATCAGAATGGATAAACTAGAAAACAAGAGCAATTAAGAATTCACTGTTTAAACTAATTTAGAAGAAAACATTAAGAATAACAACGATTGAAAACATATTACACTTAAGCACTTTCTGATTTATTCCTTTTCATTAATTATTCAGACATGAAACACAGTGATATAATAAACAAATATAGAACTTCAAAACATAAGAGAGATGACTTATTGATCCGTTTTCGACTCATGAATCATGTAAAAAGTATTTGCGTCAATTATTCATCCAGCTAGCCATAAAAAATTTCTCCAAAAAAGCTCTTTATTCCAAAATTATCAATGTTACAGCAATGTCTAAGAATCCACCCTCAATACTCCAATTGAGGGAGTATTTATACAAAAAATTACAAAAAATATCTCCTAACAAAATGAGATATAATCTAGGATGACTCATGGATATTTTACAACAAACTAGAGACAAATGGTCTCGTAGATAAGAAAAAATGATAACTGATGTTGTGTTGTTTCCTTATTTTGAGAATGTGCTGGATGTGGGTCCTATGATTTGGCTTGCTTGCTGTCATCTTGAGTAACTCTGTGCTGGCCTTTCTGTTTTACTGATACTTTTTATCTTCTCTAATACACTTCGACCTATGTCTATCCTTTTATCCTGACTTATTGTAGTAAATAATCAAATATTCATCCAAGGATAATATTTACAAAAGTTCCAACATCTCATCCCACCATTGAACTTCTGGTATCCTGGTCCTTTGAAGCTTTTTGAGAGTTTCATCAGCCTCAGTATATCTGTAGAAAGTAAGCTGAATTGGGAATAAATGTTTCACCTCATGTTCGAGATAAAACAAATTTTCCAATCTGTCATGAAGGTTTCTTCGTGTAGGTAATGCTATTGCTGATGAACTAGTTCAGGAACTGGCCTGATTGTCGGCATACTTGTCCAATTTCTCAATATAACTTTCAAGGTCCATTATTTTATCCTCTGAAACTAAAGGACTGGGTAATCCTTTATTCAACAGAATATCAAATCTTTCTCTGAAGGAAATAATTTCTTCTTGCATATCAGAGCATCTGCGTTCTAGATTCAGTATCAGAGTTCTTTTAGTAAAAACTATTTTAATCTCCAAGATTGTTCCTGTCCTGTCTTGAATTCCAAGTTCTGCAAGTTGATGTTTATTCTGAGTATTCAAAAAATGTATGAGTCTATTGGCTTCTTCGGGCATGTTTCCTAATTCATATCTTTCTTTCTCAATTTCATCTAGAGCCAATTTAACTAAGTCATTCTATTCATACATTATTTGAATTGAGGACCAGACATCTTTTATTGACTGGATGATATTGTCCCAAAGAATTTCATTTATTTCCTTTAAAGGCTTCTCCAATGTGAAATCCTTTTCCAATGTTTTGACTGTTTTTTCTAACTTGTTTAGCTCTCTTGTTTTATCTGCAACACTCATTTTTGAGAGATCATATTTGTGTTCTAGAGTGGCCAATTATTCCTTTGTTTTGTGGACCTTTATGACCTGAAATTTCATTTCTTCCATTGAATTTGTTAATTCTTCAGTGTTCAAATTTGAAGTGTTGCCCTGTGATAATTCTGTTGGTTGACCTGTTGTTGCTGTACCTGTGGATAATGTACCTGTAACTGCTCCTGTAACTGCTGGAATATTAGGCTGTTGGTCTTTCAATTCCTTTTCAAGCTCTTTCTCAGTTTCATTAAGTTTCTCATTCAATTTCAAAAGCAAGTCCATTAATTCTTCTTCAGAATTTTTCTTCATAACTTCTACAGTCAGTGGATGTCTTGAGGCTGGTAACTTCAGTTGCTTTCTCAAAGCTGCAATATCATCATCCTTTTTCTTAATCAAAGCTTCTATGCCCTTGACATCCTTGGGATTATGTCCCAACCCAATGATTATTTCCTCCAAATTCTTTATCCTGTTATCCTTAGCCTGAGAAGAGGCTTTTTCAAGCTGCAACTGTGCATTAGTGTTCTCCAAGGAATCTTGCAATTTGTGGGCCATCATTGATTTATCCGTCAGAGTAGAATAAATCATCTTACCTATTTTTTTTTGTAACTCAATTTGATCCAAAGGATGAATAACCTTTGCTAAGACTTCAAAATTAGCCCTGATATAATCTGCAGCTGTTTGAGGCTGCTGCACTTTGGGTTTGAAGTGGCTCATTACCATCTTACCCTGCTGGATGTCATAGGCTGACATCAATCTTTCTTGATTCTTTGGAGCCATCTTCAAATATTGGTTGTACATTTGAACTCTCAGTGGATCATTCCTAGCCTTTATATTGATGAATGAATTTTTGATATCCCAGGCCTCTTTCACTGGAGATTTGAAAGAAGATATCTCTGCACTTTGTTGCCTTTGTAGTTATTTTATTTGAAAATTAGTGGATGTCCCACTACCTATACATGTTTTCTGACTGTCTTCTCTTCCTTGGCTATCAGGTATTTCTTGAAAATATTCCATTTCTGGAAGAGGATTTAACTTTTTTTTTTTAGCACCAGGCTGCTTTGAAGACCCACTAAGAGGGGTAGCTACTTCGGCATATCTCTTTTTTCCCTTTTCCACATTGAGAGGAGTTTGTAAAATTGACACTTCTGCCACATTGGTCTAAGTAGGAGGAATATGTACTTGACCCTGTTCTTTAGAAGTCTCAGGTTGCTCAGTCATTGTTAATTTTTCAAATACTTGTATATCAGGCTCCTTTTCTTTTCCTTTAGAGTCTACTATGGCCAATGCACTGATCTCCTGTATATTTTGTTGAGAATTCCCAGCAATGGAAGGACCAATACCTGTTATCTGCACCTATCCAAAAGAGTCTAGATCAAGAATATTTTCAAGGTATTTCATAACATTTTCCACACTGACCTGCTCACTATCCTGCTCTATCAATGTTCCTTCCATCCATTCATCCATATTGGCATATTGTTCAATTTCTGGGATTCTTTGATGCGTGTATAGAGATAATTTATTTTTCATTCTTCTATCACAAATAAAGCTATTTTGGTCATAAGGAACCCAATAGAAACTTTTTTGTAATCTAAAATAGTCTTCTAATATTCTTTCAGCTTCTTTTGCAACATCTCTAGAATTGCAGACAAAGGGACCTAACTGAATTTTAATCCTGAGTTGAGCCTTTTTCTTTGCATTACAAAAATGAACTATATCTGAATTGATCATCTACCTGAAATACTGTAATGCAAAGAGTCTCATTGGGACATATTTTGGTAACTTGAATGGGCATAAATCACACCCATATATTCTTATCTCTGTGTGATTTTGGTATAGGTACCAGTCACCTATCCGATATTGTTTTGAGAGCTGAAGAATTTTCTTGATTTCAGTACTAAGTCTAGGAGGGGAGACTCCTATTAACAAAGTGGTTGTAGGGTGTACAAATAGATCAATAAACTCATTGTAGGAATAAGGAGAATCAGGGGAATTATGAGTAATGGCAGACCAAAAGATCACAGACCTAGGATTTCCTTTGACATCAAGCTTTTTGACATAGAAAGGGAAAATGTTTGATTGATGGTAAATCATGAGATGATAAATAACAAAAGAATATTTGAACACTCTCTCATTCTCAAATATCATGAACTGATCATGGATTTTATCAGCAATGTAAGATGCAAAATCATACTTGACAGTAGGGGGCTGTCCAGGGGTAAAGATAGACAACAATACTAGGGTTAATTGGTCAACATACTCACTAGTATTGAAACCCATTACAGAGGATATCATATTCAAAATAAGCCTGCCCACATTAGTGAAAAAGGTATAACCATAAGGGGGAGGGCCTTTGGGCTTATGTTCTAGCAACATGAAGGTTTGGAAAAGGCGATTCAACTCTTCTTGAGATAAATTGGTAGATTTTCCAAGTAATTCTCCCATAGAAAGGGGAGTCAAGGCTTGACCAGGTTGAAATTGAAGTATTTCATTAATAGAATGAGTAGTTATGGGAAAGAGGATATTTTGAATTGGGGATAAAACTGCTCGTTGATTGGGATCATCGTTTGCATGGCAGTAATGAATTAACTCAGGAAAAATGTGGACTGAGGGGAGAAGGTACATGGGAAGATTAGATTCCAAAAGTCCAACAATGTCATAACCTTTCAAGTAATTATCTCGGCAATGGAAAAAAATTCGAAGAGGATTCTCTTTGAGCACCAAGTCTTTGATTTGGAAATATCTCTCTACCAAAGGAAAATAATCTAAATCTCCGTGGGGGGCAGGTGCTACATTTAGAGCCACGGGAACCTCCATTTCTGGTTCTTGTGGATTTAGAAATGAATTCGGGTTTTTGGATGAAAAACGGGCACAATCACAGTTTTAGGAATGTATTTGTAGTTTTGGGAATAGAGGAATGAACTAAATATTGATTTTTAACTCTGTTTTAGTTTCTCGTGTGGAATTTACAACAAAAACCAGGATTTTACAGAGTTTGATGAGAATTAGGATAAATACTTGTTTTCTGGATAATGAACAGTAATTGGAACAGGTATTAACTATGGAAAATGAATTCTGAATGCTCAACTGTAATTTTCTTCAACAAGGTGGCAGTTGATGGCATTCGACGGTTGATTTTGGAGTTTTCTACATAAGAATCTGGTTGTTACACAGGATAGTGAAAATGACACGGGAATATTTGTTTTATTTGCAAAGTCAAAGGTTGGAAGGTTTTTAATTATTTTAATGGATGACGTCAGCAAGTACGACGGCTATGTCACGAGAGGCAAGCGGTAAGCAGTTTCTATCACACCGCTTTTGGGGAAGAGTGGTTTTGGGCGGAGTGGCAGCGATTCCATATGATGAACGACGTGTGGCATGGCATTGTTTAGAAAACCGCTTAGCCATCGCGCGTTATCGTTCGGACGTGGATGGCTAGAGATATTGATAGTAACCATTGATCTCCGATGAGTTGATCGAACGGTCATTGGGAAAGGGAGATGATAGATATTTAATAGTGTGGGCCCGATGTATTTAATTATGAGTTAATCGTATCAGGTCAATTTGATTGGCGGATAAGATTTATTCCGCGCCCATGGAGTTAATAATCCCTTTTTAAAACGCAGAAAAGTGATCGGGAAAGGTTTGTAACATGAATTTAACCAAGGTTAGGCGGTCGGGGAAGGGAAAAAATACACACAGGAAGGGTAACTTTGAAGTTTGGTTTAAACAAAACTTCGTTAATTTTAAAACACGTAATAAAACATGTTTTAACTGTTTTGTCAATGTATTTCTATTATATGGTAATTAAATCAGATTAATCTAATTACCATAGGGGTTGGGATTAATATTAAAGATATATTTTAGCCAAAGGGAGTATAATGGGGGTGTTTTATTTAAACATATGGGGATTAAATACTTTGACTAAAATGGTAATAAATGGGTTTTTGGGTATTTTATAAAAAAGGAGTTATATATAATAGGAAAAGCTCATTTTTATAAGGATTTAAATAATAAATTAGAAATTAATATGAAAAATGAAAGAAGCACTAAGTGTAAACATTATGTTAATGTTTTTAACTTATGCTTTTATGAGGAATGTTTTTATGAAATATTTCATGATTTTCCTAAGTAAAATGAGATTTTACCTAGAAAAAGATTTCTTAGAGGTGAATGAATGTCATGATGAATGAATTTAAGTACTTAGGCTTTTCCAATTATTGGGCTGAGGATCCGGTCTCTCCAAAAGTCAAGGAAATGCCTTGAGCCCCTCTAATATTTAAATACCTTAGTACTTAGGGGAAATTAGTGAATTTTTAGGGAAAAATGAAAGGGAAAGTTAATAGTCTGACTTTGGCTTACTTGAAATTCTTCCAATGTAGTGTTTGCCTTTGCACTTGTGATGAAAGTAAAAGATTTAACACATCTAAAGCCATTATCCATCACATGTAATTCTGCAACAACATCTGCCTACCCTACCTACTTTACCCTACCATTTTTTATTCTTTATTAGGGTGCACTTAGACTGGAAAACCCTTATCAAACTTTTTCTTTTACATATGGAAATCTATCTAATTCTAACCTTATTACATCCTCATCAGTTCAGTTAAGTAGTGAGCTCCTTTTATTTACTCTACCTATCTACTTATACGCAAGATTAAACGATTTGGTCGAGATTTTGTTCTCTATCTCTAAAACATAAAAATTGAAAGATGAACTAGCCAAAACTTAAAGTTTGTTTGGCTTGCTCATAAAACACGTAACAGGATACAAGTTGCACACAATTTTTTTTATTACATCAGAGCAAAAAGTAGTGGCATTTATACTTGCACACTTTCCTTGGCCTTTCTTTTGGTGGGGTTCATTTTCTTTTACTTTTTGGCCATTTTTATTCTTTTCACCCTTTGATTTTTCTTTTAGGGTGTACCCTCTTTACATTTTTTAAATATTTTGATTTTTTGAGAATATGGAAACCTTTGCAACAAGAAAATGTATGAACATATTACATAGCTCATCAAGTCAATCATGAAATATGACACCTATTGGTATAGGAGTCTAACACTGGCTCCATTTGGGGATGGCTTTTCCTGGTGAAAAGTCAAGAACAGCAGGTCAGTTGCCCTCAGAATGATTTTGATTGAACCATGGAATATTCGTCTGCTTGTTTCTTTATTATATGTATGATAGTAATACTTCTGAAGCTTAGGGCCTTCTCCTCGAGCTTCAACTCCAGTAGGTTACTATCCACTCAAAACTGATGCATTACAAAGGATATAGTATATACAGGTTAAAAAATCAGAATATCCTAGTAAATAGGATCAAAGTAATGTTTCAACATTCGACCATTAACTAGCCCTTCTTCAGTTTCTGTACCATCCAAGTTTTTCAGAAAATATGTGTTGTTTCCTTGTAAAGCGTGAATAATATAGGGTCCTTTCCATAGGAAGTCAAACTTCCCATGTTTTCCCTTATCTTCTCTTTTGGAATCCCATCTTAAAACTTTGTTTCCAAGTTGAAAATATTCTGCCTTTGTCCTTTTATCAAATATCTTCCTTAGTTTCTCCTGCAATACTTGTGATCTCTGATATACTTCTTCTCTAGTCTGCTGCAAATTGATATTCTGATTTATTCTTCTTTGAATATCATTAGGTTCAACCTGAGCTTCTTGAAATAATTTCATTACAGGAACTCCTAAAGATGAAGGAAATACAACCTCAATACCATAGACTAACTCATAAGGACTAGTCCAAATGGATTTTTTGGTGGTGAGTCTGTCTGCCCATAGTGCATTGGTAAGTTTCTTATGCCAATTTTTCTTGTTTTCCTCCAATAATTTCTTAATAATATTAATGAGACTCTTGTTGGAAGATTCAGCTAGTCCATTACCCTGAGGGTAATGGGCTGTAGAATGGCCTAAGGTGATATGATATTTATTACAGAAACTTATCATCTTCTTAGATTTGAAAGCAGCAGCATTATCAGTTATGATTTTCTCAGGACATCCAAATATTGATAGTATATTAGTTTCTAGGAATCCTATGATCACAGTGTCATTAGCTTGTCTGGAAGGAATCGCTTCTATCCATTTGGTAAAATAATCTGTGGCAATGAGGATCCATTTGTGTTGGCCAGAAGAAGGAGGATGGATTTCTCCAATGAAATCCAAGCCCCATTGTTGGAAATGTTTTTCAGTGGAAATTGGTTTCAGGGGTAAGGGTAATAATTTTCTCTTGCCTTCAAAAATTTGACATTTATGGCAAGCAGTGACAAATTTCTTTACATCAGAGAACAAATTTGGCCAATAAAATCTAGCCCTTATGATCTTATCTGCAGTTGATTTCCAATAAATATGTCCACCATAGTCTCCTGCATGGAATTCATTGAGAGCCTTGTCAGCTTCATCTTTTAACAAACAATTTAATAGAATACCATCATGATTTTTTCAAAAGAGAACATTATCTAAAGTACAAAACTTTAAAGATGTCATCTTCGAAAACCTTTTCTTTGTTCTGGATAACCCTGGAGGAGCTTGCAGGTTTAACAATACATAAATTATATCAGCATACCAAGGTGAATTTAAGAAGGCCTGGCTGATTTGTGGAGTCGCCATCTCCTATTCGTTATCCAGTTCATTAATATCCAGGGCTTGGCAATTTGTTTCAGTCATAAGTTGAGCCAATCCCTATCCCTTTATAAGCTTTGTAGGTTTTATCTCAATATCATACTCTAATATGGTAGCAATCCATTTGCCTTTTCTGCCCTCAATTCCATCTTGAGTTAAGATGTCTTTGAAAAAAACATTTGGTACATAGGATATCACATGAGAATATAATATATAGACTCTAAAATCTTTAATGGCTTTTACAAGTGCAAAAGCTTGTTTTTCCATGATGTTGTATTTTAATGATGCATCCCTTAGTTCTTTACTAAAAAAGGCTATAGGTTTTTCACATCCTTGATTATCCTTTTGTAATAAAACAACTGCTATAGTATGTTTTGATGCGAATGAAAATATTATGAAATCTCTATCAAATTGTGGACTAGTAAGAACCGGTGTTCTAGTCAAAGCCATTTTAATTTCTTCAAATGATTGTTTGGCTTATATTGTCCATTTAATACTTGAATCCTTTCTTAACATGTTATTAAGCAATCTAATTAATTCAACTAAACTAGATATGAATCTTCTCAAAAAATTGATTTTTCCTATGAAAGCTTGAAGTTCTTTGATATTTCTGGTATGAGGTATCTACATTATGGCTTCTATTCTAGCAGGATCAATTCAGATACCATCTTTGGAAATGATATGACCCAAGAGTTTACCTTCTTCAATACCAAATAAGGACTTCTTTGGATTCAAAGAAATACCATACTTTATGCATTTTATGAATACTTGTCTGAGATGGTCCAAATGTTGTTGATCTGATTTAGAAAAAAACAGTTAAATCATCCAGATATATAACAAGAAAGTCATGAATTTCTTTTGCAAAAGAAATGTCCATTTCTCTTTGGAAGGTTGCTCCAGCATTTTTGAGTCCAAATGGAATTTTAACGTATTTAAATGTACCCCAAGGTGTTGTAAAAGCTATTTTATCCTGATCATCAGGATGAACCAGAATCTGGTTATATCCTGAGAACCCATCTAGAATAGAAATACTTGAAGCACCTACTACCCTTTGTAAGATGTGATCCATTTTGGGCAAAGGGTAATTATCCTTCAAAGAAACCTTATTCACATTCCTCAAATCAACACATAATCTGATCTCTCCAGTTTTCTTCCTTGTGGGTACCAAATTAGGCACCCACTCTGAAAACCTAATAGGAGCAATTATTCATGCTTCATACATTCGTTTGATTTCTTTTTCAATTGAAGGTAACAATACAGGATTGATTCTTCTAAGTTTCTGTTTCAATGGTTTCTGATCTAGTTTCAGAGGTATTGTGTGCTGAATTATAGAAGTATCATATGATTTCAGATCTTCATAACTCCAGGCAAAGACATCCTGGAATTCTTTCAAAAGTTCAACATATTTTACTTTTTGATCAACAAGTAGAGATTTGGATAGCTTTATCATTTTAGGATTCTCTTCAGTTCCCAGATTATATTCCTCAATATCAGATTTCAATGTTTGCATTTTGGGTTTCTTTGGAATATCATTAGAGTCAAAAAGATCTTCTAAAGGAGTTAATCCTTTAGGCAAATGATTGTCTTTTAAATTAATGATCTCTGATTCCTCATCTATAATCTCATCAACCTCCATTTGTTTGAGGTCCTGCATTTCTTTTTTAGTGAACTTAGTTGGATGAAGCATTTGAATTGCATTTTCTTCTAAAATATATGTTTCTTGTTCATTTATTTGATCAGATTCAATGATTATGTCTTCATCTATGCTACTATTAGAAAATTCATTCTCTAAAGTCAAAAAATTGTTAATCTGATTATCATTTACAAAAACTTGCCAATTCTTGAAATTGTCGGGTGTAGTTGGTCTGTGTCTAATCTCAGCTGTGAACTGATGATTAGGTTCAAAAGGTAATTTACAAGTACTGGCAAACATTGCAAGACTATGAGCATGCAAATTTTGTTTTCTTGGAATTTTAGCAAGTTGAGCCCGCAGAAAAGTATTGAGAATCTCTACAACTGTTCCTCTGTATTCTCTGAGTCTGGGATTGTTTGTTAGAAACTCTCCATTAATCTGTTGAATGATTAAATCAGAATCACCTATGATAGATACTCTAATTGCCCCTAATTTTTTGACAAGTTTAAGCCCTAACAAAAGAGATTCATATTCTGCCATATTATTAGTGCATATAAAGTTTAATCTGTAAGTATGGCCCTCAGCATAATCATTCTCAAGGTTGTGTATCCAAATTCCAGCTCCCGCTCCTAGCTTGTTGACTGAACCATCAAATTCTAAATGCCAAAGAATTTCATGTTCATAATTAGTATCAGGGGTTTCAGGAACTTTCTTAACAGTGAGATCTTGTTTTTTATTTTCTTCTGACTTTTCTTGGGTATCTGATGTTTCCTTGCTCTCAGAGATTTCCTGGATTTTAACACTAGATTTTTGATTTGCAATTTCTTTTGGTTCTGTTGTTGGGACTTCTAATTCAATTGTAAGACAAAATTCAGCATTATAAAGAATAAATGAGTCCATATCAGAGTGCACTGAGTAGATGGGGAAATTTTCAGGTTTCTCTTGACTACTGACTACATATTTTATTAAGGTTTCTCTGTCTAGTCTCTTAGGTTGGTCGAATATTGAAATAGTAGCATATGACGTGTCTAATTGAAGAGATCCTCCAAGTTTTGCACCCCAGGATCTGGACAATAGCATACCATATTTTGGAGGAATATTTGCTACTACTATATCCATCAAAATTGTTTTTGCAGGGTATTGAACCAAATTAACACACAAGTCTTTGATTAATCCTAAACATCTCACCTGACTTGAATCTAAATAAAAGAGATATTTGTAAGGTCTGGTGATGTCTAAGTTTAATTTATCCATTACAGCCTTGGGCATTAGATTGTGAGATGCCCAGAATCAAGCATGGCATTATGAAGTATTTTATCATGTATATTCAAACTCACGTAAAATGGAGGAGTTCCTCCACTTTCTGGTTTTCCATTTACTTCAGGGCCAAAAAGTAATTTGGGTTGGTCATCAAAAACATTTACTGAGTCATCACTTCCAGTAATATTAAGTGATTTATTGATTTGGCTTCTGTAGACATCATGTTTAGCTAATTCAGACAATAGAACAACTATTTTTATTTTTCCTATTTCAACCTCCAGATTAAAATATTTTTCAGTTTGAGTTCTTGCATTTCGTATAGTTGGATTCTCTTTTTCTTCTATGTTTTCGGTATTTTTCTCCTTTTCAGGAGTGGGATTGTCGGCTGAAGTTGTTTCTGAATCAACTTTTGGAGGTTCCTCTACATTTCCTTTGGAAGGAAAAGTATTGGAAAGTTGTCTATTATTCGGTTGAGTATCGGATACATCTTCAATTATTGGGTTGGCAGGATTAGGATCTGATCTAGAAAGAATATGTACAAGGGAAGTATCTGTTTTACCTTTGAGGGATTGTTTTGTAGCCTTTTGTTTACTTGTTTATGGGACATCAATCCTTCTGCTCCTCAAATTGTATTGCTTATGGAATTCATAAACAGCTGTATCATATCCTTCCTTAAAATCAAATGATTCTCCTGAATGGCTTTGAAATTGATTAAGAATGTGGGCTTCTTGATCATCTTGAGTCAAGAAAATTTCTAGTTCGTTCTTACGTTCAGTCAAGTTGTTTATTTGATCATCTTCAATTGGTTTTTCAGAAGTTGAACCTTCAACATAATTTTCCTAGAATGGGGGCCTAATGTTTTGGTCAGGACTAGTTTTTCCAGTATTTTGGTTTTGATTCTTTCTGAAATTTGGATTTCTAACAGCATTGCTTGGTTGGCCATCCCAAGGAGATTTCCTTTCAATTGTTTCTACTCTATCCCCTAGCCTTTCAATTCCATTGATAATAGCATCCAGTTTCTTTTCAAAAGCTGATGGTTCTTCATTTAAAGGCATTCTCCTTTTAGGTCTGGCTCTAGCTCGTTTCTCTATCAGGTTGGCTTCAACACTAACAGTTATACTTTGCATTTATTCTAAATTTTGAGGGGCCCTTTCCCTGAGCTGATAGGCTATATCAAAATCAAATCCATCAGGGAATTTGATTAATACTGAATCTGGAGGTGGTCTAAGGTTTTTAGGAACAGCGTTGTAAGCTTCATTGAATCTAATGATATAATCTTGCACAGTTTCATTTGGTCCTCTTTTTAGTTTTCCAAAGTCTGATAAGATTCGAAGAGGATCTTTACTCTTTTCCCATATATTTAAAAATGTTCTATAAAGAGCTGGTAAGTCAATAATACTCTTTGCAGGAAGGGCTCTAAACCAGGTTCTGACCTCTCCAGTAAGGCTTTGGAAAAATATTATCATTCTTACATCATCAACATCTATTTCATAAATTTAAAAATAATCGGTCATTTTTTTAGTATGTTTTTGTGCAATGTAAGTACCAAAACCATCAAAAGGAGTGATTTTGCTTTGGTAGTCTTGGGGCATAGTCGCTGGATTGGCTGGTAACCTTAAGGGAGCATATTTGTTTGCCATTGGAAGAGATAGTGACGGAATAACAGGTGAAGTTGGTCTATGAGTGGTGGGTGGAGGAGAAGAAGGGGTGGATTGAGGTTGAGATGTTTGAGGGAATGTTGATGAATTTGGGGAGGCTGAAGTGATCACAAAAATGTTTGATGTCCCTTCAGAGGTAAGCTCAGATTGTATAGAATTTCGCAAATGTTTATCAAGATGTGTAGTAACAAATTCAAGTTGTAAATCTTCAAGAAATACTGGATCTGGAACCAAATTGGACAACTCAGATTCGGAAAAATTTACAAATAAAGATGTCTCAAACTGTTCATCAAAAGGTTCGTCCTCAAGATAGATCCACTTCACACGATAGGAAACTTATCTATAGAGAGGTTGAGAACTACCAAAACTTTCTTGAATATCTTGCCTTCTAAGAATCCTGGGGATCAGATTCGGATTTTCAAACACAGGTGGTGGATTTGGATCAGGATTAGACCTGGTGTAACGAGTCCTTTCTGAAGCCAATTTTTTAGGTGATATATATTTTTTGGTTTTTGTTTTAAATGGAATGAAAAATACAACTTCGACAATCTCTAAGAATTTTAGATATTGGATTTAAATTTTCTCAAAGATTTATTTGACTAAAGGAACTAATCAAATGTTTGAAACCAAAGTTCAGTTCATAAACTAGACCAGAGATAGACTGAAGCAGCATTTATTTACTATGCAATTGCAGATAAAAATTAGTTCAAAGGCTACCTAGCTAACTTCAAGCTCCGTCTGTAGTTCATAAAATAAACAATAGTAACAATGAAATTATTCAGGTCCCCAGTGGAGTCGCCACTATGTTATCACTCAGATTTTCCTTGAAGTTGTATACAAAAAGAAAAAGGTCCGAGGTAACCACAAACCAACTTTTAGGTACATAATCTAGCCAATCTGTACCTAGAGAGGGCTCTCTCTGTAAAATTTAGCCTTGTTTTGCAAGGTATTATGCTAGTTATAAAGTCTAGGGGTTTTGATTGAATTTAGTTGATGGAATTCTATAGCAGAGGGTAAGATTGAGTAGTTTCAGTCCATTGGGCTAATGGAGTCAAAAGGATGGCTGAACTGGATTAAGTTTCTTAACAAAGATGGTTTCACAAGGCAAGATAATCAAATAGGGAACAATTATAGATCTAAAGTGAATGGAATGGTATCAAAATGGATGAAGGGAAATTAAGAATCCTTCAACACATTTGAAAGAGGGGAATTGAGTGATTATCAATAAAGAGCAATTAAGTATTCTTTACTAAATAATCAAAATCAATAAACTAGAAAAACAGGAGCAATTAAGAATTCACTGTTTAAACCCGTTTAGAAGAAAACATTTAGAATAACAATGATTAAAATCAGATTACACTTAAGAACTTTCTGATTTATTCTTTTTCATTAATCATTCAGACATGAAACACAGTGATATAATAAACAAATATAGAACTTCAAAACATAAGAGAGATGACTTATTGATCCGTTTTTCGACTCATGAATCCTGTAAAAAGTCTTTGTGTCAATCCTTCATCCAACTAGCCATACGAAATTTCTCCAAAAATTACTTTATTCCAAAATGATCAATGTTACAACAATGTCTAAGAATCCACCCTCAATACTCCAATTGAGGGAGTATTTATACAAAAAATTACAAAAAATATCTCCTAACAAAATGAGATATAATCTAGGATGACTCATGGATATTTTACAATAAACTAGAGACAAATGGTCTCGTAGATAAGAAAAAATGATAACTGATGTTGTGTTGTTTCCTTATTTTGAGAATGTGCTGGATGCAGGCCCTATGATTTCGCTTTCTTGCTGTCATCTTGAGTAAATATGTGCTGCCCGTTTTGTTTTACTGATACTCTTTATCTCCACTGATACACTTTGACCTCTGCTTATCCTTTTATCCTGATTTATTGTAGTAAATAATCAAAAATTCATCCAAGGATAATATTTACAAAAGTTCCAACATCTCATCCCACCATTTAACTTCTGGTATCCTAGTCCTTTGAAGCTTTCTGAGATTTTCACCAGCCTCAGTATATCTGTAGAAGGTAGGCTGAATTGGGAAGAGATGCTTTATCTCATGTTCGAGATAAAACAAATTTTCCAATCTGTCATGAAGGTTTCTTCCTGTAGGCAATGCTGTTGTTGATGAACTTGTTGAGGAACTGGCCTGATTGTCAGCATACTTGTCCAATTTCTCAACATAACTTTCAAGGTCCATTATTTTATCCTCTGAAACTAAAGGACTGGGTAATCCTTTGTTCAACAGAATATCAAATCTTTCTTTGAAAGAAATAATTTCTTCTTGCATATCAGAGCATCTACGTTCTAAATTCTGTACCAGAGTTCTCTTGGTAAAAACTCTTTTAATCTCCGAGATTGTTCCTTTCCTATCTTGAATGCCCAGTTCTGCAAGTTGATGCTTGTTCTGAGTATTCAAAAAATGTATAAGTCTATTGGCTTCTTCGGGCATGTTTCCCAATTCTTCTCTTGCTCTTTGAATTTCTTCCACACCCAATTTAACTAAGTCATTCTGTTCATACATTATTTGAATTGAGGACCAGACATCTTGTATTGATTGAATGATGTTGTCCCAAAGAATTTCATTTATTTCTTTTAAAGGCTTCTCCAATGTGAGATCCTTTTCCAATGTTTTGACTGTTTTTTCTAACTTGTTTACCTCTCTTGTTTTATCTGCAACACTCATTTTTGAGAGATCATATTTGTGTTCTAAAGTGGCCAATTGTTCCTTTGTTCTGTAGAGCTCTATGACCTGAAGTTTCATTTCTTCCATTGACTTTTTTAATTCTTCAGTGTTCAAATTTGAAGTGTTGCCCTGTAACAATTCTATTGGCTGACCTGTAGTTGTTGTACCTGTAACTGTTGTACCTATGGCTGCTGCAGATGCTGGAATATTAGGTTGTTTGTCTTTCAATGCCTTTTCAAGATCTTTCTCAGTTTCATTAAGTTGCTCATTCAGTTTTAAGAGCAAGTCCATTAATTCTTGTTCATAATTTTGCTTCATCACTTCTGCAGTCTGTGGATGTCTTGACGCCGGTAACTTCAGTTGGTTTCTCAAAGATGAAATATCATCATTCTTTTTCTTAATCAAAGCTTCTATACCTTTGACATCCTTGGGATTATGTCCCAATCCAATGATTATCTCCTCCAAAGTCTTGATTCTGTTATCTTTAGCCCAAGAAGAGGATTTTTCCAGCTGCAATTGTGCATTGGTATTGTCCAAAGAATCCTGCAACTTTTGGTTCATCATGGATTTATCAGTAAGAGTAGAATAGATCATTTCACCTATTTTCTTGTGCAACTCAATTTGGTCCAAAGGATGAATATCCTTTGCTAGGACTTCAAAATTTGTTCTGATATAATCTGCATCTGTTTGAGGCTGCTGCACCTTGGGTTTGAAGTGACTCATTATCATTTTACCCTGTTGGATGTCATAAGCTGAAATCAATCTTTCTTGATTCTTAGGAGACATCTTCAAATATTGATTGTACACTTGAAGTCTCAGTGGATAATTTCTGGCCTTGATATTTATAAATGTTCTTTTGATATCCCAGGCATTTTTCACAGGTGGTTTGAAAGAATATGCTTCTACACTTTGTTGCCTTTGTAGTTCTTTTCTTTGTAAAGTAGTAGATGTTCCACTGACTATGTGTGTTTGTTGACTATCTTCTCTTCCAGGGCTATTAGGGATTTCTTGAAAAGATTCCACTTCTGGAAGAGGATTTAACTTTTGTTTTTTAGCACCAGGCTGTTCTGAAGACCCACTAAGAGGGGTAGCTGCTTCAGCAACTCTCTTTTTTCCCTTTTCCACATTAAGAGGAGTTTGTAAAATTGACACTTCTGGAACATTGGTCTGAGTAGGAGGAATCTGTACTTAACCCTATTCTTTAGAATTCTCAGGTTCCTCAGTCATTGTGAATTTTTCAAATACTTGTATATCAGGCTCCTTTTCTTTTCCTTTAGATTCCACTGTGGCCAATGCACTGATCTCCTGTATATTTTGTTGAGAAGTTCCAGCAGTGGAAGGACCAATACCTGTTATCTGCACCTGTCCAAAAGAGTCTAGGTCAAGAATCTTTTCAAGGTCTTTCATAAAATTTTCCACACTGACCTGCTCACTATATTGCTCTATCAATGTTCCTTCCATCCACTCATCCATATTAGCATATTGTTCAATTTCTAGGATTCTTTGATGCATGTATGGAGATAACTTATTTTTCATTCTTCTATCACAAATAAAGCTATTTGGGTCATAAGGAACCCAATAGAAACTTTTTTGTAATCTAAAATAGTCTTCTAATATTCTTTTAGCTTCTTTTGTAGCATCTCTAGAATTGCAGACAAAGGGACCTAACTGAATTTTAATCCTGAATTGAGCCTTTTTCTTTGCATTACAAAAATGAACTATATTTGAATTGATCATCTGCCTAAAATACTCTAATGCAAAGAGTCTCATTGGGACATATTTTGGCAATTTGAATGGGCATAACTCACACCCATATATTTTGATCTCCGTGTGATTTTGGTATAGGTACCAGTCACCTATCCAATATTGCTTTGAGAGCTGAAGAATTTTCTTGATTTCACTACTGAGTCTAGGAGGGGAGACTTCTGTCAACAAAGTGGTTTCAGGGTGTACAAATAGATAAATAAACTCATTGTAGGAATAAGGAGAATCAGGGGAATTATGAGTGATGGCAGACCAAAAGATCACAGACCTAGGATTTCCTTTGGCATCAAGCTTTTTAACATAGAAAGGAAAGTTCTCTGATTGAGGGTAAATCATGAGATGATAAATAACAGAAGAATATTTAAACACTCTCTCATTCTCAAATCTCATGAACTGATCATGGATTTTATCAGCAATGTAAGATGCAAAATCATACTTGACAGCAGGGGGCTGTCCAGGGGTAAAGATAGACAACAATACTAGGGTTAATTGATCACAATACTCACTAGTATTGAAACCCATCCCTGAAGATATCATATTCAGAATAAGCCTGCCTACATGAGTGAAAAAGGTATAACCATAAGGGAGAGGGCCTTTGGGTTGATGCTCTGGCAACATGAAGGTTAGGCAAAGACGATTCAACTCTTCTTGAGATAAATTGGTAGATTTCTCAAGAAATTCTCCTATGGACAGGGGAGTCAAGGCTTTACCAGGTTGAAATTGAAGCATTTCATTAATAGACTGAGCAGTTATGGGAAAGAGGATATTTTGACTTGGAGATAAAAATGCTCGTTGATTGGGATCATATTTTGCATGGCAGTAATGAATTAACTCAGGAAAAATGTGGACTGAGGGGAGAAGGTACATGGGAAGATTAGATTCCCAAAGTCCAACAATGTCAGAACCTTTCAAGTAATTATCTCGGCAATGGCAAAAAATTCGAAGAGGATTCTCACTGAGCACCAGGTCTTTGATTTGGAAATCTCTGTCTACCAAAGGTAAATAATCTAAATCTCTGTGAGGGGCATTCAAGGGGGTGACATTCAGAGCCACGGGAATTTCCATTTGTGGTTCTTGTGGATTCAGAAAAGAAAATTCTGCTTTAGATGAAAATACAGTCAAAATCACAAGTCTAGGAATATAATTGCAGTTCTAGGAATGAAAAAGACCAAACTGAACTCTGTTTCAGTTTTTAGTGTGGAATTAAAACAAAAAAACCAGGATTCTTTACAGAGTTCAGTGGGAATTTAGGTAAATACCTGTTTTCGAGCACTGAATAGTGTTTTAAATAGGCGCTGGCTATGGCAGATAAACTCTGGATTACTTGACTGTGATTTCTCTTCAGCGAGGTAGCAGTTGGCAAGCTTTGATAGTTAAATTCGAAATTCGTTTCCCGGGACACTGGTCACTGCATAGGATAATGAAAATGACGCGGGTTTGTTTGTTTTATTTGCAAAGTCAAGGGTGGCGGGTTTTTTATTATTTTAATGGATGACGTCAGCAGGTACAGAGGATGAGTCACGTGGGGTAGGCGGTAAGTGGTTTTTATCGCACCGCTTTTGGGGAAGAGTGGTTTTGGGCGGAGGGCGTGCGATTCCATACGATGAACGACGCGTGGCATGGAACTGTTCAGAAAACCACTTGGCCATCGTGCGTTATCATTCGAACGTGGATGGCTAGCGATATTGTTATTAACCGTTGATCTCCGATGAGTTAATCGAACGGTCATTGGGAAAGGGAGATGACAGGGATTTAATAGTGCGGGCCCGATGTATTTAATTATGAGTTAATCGTATCGGGGGCGATTTGATTGGCGGATAAGGTTATTAATTAACCGTGAGGGTTAATTAATCCCTTTTTAAAACGCGGAAAAGTGATCAGGAAAGGTTTGAAACATAAATTTAACCAAGGTTAGGGGGTCGGGGAAGGGAAAAAATACACATGAGAAGGGTTACTTTGAAGTTTGGTTTAAACAAAACTTCGTTTATTTTAAAACACGTAATAAAACATGTTTTAACTATTTTGTCAATGTATTCCTATTATATGGTAATTAAACCAAAGTAATCTAATTACCATAGGGGGCGGGATTAATATAAAGATATATTTTAGCCAAAAGGGAGTATAATGAGGGTGTTTTATTTAATCATGTGGGGATTAAATACTTTGACTAAAATTATAATAAATGGGTTTTTGGGTATTTTATATAAAAAGGAGTTATATATAATAGGAGAAGGTCATTCTTATAGGGATTTAAATAATAAATTAGAAATTAATATGGAAAATGAGGGAAGCACTAAGTGTAAAACATTAGGTTAATGTATTTAACTTATGCTTTCATGAATAGGGTTTTTGTGAAATATTGCATGATTTTCCTAAGTAAAATGGGATTTTACTTAGGAAAAGATTTTTTAGAGGTGAATGAATGTAATGATGAATGATTTTAAGTACTTAGGCTTTTCCAATTACTGGGCCGAGGGTCCGGTCCCTCCAAAAGTCAAGGAAATGCCTTGAGCCCCTTTAATTTTCAAATACCTTAGCACTTAGGGGAAATTACTGATTTAGGGAAAGATGAGAAGGGAAGTTAATCTGTTTGACTTTGCTTTGCCTTGAAATTCTTCCAATGTAGTGTTTGCCTTTGAAATTGTGATGAAAATAAAATTTTAACACATCTAGAGTCATTATCCATCACATCTAATTCTGCAACAACATCTACCTACCCTACCTACTTTACTCTACCATTTTTTCTTCTTTATTAGGGTGCACTTAGACTGGCAAACCCTTGTCACACTTTTTCTTTTCTTTTACATATGGAAATCTATCTAAATCTAACCTTATTACATCCAAGGGCTCAGATTAAGCTGTTGAGCTCCTTTTATTTACTCTACCTATCTACTTATCTGCCAAGATTAAACAGTTTGGTCACATTTTATTCTCTATCTCTAAAACATAAAATTGAAAGATGAACTAGCCAAGCTTAAACTGTTTGACTGCTCATAAATTGTTGCATAGGATACAAGTTGCACACAATTTTGTTTATTACATCAGAGAAAAAAGTAGTGGCATTTAGACTTGCACACTTTCCTTGGCCTTTCTTTTGGTGGGGTTCATTTTCTTTTACTTTTTGGCCATTTTTATTCTTTTCACTCTTTGATCTTTCTTTTAGGGTGTACCCTCTTTACATTTTTTAAATTTTTTGATTTTTTGAGAATGTGGAAACCTTTGCAACAAGAGAAGGTATGAACATATTACATAGCTCATCAAGTTAGTCATGAAATATGACACCTATTGGTATAGGAGTCTAACAGGTTGGAAGGAGTAGCGCAGAGCAGAGTAGCAGCAGCGTAGAAGCAACAGCAGTGCATAGGCTGATGTGACTTCAGCAGCGCAGAGCAGAGTTGCAACAACGCAGAAGGCTTCAGAGGGACAGAGCAGTGTAGCAGTAGCATGAGAGATTTCAACATAAGGGGTTGATCTGACTTTAGTAGTGAAGAGGGAGTATTCTTACGCAATGCAGAGCTGTAGTTGTGCATCATCCTTTAGATGCTAGCGCAGATCTGTAGCCTTTGGAGCTTAAATGATGAGGATGCATCCCATCTGACCTATATGTCAAAGATTGGGCATGAGATTCAGTTGTTTCTCTCAATAACTAAAGTTTCAGTGCAACATATCAGCAATGGAAGTGCTATGAGCATCACAGATGCATCATATTGAGAGGGAGCTGCAATACAGAGGTTTCCATGGTAGTGGCAGAGTCATGGGTTGTAGTACATAATGGCAGCAGTAGTGCACAGTTGAGTGGTAGCAGGACAAGCTCTAGCAGCACATAACCAATACTCCAAGTCTTGTAATGCATAGTGTGATGTATTGATAGAGCACACCCTTGATGCTAAGAGGGAGTGTTGAGATTTTTTGTATTTTGGGTAGCATCAGTTGTGCTATAGCTCCCAAATTTTGTGGAGGGACTAGAGTACACTTGATCTACAAGACCCAGAATTGATTTGGGAAATTTCATCTGGTTTAGGAGATATTAAATTAATTAATTATTTTAATGTATTTCCTAAGTTAAAACTTAGGGAACTTAAATAATTAAAGTGAATTTAATTAAACATGTGATGGAATTTTATTAAGTCACACAGATCAAGATTTATTTTAATCTTATCCATTACTTCAAGATATGATCATGGTTGTTGGTTTCCCAACGAGAAAATTATAAAGGAAAGGATTGGGGTCATTTGTAAAGACACATAGAGACAAAGCACTAAAGCTAAGATGAGATTCTAGGGCGAGTTCGCTAAGAATTCTCAGAAGTTTTTTAGCTGCAGGTAGGGGAATTTAGGCCAAGGGTCTGATCTAATCCAGGGGTCTAGAATCAACGAGAGGCAGAGATCAGCTCAGAGAGGCAGCGCAAAGAAGTAGGAGAGAAGCAACGGGAAGGGCAGCAACTGCGTTATGCAGGTGTTGCGCAATACCTCAAGGACAATGTTATTTTCTATAGGAAACCCTCAAGGGTTACGCAGAGACACTAAGGGGCAGCGTAAGGACTCTGTCACCCAGTCTAGGGTAACGCATCCCTTTCTGGAGCAGCACTAAGGGACGCAAAGGCTTCAGGGGCAGCACTGGAGTTTCTAGACCCTATTTTTGACTGAGTTCTATAAATCCCATTTGAGGGTGTGGATCAGTCATTATTTTGGCCGTAGATCAGCCAGTGATCTGTAGATCTATTATTTCTTTGTCGAGTTTTCCAGATCTGGAACATAGGCTTGTTGTGTTTAGAAAATCCTTAATAATAAAACCCTCCAGCAGCCAGATGGCCAATTTTCCCGTTTTGGGTTTTTCCGAGGACTATTTGTCCAAAAGTAATTGTGTCACTTTGTCTATGTGTGCATGAAATTGTTCTAGATCTAGATTGGTGGAGATATGTTGTGTGTTTTTCTTCGATTTTAACTTGAATTTTATTCAGTTAATAACTTGTCTAAGTAGGAGGAGCATAATCAGATTAACAATAATAATTTATGCATAAAGTGTAAAGATTTAGAAATTTCCACACCCCAATCCATTAACCCTGGATTACAACATAATTGTATTTACCTTGACCAGATCTTCAGAATACCATGGACAAAAAACCATCATACCCAAAACCATATGCTAAACCCATGCACAAAACAATACGTAGGTCCGCCCACCTAAGATAGGGTCCAAAAAAATATTTCCTGGGGTGCCACCCCATACCCCGTGCAGGGGGGTTCTTTCCACCCTGCTAACCCCTTCACAAGGGGCATTGCACTCGCCGTGTGACCCCCTGTTGTGACCAGTGTAATGAAGGGGGGTCTTCCACCCCCCATCTTGCCCCTGCTACGCACGTGAGCCTAGTCGTGGAAGAATATAACACACACCCAATAGGTATCCTGTACAACTTATTTCCCAAATTAATAATAACAGTGCGAAGCCTAGACTCATACAAAACATGACACTTCCACAAGTATGGTTGGCCTAATAATACATCACAAACTTCAATAGGAGCAACATCACACATTACCTCATTTGTGAAGGGCTTGATGTTGTAGGAAGGTGGCACTTCTCGCTGATATGGAGAACTCATCTTTGGTGATGCCACTCAATGGTGTACGACTAATAGTCTGTTGTTTTTGGTAGGCCCAACCACTTCATGAAATCTTTTGAAATGAGGTTTTTTGGCACTCGCTGCCAAAAATGAACTGCAGCGGAGAACCCTTCACCCACATCTAAGAATGGAAGAGGTGCTCCCCTTCCTCTAGATCTTCAAGCTCATCCTTCTATATATTGGTAGTGGAAATAGTGGCATTGGGCTCCCTGTCAATAATCTACTTCCCTTTGTCATTTCCCTTGTCAGGTTCTGACTTAGAGTCAGAACGTGCATCTAATTCGGAAGCCTTCAGCTCGTCCACCACTGACTACTTGGCCCGACACTCACTTGTGTTGTGAGTGGGGCTCTGATGGAACTCACACCACTTTCCCATGTTCTTCTTTATCTTTATGGTGTTGGTCTTTGCTTGCGTTTCAGCGAGTTGTCTTGGATTTCCCTACCTTTGCTTTGTCCTTTGTTCTATAGTTTGGGGGTGCCTTTCCCTTGATTCATATTCATAGATCCAAAGTCTCGCTTCTTCTATTTAAATTTCCAGCACCAATGAATCAAACAAGAAGAAGCCATAAGGAATGAGGGGCATGGAAGCCATAAAGAATGAGGGAATTTTTTCTTAGGCCTTTATAAGGTTCGACATTCTAATACAACATGGGCATATGTTATGAAATCATTTTTGTGTTAATATCCCCTTTCCCTTCTCATACTTACTAGTTCTTTTAGTCTAGGGGCATGGCTTCCAACACAAGAGCAGAGGTTTTGGCCCGATGGGGTGCCCTTAAATGTTCCTCGTGGTTTGCGATGGACGATATTGCAGTGCCAGGGGATTCAAAAGTGACCATTAATTGGATAAAGAGAGAGAACTCTCATGTTATACCATCAATATCCCATTGGCTCATGTAAATCCAAGCTATGAAGGAAAATTTTCACTTCATTACTTTTTATCACATCTTTATAGAGCAGAATTCTTAGGTGGACCTGCTTTCTAGGAGGGAGATCTCTATTTTTCCTAGACAGATCAGGTTCAAATTCCTTGATCATGGATCAATCATTAGCTCTACATCTTTTATTTTTACATGATGGAAGTTTTTATTTATTGATTTCTCCCTGTGGAGAAGTAGATTTAGATGCTCTTATTTTATTTTATATTGGTCCCGGGCTTATGCTGCCAAACTTGTTTGTCTCATAGGATTCTTTCCCTGTTTTTTTTTAGGTGGGTTTCTGACCCTATTTTGGCCGTGGAATTTTTTTCATATCTGATATAACTTGTTTATGAATTATTTTAATTATCTCCTATTTGATTAATTTCAAGGAATTCCATTTCCTTCTCAATGTATCTGTTAAAAGAACTATGGTACTTAAACACCAAATGTTTCTCTGAATATTTGATACCCAACTTTGTGTGTAGGGTATGGAACATATTCATCATCTCATGCACATATTGATCCCTTTGTTTCTGCAAAATAGTCCATATTATGTACTTGACCTCATAGCTCCCCACAGGGTAATATTGTTCAAAGTTTTTGTGGATGAAAACAAAGAGGGTTCTCTTTCATCCCTCTGTTCACAGTAGGTTTCCCACCAATCCTTGACATGGGGGGCAACTTTGAAGAGTGCAACAATAATCTTTCCACTATCAAAAAAATCATGAACTGAAAAATACCCTTCCAACAGATTTAACCATCTATCTACGATGTCTGCATCTATTTGACCTTAAAATGTGGGAATTTCAAAGTTGTCTTGTGCCTTGAAGGGAGTGGTGCCTCTAGAGTTACAGTTAGATGAATATGCATCGCTTGTGGCATCTGTCAAAGGATATGGGAAAATTTCTCCATCATCATGTTTCTCTGTTGCTCAAGGGGTTCTTCAAGAAATATTTTGAAAGGATCTCTTACTCCCTTGTCTTTATTTTCTTTTGCATGGGAGTCCGTCGAGGTTTGGAGGCTAGACTTGCAAAGTTTCAACCAGTTCGAGCCCTAAATCCTTGTACCTAACCTTGTTAGGGACATACAAATAAAAATAGAGAAAGAGAAAACCTCTCTCACACCACTGATATGAAATTAAAGATGAACACAACATAATACTACTATAACCATAAATATAGAGATGCAGTAGAAATAACGCTTCATTTCATTAACAACAAAGCACTGAAATATGATTACAAACATAATTGAAATAAAATAGCTCAGGTGATGGTAGCTTATCTCTAAGAAGACACGTGGAGGATACATGTCTCTGAACTGTATTAAAATGAGGCTCAAGGGACTTTTTATTATTGAACAACAATATAAAACCATAAACGTCCAAAACCCTAACCCAGGAGATGGAACACCAAGAAATTGTGGGCCCCATTGGGGTTAGTTGGGCAACAAACTTCTCAGGGTCGCAACTTGGTCATATTATCTTTGTTTGTTGCGTACGATACCTCTTTAGAAACATATATTTGAGTACTATAGGATTTTCCATGGGCCCTTAAATATGTTTATGGGATTTCCAGAGACCTAAAATCATCGTTTATGGGGTCAAAACTACTCCAAAAGTTCACAACCCGAAATGCTAAAAATAGAAAACATTGATATAAATAAGGAAACTAATGAAATTGACAGGAGGTCTAGACGGAATAGACGGGTGGTGACCAATATCCACTTGGATCAATTGGTTTTTATATTACCATGTTACATGTGTCCTTGGTATTCGCATAACCAATGTATTTTCTTGTGGTATTTGTTTGGAGATTACCATGGTACAAGTGTCTTGGGTATTGTCATAACCAGAATATTACCCTATGGTATTCACTTGGATAATTGTTGAGGACATTTTTCCTTTTAATTATGTAAAAAAAAAATAGTGTTTTTGGTTCTGTCTTCTTGAGAATGTGAGAGTATGCTATTGTAAGTGCATTGAGAGTGAGTAGAGATTGCAGCATATGCTCACACAATATTGCAGAGTTATACCAGAGTTGTGTGTGCATATCATAGATCAATTTGAGGATAAATTTATATATTTTGTATTGCAGGTAGCAGTGTTTAGAGAGGAGAAGAATTGGCATATTATGATGAGTTAGATAACAAAAATTGGTATGATAAGAGAATAATTTACCTCCTCCGAGTCAAAGTTTTTGGTTCAGATTTTATGTGCAGAATGATGGTGTTGTTGGGTTGCTGATGTTAACCAGATTGAGAACCCAGTTTGAAAATATATGAAATGTGGTTCGCATGGAGGAAGTGAAGGTGTGGATGCCTCTAAGTACATAGTGATTTGTCAGATTCAATAGAATTAATAGATCTCTCCATAGAATAGGAGTTTCATAGTCTAAGGGGAGTTGGGTGAGGATTGTTGATCGTGGTGGCCTTCAACAGATGGTAGTATGTAGATCCATGAGAGAAGAAAATTTCCTAACTGTTAGGTGCTAGAATATTGTGAAGGAAGCCAAGTCTTCTCGCTTATGGTTGTAAGTTATTCCATGTAAAATATTGTTCAACATATTAATATAATAATTAAGCAGTGTAGCAGTAGCAGGTTGGATTTCTCTTGAAAGGGTTTCCACCATAAATTCTTATGTTCTTGTGTGTGCATGGTTGTGTTGATGTTTTTCATGGTTATTATTATTTGAGTTTATTTCTAATTTCATATTCAGTCAAGCTAATGTTATGAATGTGAATGTATATTTGATATTGTGGTAAAAATATTTAAAATTGAAATAAAGGCCATTAATACTGATTCACCCCCTCCCCCTCTCAGTAGTGATCTAGTTTCCAATAATTTGTATCAGATCTCATTCTCTTCAGTGAAGCTTGACCGCTTGGAGAGTAGATTGTGGATCATGGCCAAAATCAAGAAGAGGATGTCTCAAAATACAAAGGTTTTGAAAAAAGAAAATATTCAGTCCATTGCAAATGAAGAAACAAATTCTAAAATTTCAGCCAAAACAACTATGTCATGAGGTAATATTTTGAAAGAATATTTTAATTATGATTTTTATGATTCTATTGATCTACATAGTGGAGATGAGATGGATATTGCAAATTTTATGGTTGAATATGAATCAACAATGGTTATAATAAAAGAGTTAGCTACTAAAGTGGATAGTCTAACCTCTTCATGTAAGGATCATAAAATAATTTTGCATATTTCTAATGGGAAGGATAATGGATTAAGAGAAGAGATCAATGGATTGAAAATTTATCTTGAGGAGGAAAATAAGATTAAGGAAGAAATGAAAAAGAAATATAGTGAAAAGAGGATGAATGTGAGAGATTGGAAGCAGAAGTGGTTTCAGTGAGGAGTGATTTAGAGGAGAAAACCACTTTCTCATCTATCAAGCCAAATTTCAACATGTATAAAAGAGAAACCAATTTAATTGCATCTACAAGTAAAATCGATGATAGTAGTTGCAAAATCATTAAGAAGGAGAGCCATCAACACAACCAAAAATCAAAGAAGGAGCTCAAGGAAGATAAGCCCAAGGTTATGTCAAGAAATAATTTGATATCATTTTCACATGTGAGATGCTTCAACTGCCAGAAGCTAGGACATATTGCAACAGATTTTAGATCCATGCAACCAGAGAAACAATGGTGTAAAATATCCCATCAAGCAAATATGCAAGGAAGACAACCCAATTCACGAAGTTAAGCCAAAATTAGGTATACTGGTAATTTTTATGGTTATTTCTACTCATGCAATGATTTTTTCCATAATTCTATTGAACGTAGGTTGGATGCAAATAAGAGTAGAATGAATAATGGGAGATATGAGACCTTTCCGCCATTTTTATGGCACATCAGGTAGTATGTGTGTGACAATATTAGTCATATGGTGTAAGACTCCAATTTACTTGAGGCCACCTAATCAAGGAATGAAGAATATGAAGGATAGGCTAAGTATGAGGACAACTAGACATTTTCATGTAAGATAAGAACCACTCAAAGTTTGGAGGAAGAAGGTGAAATAATGATCTGCAAGAGGAAATTGAGGCTCACATGGCCTCAGGGGGAGCTATGGTACATCATGATTTTACATGGTAAATTATTGGAGGTGTTTTTGTAGCAAGAGAAATGCACATGAATATATTTTCCTAATGAGAAGTTATTTTGATGATTTCATCTAGGTTTATTGATGCATGTCATTTTTTATGGTATTTTATGATATTATATTTGTGTTACTAGTGATATATCTACAGAAGTTATTGTGATCATCATATTTAATGTTGTGATGAGTGGAGATGACACATGTTTAGGGGGAGAATTTCATATGCTTCCAATAATTCTAATTTTTTTATGGCATCATGTTTCCTTAGAGGAGTTGGTTATTCATTCCATGCTATGTACTTATTTAACATGAGGTTTTTGCAGGAACTTGAATTTTGGTTATGCATGGATTATATGCTACCTACATTAGTTGACATGAATACAAATAGTATTATGCATTTTGGATTAATGATATCATGTATGTGTTGGTGCCATGGAGGTGTGTCGTATAGTTGCTTGCATAATTTATGTGTTAGATATTTGCAGTCTATATGCAGAAAACTAGAGGTTGATCATAATGGATATATTTCATATTATTTTTTTTGCTACATATGGTGTTTACTTGATTATCACATGTCATACCATTAGTTTGGTCACTTTATAATTTTTTTCAGTGTTGGAGATTTTTCCTTGAGAAGATATTGTTCATTGACTTATTTGTTTCATGAGATGATCTTATTGCTCCCTGATTTTTTAATCCAGAGACAAAACTTGTTATGTAGGAGTATGGGTTCATGTTGTTAAGAAATTTGGTATTCGATGTCTACATTTATAAGGATGTATGATGGGATACATATTGCTTCTATCTCCACAATATTATATTTATGTTTTTATTGTAAATTCAATTTATGTTTCAGATATTCATTCTATAAATGATGGTTATTGTTGTTTCCATGCATAGTTATAAAGAGTTAATATATTGGGCTGATTGGTGTGCTATGTTGTTGGTTCTTGATGCTACTGAAATATTAAATTTATGGTTGGTGATTTGGAGAGCATGGCAAATTTCTCTTATGTGGTATATATTTGACATCATCTTGTTACTATAAAGAGGACATGATGTTGATAATATTCCCTATTTACTTGCATTATGACATTGTATTAAACATGCATTGATGAGAGGATTGTTATGATAACCCTATATGAGAGAGTCTCATTATTGTATGTTTCATGCCTAGAGTTGAGATAAATGTTTGGCATATGTGTATAGTGAGTCATAAGATTTATTCCAACTATGTATGGGTTGTTAGTAGTGTTGTTAAAACCATGTATTTCATGCATTACTCATTTGCACTCTCATACTTATCATAGTGGGCCATCTAGAGTCATGTATGCATTGAGAGAGAGTTATGTGAGTCATGGTTTAGCCATATGTATAGGATTATTGATGTCATTTTACAATCATGTATTATATTTTATAGTCATTTCATAAGTCTATGAAGCCCTATACTCTATTGCATATCATTTGGTCATAGTCATTGGTCCATGTGGAGTAGCCTATTGAATATGGCAAGGAGGTATTGACAAAGATATATATCAATTCATATTCAGCCATGCATTAGAGAACTTTTGAGGTCTAAAATGGGCCTCCTAAGAAAAATGTACAACCAAAATAGAATTTATAAGAACCAATAGGATTAACAATGATGATGTCAACCATGGAGGATGGTTCACCATTTTTCAGGTAAAAAAGTAAAAAAATTAAAAAATAATAAAATAATAAAACTACTTTTTCAACTTGTATTTTAAACTTATCTCCCTAAGGTTTTACTTAAATTTCGAGCAAGAGTACTTTTTGGATGCAAAATTTAATTCCTCATCCGAGGAGTACCCATGGTGCATACTATTGATGAACCCTGGTACAAGAAAAATGAGAAATACACGAAAAAAACGTGATTACAAACACTTTTTTCATGTATTTCACATTTTTCATGTAGCAGGGTCCATCAAAAGTATGCAACATGGGTACTCCTTGGATGAAGAATCAAATTCTGCATCCAACGAGTGTTCCCACTCGAAATTTGAGTAAAACCATAGGGAGATAAGTTGAAAAAGTAGTTTTTTCTTTGTTCCCTCTAAAATTTGGTGATGTAATCTAATCTTATTTTATTATTTCCACTATTATTTTATAATTTCCTTAGGAGACCCATTTTAGACCTCAAAGCTCCACTAATGGATATTTTTGCATTCAGTGGAGTATGGATGGCGATGTCGTTGTAAGCCTATCATCGTGAATTTGTTTCCACCATGTTTTTCTTCATATGATGTTGTTGTTGCCCATTGAGATAGGAGAGAGAGCACTTGATTGAGATACTACTGCTGCTAATATATGAGTTTTTTTTTGGTTGGATAGTATAATGTGGAGAGGATGTATTTGTTATTGTTGCTTTAGAGTTGGTTTGATATATGTTGTTGTTTCTATAAAGTTAATCAAAGTTTCTTCTACTAGTTGATCACATTATGTTGTTTCTAATATGTGTTGGTGATTTGATCTTCTGCTACTATATATCATGTATTTTTCTACTGTTGATAGGAGATGTACATTGTTTCTCTACCATTTTTTTTATCAGGAATAGCTTGTGTCTAGGGAGATTTGATTTCACATTTTTTTTTCTACTATGTGTAGGAGCGTTGTTGTTATTTTCATCTTTCAGTATTGTATCCCATTTTTCAAAACCTGCATATGGTTTTTGAGTGGAGTTTCTGTTTTTTTTTATGGATCACATTGCATGAATATGAGAATATAGAATCTGTCCTTAAAATGTTTCTCTCTTTTTCCACTGATGTCAAAGGGGGAGAATGTGAGGATGGAGGTCAGTTTTCAGAGGATAGTTTCAGATGGTTGGTTCAATGGGGGTTGCCATCAATGCTAATGGGGGCAATTGTTAGCATTGATGTGTGTTGCAGTGTTACAAATGTATTGTTTGTTGGCATTGATTTCAACCTAGTAGCACAAGTTATAGGAGAGTTGGTAATCACTTATTTGTTTGGCTACAAGTGGCTTGTACTTGGTTGATGTGTTGCATTCATTTTGGCATGTCTACTAGAATATAGATGTGTGAATGGATCTATGATTTGTAGGTGTTGCATAAAGAGTGTGAATAGAGGATTTCATGGTCCTCATGATCATGTTTAAAAAAAAAAAAACCATTCTTTCTTACTTATGAAATATTTAATTGTAAGTTACATAATTGTATGATCGATTAAGGGGCCTCCTCAAATGTTATGCCACTTTTGGTATGCAAGAAAATAAATGCTCAAATGAAACATTCTAAAGAAAAAATTGTTCAACTCGATATAAAAAAATGTAAAGGTAGTAGGAAAAATTATGGACATACTTATTAGATTATCGTCTAATCGCAGGGTTCACTAGGTAATTTACATTGTTGTTCCAAACATTCCTGAAGCATATAGTTTATTCTTAAGTCAGGATTGGATGCAACATTTGAATGGATACATGTCTATATATATGACACATTTGTGGTTTCCTTGGAAAGGAGAACCCAAAAAGATTATAATTAATAGAGGGAAATGTATGTGTCATGTTGTAATGAACCTTGAAATTCCTAATGAACCAACGATGTTTATTGGTTATTTTATTATTGATTCATTCTTTGGTAATTTTGTTGTTGATATTTCTCCTTTTACAAATATTGAACAACAATTTGAATTTTTCAACTGTCAATAAGTTAGTAAAAACAGATAAAAAAATTCTTGAATTTGATTCTGATCCTAATTTTGAATTATGGTCTTTGTATTTTGATGGGTCAATGTCTAAAGAAGGTGCAAGTGCAAGATATCTCCTCTTGGATCCTAGAGCAAATAAGAAATTTATTTCTTTTAGGCTTGAGTTTGAGTGCACTAATAACATTGTAGAGTATGATGCACTCATACAAGGACTCAATAAGGCTTTGGATCTTGGAATTAAATGTCTAAAAGTGTATGGTGATTTTGAAATAATCATCAAGTAGGAAAAAAACACCATTCATTTCCTTTAGGCTCATTTTAAAAATGATCAAGAAGAGGTATGGGACTTGATTTTGAAATTTTATGCATTTAATATTGTTTCTATAGCTAGATATTTAAATCAAGAAGCTAATATGCTATAAAATATGGCATCTATATTAATTCGAACTGAAGGATTCAAGGCTAATTATTTTTCTATTTATTTATTGTTTAGACCATACATACCAGATAATGTAACTAATTGGCAGGTCTTTGACCATGACCAACATATACATGAGTTTTGTTGACAACGTTGGACTCACCAACATTCATGGGATCTCCCCGATATGAAGTCCCAACTAGACCTCAAAAAATTTGGATTAGGAGTCCTATTAGTGGGGCATTAATGATCTCCCTTGTTATTCAAAATGCATAGAGTGGTGCACGGTCTCTTTGGTGAGAAAAAGTGTGTGACCTTGCAGAAATTCAAGTGTGATGCATGAAGGTTACAACACACAAAGGGAAAAGGAAGTTTTACCCTTAGAATCCTGTAATAGTACACATCTTGGAAGGGACACACGAGCATACTGACATCACATGAACTAACATGCAAAATAGTCCACAAGTTAAGGTGACGGATTAATACATCAACATGTATCCAACAAGATTCATACAAATTCAAAAAAAATAGTTCATAATCATATGTATAAGTTAAAAAACATACATCGCAAATAAAACAAGATTAGTCCTACTATATTCACAATATATGCATGAAAGAATGTTAGCTCTGAGTTTTATTAAAAGCGAAGACTCCAGTCATACATACACCATTGATGAACCACTTGCCCCAATAGTGGAATGTGAAGTTAACAACCCCTGGTCCTATAAAGAAGTATACTCCCTCTATGTTATGGAGAAGCCAAGGCTCTCACCCAACTCCCAAGCTCTTCCTAAGCCTAAGACTAGCCAAAAGCTTCACTCCCAAAATCCCGTTACATGAGTTATGGGGACATATTTATAAAAAAAGGGGGGGTGACTCTTCAAATGCCCCTTTGTGACTCTTGGAATCCCCTCATGATTATCTCTGTCATATTTTTCATTCAATTTTGTCTATCAAAACCATTATGTTAATGTTGGAAACAACTGTCATAACTTAAGGAACTGTTAATGTGATAATTTGTGTAAGAGAGGTTATAGAGATGTGGAGAGGGGGTTAGCTTACGAGATAATTGAGAGTCTGTAACAATACTTTTTTAAGCCATTTTAATTTAATGTAATTCACCTTTCTAATCCCTTCTTGAGTTGTGATTCTATCATAGGCCTGATCAGGGAGTTGGTTCTGCTCTCTTGACCAAGTGCTGTTGAATTAATGTGTGTTAGTTTATTTTATTGCATTGCATCTTTCCTTTAATGTTGTAATGGTTTAATTTGATTGTTGTGAATCTTAATGTTGTGAATCTAGTCGGTATTACATTTGATTTCCGCTATCATTTTCATTTCTGTTACAGTTGATTGTTGTTTTGCATAGTCTATTGAATTCGTGATTGATACGAAATTGTGTAATTGTTACCTGCATATACTTTTCATGTTAGCATTGCAATAACGAAACACATCCGAAATTGATAATTAATGTGGGAAAGGTTGAATAATATCATTAATACTTGGACACCAGCATTTTCAAAAATAGAATTGTCAACACAAAGGGGCTTGCTTCATATGTATTGCAATGTAGATTATGATAAGAGGGAAAAATATTATTTTTACAATGAAAAGACTAAATATACATCAGCATAGGTTTTTTCTTAATGGTTCATAGACCCAGGTTCAATGTGGCTACACGAACCAACAAAACCCACTATTATCAGCCCATTCAGCAACGATATGATTGCACAGACCGAAGTCTCACCCAAGGAAATATAGGGGGATGCTAGAACTAGGTTCTACATCGAGAGGGATAGTGGACTATGACTTTAGGGCTTCAATTCCTTTCTATACTCAGCAGAGCTTCACAGAGAATATTTATCAAATATGCCATAGCTTTTCAACACATATATTCAACTTACTTGCAGACTGTGCGATCTTACTTATACAAGTGTAAAGAAATGTAAACAACCATAAATAGAACTTCTCTATGATAAAATATAACATAAAATACAAGTAAAAAAAAATATCAACTTAAAACACTGATTTGTCTTTAAGAGTATTTCATTAATGCTCAGATATTTATCATACAATCAATTCCACCCTACGCACTCAACGGCAAGGGTCTGCGCTCTCAAATTCAAAATTCCTAAGGTATCCGCGCACTCAGCCGTAGGAGCATTTCTTCTAACCCCAAACCACAGACTCAGACTCAAAATAAATTTACATCCAAGTGCATCTCATCAATTCTCTATCACATCTTATCTTCGAGATCTATCCTAGACTCCTTATATATTATTTTACATTACAATACCATGGTCTGAAAACCATGGGCAGAGTTCACTGTTCACAAAATATTCTCATCCCATTACAAAAAAGTGGCTTTCACCAACCCCAAAGCCCCTAAGACTCAAAATGTACTTTGCGTTCCACGCTCTGCTCCTTGATCTGTAGAGTCTGTCTCTAACTTTATTCTTCGAGGGGTACTGTGTGCAATCGGCTCCCAACACAAACCTGTGACTCATACAAAGCCACAATGCAGTTGCACCATATATCTTCACTTTGATGCCGGTCAAGGAATCATTTAGTGGTGTAATCTCTTTGGCGCACTAATTTTCAAAATCTCGGACCTCGTTGAGCAGCGTCTTAGTAAATAAACCAGTTTTCTTCTGCTCGAATCCTCTCTGTAATTGATGCAATGCTTTTAGCTTATTTTATGTAGTTTGGGAAAGTTGAGTGGCCTCAGCTTCCCATGGCTTCATTCGAGTTGTAATGAGATGTTGCTTTCTGCACAACTCATCAACCTTCTCCTGCAAGAATTTACCCTCTTGGAGATGGGTATATCGCTGCATCGACACTAAGGTCTTTGGTGTGACCTTAATTTGGTCCATTTTTTTGAGTTTCTCATGAAAATTTTCTTCTATCTTATACACCTGAGGGTCCTTCTGCACTAAGATCCATACATCCATGACATCTCTTAATACATGCATGCACTTCTGGATCGTGGATTTAATTTGTTCAGTGGTAGCCTTAAGATCTATTGTGTTTTGCTCCCAGATTTATAGAGAAGTGGGAAGCTTCAATTGCAGTTGCAACTCAAATATTTGCATCTACATTTCGAGGCACACCTCATCGACCTTGGCTTTGGATTCCTTCACTATTTTCATGAGCTTGACCACTTTCTCCTCTGGCGCAGTTGTGGCCTAAATCTGGATCTATGGTAGCATGCTACAAGCCTTGGAGATCGCTTCCTCCAACCTCTATTTGTGCCCAGCCTTAGCATCACGCTCTTGTACAACCATCTGCTTTTCATCGATCATTCTCAGTCTTTCCTTCCTGGCATCTTGAATGATTTACAACACATGTTTTTCCCTCATTTGTAATTCCTTAATGACACCTTTGTGGAACTTGTGAAATGTCTGTAGTGGCAACACGACGAGGTTAAGTCGTGTGTTCTTCTAGTGCACTGCCTACTTCATCTTCTCTACAATATCAAACCTCAATGTGCTCGTATGGATTGGCACCATGCATGTATTAGAGGTTAGCGCCAATTCATTCGCTACTGTGCTTGCACATGTTTGTGCCAAGGTCATTTGAGTCACGCTTGCCTGAACTACACTCAAATGAACCTACAAGTCTTTTAGGCCCCTATGAACGTTTTCCAACACCTTCTTTTATTGTCCTTAAATATTACCCTAGATGTGATTCGTGACGTTCTTGACAATATCACCTATTTCTTTGAGGTACCCCTTAGTGAGGACCATTACTTCCAGGTCGGCGGACCTATCAAACTTCACCTTCTTCTTCGTGTCGTGCTTATGTGGTTTTTGCCTCTTGGTAGTAAAAGGGTAGGGCGGTTCGGATGGATCTAGGTTTGTATCATCTCCAAAAGCATCACCCCCTCCTATTTCAATAGTTTTTATTTCTGTCCAAACTTTCGATGTTGTATCGGTACTGCGTGAAAATGTTACTTTATTTTGTAGCTTCTCAATGTCCTTCTCTCCTGTCTTTACAAAGGACTTCACACTGCTCATCCCTTCCCACTCTGTGCCTTCAAAAAGCAGAGTTAGCTAATCATTCATCCATGCAATGATGATGGCCACTACATCCTCTTCTTCGACTACGTACGAAAGCTCGTACTAGACCCCAGCAAGGTCCTTCTTTTACTTAATGTGAATGTGGTGGAAATATTCCTTGAAATCCACGACCTGCCGATATTGGTTCACAATGCTTGGTGATAGCCGAGGCTTTTGGCTAATCATGGTGTGTAGACCCATTTTGAATCCCACCCAAAAAAAAATTGTTTTCGATGACCCTGGATGGCTCCTTCGAATGCCATAACGAGGCATATCTAGCAGCCTCGCATAGATTGGGGTTCAGAGTGGGGAACTATGCTTCCTCAGGTTCCCTCTAAGCCATCAATGCTATCAATAGAAAGATCCATGTATAGTGGAATTGTTTTCCCTCTTATTGAGCTTCCTTGGAATCTTCGAGGAACTCACTACATAGATACTCTGCCTAATTATAAATTGTGCCTTTGGCGCACTCCGCAGCCCATGATATTACCATCGCAGATGGATTTAATTGAATAACCTCGAGTTCCCTTTGTTAGATTGAAATATTTCTTCATCTTATCTGCGAGTTGTTTTTCTTGATCTTGGCCCACGAAAGCTTATACGGGGTCTAAGCTGAGGAAAGGAAGGATTGTAATCTTCTATATTAACATCGTGTCAATAGGGATCCTCTTCCCTAGCCAGAATAATTTTTCATGCACTAATGCCAATAGTTGTTGTACACAAATCATGTTAATTATTCTTCGCCCAAAGTCTGTCACATACAACATGTTGAGTATCCCTGCATCCTAGATACCAAATACCCACTTCATTGCCTCCAATATTAATGTTACTCCGGCTTCATAAGCTTGTTGGTTTAGATACTATTTTGGCTCAAACTGCAGGTATTTACTGTGATCCTTGAAGTCTCAATCCTCCATAGGCAGTTGCGGCACTTTTCCTAATAAATCCCCTTTGACTGGCACCTCATCTAGAATCAGTTGTGTAAAGATCTTGCACTCAACTACGTCAGGATACTTTGTCGACTTCTTAACATCTTGCTTCCATGGAGGTATATATGCAAGAAACCTAGAGATTGGTTCGACCTCCTCGGCATCGAATTTCTCAGGGGAAACTTCTTCTTCATTGGAGTCTTCAATCTCAAAAACCTTCTTCTGTCAGTCTTGGGCCCCCTTACTCTACTGTTCCTTAGGGATTTTCTTCCAAGGTGACGATATTAACACTGATTTTTGGATGACTATGTGCCCGCAGTCATCTGCTTCCTAGGTTACCTTGGCCCTGTGACAGTTGCAAGTGGTGTGGCCATCATTGTTCATTCTAGATCTAACTAGATTGTGTGTCCTAGCTCAACTCTGAGCAATTTGGATTTTAGAACCTCAAAGCTATATTTTGACATGCATTGTCTCACTCAACACTCCTATAACCACCAATATCACTTCTAAATCTAGCGCGCAAAATGTTCGAATGTGGAGTAGGACACCAGATTTATAGGGAAATTAGAATTCAAAATCCATGATTTCCTTCAGATACTCCTCATCAATGCATATTTAGCAGTCGATCCACCTAAATATGCCTATTAAATGCATACCTCCCACTCCTTTTAATGGCCAAGTAGTCGTCCAATCAACTGTTATTGTTCAAACGATCAATTTTTGGAATAACTTTTCTGGACTCACCCATTCAGAGTAGTCCTACCTCGCTCAGTGTAGTTTCCTCCATCTGCGCACTCTTTCCCCATTTTTCACAGTACTTCTACTACACCTAATCCACCCTTCAAATTTTTTTTTATGGTCCTACGCTCTCTCGCAAGTAGGCTCTGACAGATCTCCTCTCCTAACGCAAACTTGTTCATCAGGTATTTTAAACCAGGCTAATTGTAACATTCTTGGGTTTGTTCCAACTACACAACCTAATTAGGCTATACCAGATCCCTTGGCTCCATGGTAATTTGGAGTACTCCTACTTCGACTTCTTGAAGAGCATCATTAATACACTCCCAACCATCAATAATGCCATAGGTTAATAAGAAACTTTCAGTCATTTCATACCAATCTGTAGTGCCATGGCGCAACTCCATCTCAAGATACCATTGCTGAGGTATCATATCTAAGGAATGAAAGAAAATGTGCACCTACTCTGGTTGAGGTTCTTCACCCCAAGTTGTGGTCCAACGAAATAAATGATCGTGAGGATCCTCTCTACCATTTTACTTCTTCGTGATCTTAGTTTCTACCTAGAAAAATTTGAGTTATATCACTCTGCAAAATTACTTCCATCCTTCTAAGCTTCCTATGTGTGCGCCCACCATGGGGCTGGAGTGGACCTCAATGCGAAATCCAAATCTTTGTATCTTTGTTTTCTGACATCCTTTGTTCAAACTCTTCCAGAAATAGGACAACATTCACCATTCAATCATAAAATGACAAGTCATGCACCTCTGGTGTGACACTACAAAGTGATTTGGTAACCCTATTACAGTGCTTCGTAGTTACTTCATGTAAACGATTCGGCCAATGCTCCAACTCTTCATCGAAATCTGAAATGCACGAACTATCGCACTCCCAAAATATTCTTCCATCAGTTGTAGGGTTAATAAAATCTCCATCCTGCATAGTAAGCTTATAGATCTGATCAATATCAACATCCCAATATTCATGCTGGATAGGCTCTATATAGTGTGCACCTTTGCAGGGATCCAATGGCACAAAAGATGGGTTACCATCCTTATCAACTATCATATTCCTATTCTTCATATTGATTATAGCATCCATGTCATAAGCCCAATCAAATCCAAACAATGCGGGATAGGGAATTATCTCATCAATGATATCAATAACTTCGAAATCGGTTAACACACTTGCTCCATCAAGATATATGTTTAAGGCCTACAATTGGCCCATAGGAATGATCTTCGACTAGTTTGTCATGATCACCTGAATTGGAGACCATTGTAGCTTAGGCCTTCCCATCCATTCCCATGTCTATTTTGGCATAATTTTGGCATCTAATCCTAGATTTAGAATGATGTTATCCATCTCATAATCTCTGATTTGTGTAGTCAATCGCATCTCCCGGTTGGTTCTCTTCTTATTTTTTTACACTTTGTTTACTGTGCACTGTTTCAATCATGTATTTTCCTTTCCAACACAGTTATCTATTAGCTCCTGTAACACCTATATAGCCTTCTCATCCCTTAGAAATTTCATGTACATCTACAAAAAGGACGCTAAGATGGATATATCAGCTTCCTTTGATTCAGTATTCTCCTCGATCTTCTTCTTCAACCGCAACAAATGTCTCTGTGCAATTGATGTCGAAGCTTCAGGAGTCATAAATTTCTTATTTTCTTACATTAATGTCCCTTTCTCACATTGTATATTGAACCAAATATTCTTATCTTCAAATTTCCGAACCCATGTCTCAATCATAGGTTTCTTTCCTTCTGCACATTTTTCTCTGGTATTCACACCACTGCATGTTAATATGTTAACACTCAGATCTACCTCACGCAGTTCATCCCTCATCATTCGTATGTTATGAGCTGGATGTTGGTTGTGATTCTCCTGCATTTTAGCTAATAAAATGGGACAAACTTCAATTTCATGAGCAAATTCTTAACAATAAGTACAAGAGGCTACAAATGGATTATGACAATCCCTAGAAAAATGTTGAGGTTTTCCACAGTTGTAACATATAACCTGGCCTCATCCAGGACGAGCGTCTCCTCCTCGGTCATGCCCTAGGCCTTGGAATTTTCCTTGCATCATTGGTGAACCAAAATCTTCTCGACCCTCTACTTGCAATCTATATGTGCCAAGACTGTGCTGCATCATGAGATCGTAGCTTCGACAATGCCTTTCATCATGTCCTGTCGAACTATAGTAGTTACAAAATAATTGCTTCAGAGAGCTGACATATTTTTGTAGTAGATGAAAATAACCAGTGGAATGTATGCCTACAACTTCGAATATGATACACCAGACATTAGGCTCTACACTTAGCCCAACACTCAGTCCAGTTTTCAATGGAATCAGCATCCTAGTGTCTAAATAATCCCTATAAATAGGGCATTTCTCCTTATAGTGACCCTCCGATTTGCACTTGATACACCAGACTTTTGACCTTATATTAGGCATAACCTCCTTTCACTTATTTAGATCTTGGAGCTCCATATGAAAGCTCGCCAACTGGGCTTGAATCTTTTAAACTCCCACGCTAGTATCAACTACTGGGGAAGATTTGAGCTTCATCGCGATCTCTAGTGCTTCAGCTTGTGTTGTAATCTTCTGTTGTGACAATGGAAATATAATATGAGGTAACAACGCAACAATAAACCATTCTCTATGTTTTTTGTCAAGGATATTGAAGCTTATTTGGCTTAATAATGTCTTAAATCTATGGTCTACCTCCCACATAGTCTCAGTACCTAACTTCTTAATTTCTTTAATCTCTGTGATACACTAGGACTGCAACTTTGGTTTCTTAAACTTAGCATTCAACGTAGTCTTCACCTAAGCCAATTTAGCATTTGCATGCGTCGTAGTATATTTCATATACCAGGACAACACTATGTCTTGCAATGCCATAACTAGTTATGCTTTTTTCATATTTTCATCTGTAATATTCTTCAAACTCCATATTTCTTCTGCAACAAACCAGATTTGTTCTGGATCATCTTATTCGTTAAACATAGGCATCTATGGTGATTGGGCCATGGTGAATGGGGGAGGTGGAGGAACGAAATGGAGGTAGCTGATGATGGGGGTGGAATTTTGGGGAATCTCCATAGTGCTTTGATTATTTTCATATTTTAGCGATACACTTGTTGATCCAGGTGGATATTGGTGGCCACTCGCCTATTCCACTAGTCAGTTTCATCAATTTTATTATTTAATATTTTAAGCATTTTTCGGGTCCTGAACTTCCAAAGTCGTTTTGGGGCCCTAAATAGAATAGTCCTTAGAGATATCTTTCCAAAAAGGTATCGTATGCACCAAACGAAGATACTATGACCAATTTATGGCCCCGGGAATTTGGCTGCCCAACTAATCCCAATGGGGCCTATAAACTCTTGGTGTTACATCTCCTCGAGTTAGGATTTGGTTGTTTAGGGTTTTTTCTTATTCTTCAATAATAAAAAGGTCCTTGAGCCTCATTATAACACAGTTGAGAGGCATGTATTTGCCACATCTGTTCTTAGAGATAAGATACCATCTCCCTAGTTAGTTTATGTCCATTATGTCTATAAGCATATTTCAGTCATTTTATATTAATGAAATGAATTTTTATTTCTACTACATCTCTGTGTTTATATTTACTTATGTATTTTATTCCATTCCTTCATAAATCCAGATTCAGGTTACGAGTCCATGAGGGTTTGAAACATATTTCAGTTCTAATGTTTTGTAGTAATATTCAGCAGAAATTGATGCAAGTTCCATGGACTCCATAGATCATATTAGAGAGTCAAAAATATCTCATTTGAAAGTATTTATGGATTTGATTTTGTTTCCCGGTTTGAGAGATATGAGAAATTGAAGTTACACCTATTTGGAACATTGCAACACTGCACATCCTATGAGTTTGTGGAATAATTTTGTCACCCCACAGGTCAGAATATTTAATGTGTATTTTATCACTGGAAAAATATATTCAATGCCTCAAATGGGTCTTTGACGGAATTTGATTTCATCACCTATAGTAGAAGTTATCAGCAAAGTTGCAGCAAGAGGTCCATTTCAACCAAGATCCAAATTAGTGGTATCAGAGCAGTTTTCTCTTTCTCGATCTTTATTTTCATGTACCCAACGAGGTCAGGGTATAAGGATTTAGTGCTCGATCTATTTGAACCTTTACAAGATCAGACTCGCAAACCCCAACGACCTCCCATGGTTGAAGTAAAGAAATACGAGAGAGTAGGAGATCCTATAAAAATATTTCTTGAGGAGGCCCTCAAGAAACAAAGGAACACAATGATGGATAGCTTTTCCCAGATCCTTCAACAACTGCCCACCAGCAGTGCATCTGCAACCAACAACCACTCTGTAGGCACCACTCCTTTCAAGGTACAAGTCAACTTCGACATTATTGTAGTTGAAGGCTAGATAGATGCAGACGTTATAGATATATCGTTGAATTTTTTGGAAGGGTATTTTTCGATCCATGATTTCTCTGTCCAAGAAAAGATTAATTTTTCACTCCTCAAATCCACCCCCCATGTCAAATATTGGTGGGAAACCTACTATGAGCAAAAGGATGAGAGGGAACCCACTCTATTCTGAACCGCATCCACTTGGAATTTTTTCTAATATGACATCAAGGAACAATATTACCCCATGGGGAGCTACGAGGAAAAGTAAATCCAATGGACCACACTATGGTAGCAAAGGGATCAAGATGTGCACGATCTGACGAATTTTTTCCATATCTTGCTAATAAATTTGGGTATTAAATATAAAAAGAGACCTTTGGTGCTCAATTACCACAATTGTTTGCGCAGATACATTTAGGAGGAAATGGAGTTCCTTGACATTACCTCGCTTGTTGTGGCATATCGATATGCCACCAAGATTGAGCATAAATTTAAGTAGAAGAAGTGATACTTTGGATCAACGAATTTGAATCCATGGAATGATGCCCCCGAACCGCAGAAAAAGGGGAAAGACAAGGCGGCGTGACTCATAACTACACCACAAAGCCAAAGAAAGACACAGGGAAGTGGTGTGAATTTCATAACATCTCCACTCATAACACAAGCGAGTGTCAAACCACATAGTCGTTGGTGGCTGAAATGAAGGCATATGAATCAGATGCATGTTCTGATTCTGAGCCAGAACTGGACAAGGGGAATGACAAAGGGAAGCAGATCATTGATGCAGATCCCAGTGCCACTATTTCCACCACCAAGCTCCAGAGGGAGGATCCAGAGGAGGGGGCGCACCTCTTCCATTCACAGATGTGGGTGAAGGGCTCTCCAATACAATTCCTTATCGATAGCGGAAGCCAAATGAAACTCATTTCAACAGAGGCCATGAAGCAGCTCGACCTACTAACCAAATCACACCTGCAACTATATTCCATCGGGTGGCTTCATTAGGGAAGATATCTCTGTTTCAGCCAGCATTTCCGCCTTCCATACAACATCAAGCCCTTCACGGATGAGGTACTATGCGATGTTACTACTCTTGACGTGTCTGATGTATTATTGGGCCAACCATACTTGTGGAAGCGACATTTTTGTGTTTTATGTTACTACCCTTGACGATGCGCTGACCAAAATTGAGGTAGAAAGGTTGGATGTCGAATACCTGAAAGACATATATGAATTAGACCCCAACAATCTACTTGAAATTGGAGGATTGTGGACTTCTCACAACTTTGATATTAAATATATTTTTGACATGGTGTTGCGAGCTATTTCGGATATGGCGAATGTGTTGGAAATTACTCCCAACCACTGCCTTGAATAAACTAGCAATAACCATACTTCGATTAAATGTTTTTTTTGTAGGTGGCGGATGGAGTTTGCATAGAAGGACAAGTTCAAATCCGTAAGATTATACACTTCACACAAATTTCCATAATTTTCAAAAAATGGTGTCTGGTCATCACTATGTATTAATTTCACCACAGATCACCTACCTCTTGATCGCACTATGCACCTGTGCAAGGTTTAACCTTTTCCACTTAATGCAATTTCGAATCCTACAAACTTTACGATGCGATATGGTGGGACCACTTTAATATATACGTGATATCATTTCTGCAATGAACCTTTTCTTTTCACTTTACCTTTTACCCTTGCCTCTTCGCATCATCCACTCGTTTAGAGTGTCGCACATCGCGCTTTCACAAACTTTGGAACTTACCTTTTTTTCCCCCGAGTCCCAAACCTTGAAATATTGCGATGCGATGTGATCGCATATCGCACCTGAATAACGAGTTCTTGTTAGTGTTTCAAGTTAAATGTTTGCACCTGTGCGATAAGTAAAGTATTGTGACGTGCGCATATCAGCATTACGTAAATCTCACCCGAGGATAAGCGCCCAGGAAAATTTTGAAAGCAGTCGAAAATATGATATGCGGGAACTGTCTGCAGATGCAATATTTTTGAAATCGAGACCTAATGGATTTCAAGTTCGGGCGTACAAGGTATATATGCTTTTTTTATGAAGAAATGGCTTTTCACGGTAGAAGGATGTTTTGTGGTTACCTTTCCATTCGAGATTTGAATGAGCATTGAATTTTCAAGACTCTGCCACTCGTATTTAAAAATATGTTTTTAATATGATGTAATAGAGAAGAAGAAGTAGTTGAATGAAAAAAAACTTCTCTCGTGTTTTCATCTTTGTGTGTGTCTCCGTAAATTATTTTTATGTTTCCGCATAACTGTGTAAATTGTGTATTGAGGGAAAAGCATTTCCCCTATTTCTTTTGAGCTTCCCGTATTTTTTCCGACATGGTATCATAGCATTCCAATTTTCAACATGGTATCGAGTAGGTTTAATCTCTCGGTGAAAGAAAGTGTTTTTTACTAAAGAGTTGAAAGTTGCTTTTGAGAAGCATATTCTCCGGTAGTGAGAAGGTTTTTTGTTTACGCAATGAAAATGGCAGCGACAAGCACAAAGCTTGTATAATCCAAAAAATACCACGAGTTTAATGGGAATAATTATGATTATTGGGCTATTACAATGAAGGCTTTGTTTTCTTCTCAAGGTATTTGGGAGTCGGCGAGAGAATGGATTCCTAGAACTAGACATATGAAACAACATACAATGCTTTGACACAAGCTGAGAGAGATTTGTTGAGGGATAATAAGAATAAGGAATCCAAAGCCCTCTTCTATAATTTCCAGGGAAGTGCATGAAAGTATTTTCCCAAGGGTTGCAACGGCATCGAAGTCCAAGAAAGCATGCGATACGGTGCTGGGATAGCTACCAAGGCATGGCAAAGGTGAAGACACCAAAACTACAAATGATGAGAATAGATTTTGAAACATTATGTATGAAAAGAGTATCGAGAATATAGACTCATTTTTTTACACATGTGATTGGGTTAGTTACCCAAATCAGGTCGCATGGTGAGACACTTGAGGAAAGGAGAATATTTGAGAAAGTTTTAAGAAGTCTGCCATCAAGTTTTGATGCCATAGTTGTGGCCATACAAGAGACAAAGGATTTCTCACAGTTTTCAGTGGATAAGCTTCATGCATCACATATGTCTCATGAGCACATATTGTACAGAGCAACAAACCCCTCATTGGAGCACGCATTCAAGACACAAGTGTCTTTTTGTCAAGGAAGAGGTCGAGAAAGATCAAACTACTGAGGAAGAGGAAGAATCCCACACAAAGGTGGAAGAAGCATCCCTCCAAGCATAAGTGGAAGGGGCAGCAATCAAAATCCAAGTCAAGTCTCAAGCCAGACTCAAGCACAAGGTCAGATTTATGATAAATCTCAAGTTCAATGTCATTATTGTAAGAAGTATGATCATTATGCAAATGAATGTAGAAAGAAGCAATATGACATGGGTAGTAAACCAAGTGTAAATTTCACAAAGGAAAATCAGAACCATGATAGCTTGTTTTTTAGCTTCTAATGTAGCACAAGAAAAACAAGGAGATGTATGGTTCTTAGATTCAGGTGTAGCAACCACATGATCTGGAAACATAGCAATGTTTTCCAATCTGATGAAAGTGTGAAATCGGGAAGTAACATTGGGGACTGATAGCAAGGTCTCTATCATGGGAAAAGGAAGAGTAGAGATACTAACAAAGAAGGGAGAGAAGAAGTTCATGCCAAATGTTTATTTTGTCCCTGTTTTGAAACATAACCTCCTAAGCATTAGACAGTTTATTTTGTCCATGTTTTGAAACATAACCTCCTAAGTATTGGACAACTCATACAAAAGGGCTACAATGTATTTTTTAAAGATGATGTGTACACAATCATGGATAGTACTCCAAGTAGAAAACTCATTGCAAAAGTTCATATGAAAAACAATAGAATGTTTCCTCTCAAGATAATATTAGACTTGAAGGAAGACAGTGTTATAGCAGCTATCACACAAGAAAACTTTCAAGAAGAAGTCAAAGATGAGAATTGGTTATGGCATTTGAGATTTGGTCATCTCAACTTTTTGAAGGTTACATCCTTTTGAAGGATTTCCACTCGTAGAAAAAACTAGACGGCCTATGTGAAGGTAACATCACTGGGCAAACAACGCAGAGAATCATTTCCAACAGAGAAAGTCAATAAGGGAAAAAAAACACCTTTGGAGATTGTCCACTTAGATTTATGTGGACCAATGAAAACACCATCATTTGGTGGTGGCCATTACATTTTAACATTCATAGATGACTACGAAGGAACACATGGGTCTATTTTCTAAAGAGAAAAGTGAGGTGTTTGGACCGCTTCCACCACTACAAAGCTCTTGTTGAGAAGCAAAGTGGACACTACATAAAAGTGTTGAGGACTAATAGAGGTGGCGAATATATCTCAAATGACTTCCTACGTTTTTGCGAGGGAGCATGGAATTCACAAGAAATTTACAGAGCAAGGTATATACACTCGACAGAAATGGTACTATAGAAAAGAAAGAATAGGACCATCATGAAAATTGAAAGGAGTATGTTGAAGGGAAAAGAATTTTCCAAATGATTTGTTTGGGCTAAAGTTGTCGCTTGTGCAATGTATATCATTAATATATGTCCAACCAAAAGTGTCATGATTAGAGTTCCTAAAGAAGCATGGGAGTGGAAGAAAGCAATTTGTCACTCACATGAGAGTGTTCGGATGTGTGGCGTATGCACATGTCCAAGGGGGAGAATAGCATATTTCTTGGATACGGTGATGAATCCAAGGCATATAATATTTACAATCCATCAACCAAGAAGGTAATAATCGGTAGATATGTTCAATTGATAGAAGAGGAAGCATGGGATGGAAGCTTAGAGAAAACGAGTCAATGTAAAGACATGTAAATCACATGAAGACAAAGAAGAAATGATTGCGAGAAAGTAATTTCTCAACAAGTAACTCCTCCTCCACCCACACAATCTCAACAAAGCACACCGCAAGAAAGTAGTAGTACAACATTGCACAATCAAGTAAGTGCTTCTCCAAGCACACCACAAATATCCGAAACTCCATCTACTTCAAGCTCAACACCAAGCTCATCTTCAACAAGTATAAGAAGACCAAAATTCAGAAATTTAAGTGAAATGTATGAGCAAGAAGAAGTTGATAATAGTGTCAGTCTGACTTCTTTATTTGCATTATTTTTTCATGTAGATGACCCAATACACTTTGAATGATGTAGTCAAAGAAGAGAAATGGGTTGAAGCGATGAATGAAGAAATAGGAGCAATAGAAAGGAATGACACATGGGATTTAGTTGACCTTCCGCGAGAAAGGAAGTCATTGGAGTGAAATGGGTATATAAGACCAAGAGAAACATTAAAGGCAAGATAGAAAGGCATATAGCAAGGCTAGTTGTCAAAGGCTACAAGCAGTAGCATGGAAGACACTATGAGGAAACCTTTGCACCGGTCGCAAGGATGGAGACGGTGCATACATTGTTCTCAATGACGACAGACAAAAAAATGTGAAGTGTATCAAATTGACATGAATTCAAAATTCTTGAATGGAGTGTTGAAATAGGAGGTGCATGTTGAACAACCTCCGGCTATGAGGTAGAAGGCCAAGAACACAAGGTCCGTAAGTTGCAGAAAATCTCTTTTTGGGTTGAAGCAAGCACCGTGTGCATGTTACAATAGGATAGATGCTTACATGATGGATAATGGGTTCGAAAAATGTGATTGTAAACCTACTCTCTACATCAAATAAAATGACAATAAGATTCTTATTGTTGTTTTGTATGTAGATGATCTGATTTTTGCTGGGCGGTGATGATTCTCTCATCGCTGATTTCAAATAAGTCATGAAAAGTGAGTTTGAAATGACTCGACACTAGGGTTTTTAAGATATTTTTTGGGCATAGAAGTGAAGAGAACAGAAAAATGGAATTTTTATCTCTCAAGAAAAGTATGTTGCAGAGATTTTAGAGAGGTTCAATATGCAGAACAACAAGCCAACACCAACTCCAATAGTCATGGGCATGAACTTGAGAAAGGAAGATTGCAACAACAATGTCAATCCGACATTATACAAAAGCATGGTGGGCAGACCTAATGTACTTGACTGCAACTAGGCCCGATATAATGTATGCAATTATTTTGGTGTCAAGGTTCATGGAGACACCCAAGGAGACACATTGGAAAGCATCCAAAATAATTTTTAAGTATCTCAATGAGACAAAGGAGTATGGTGTTCTATACTCGGAAATCGATGATTTTAGGGTCGATTGGTTACAACGACGATTGATTGAAGCTGGAAGTGTTGATAACGAAAATATCACATCAAGATATGTTTTTTCATTTGGGTTCGGGAAAGCCATTTCATGGGCTTCCAAGAAGCGTCCAATAGTTTCATTATCAACAAACGAAAAGCTAAGTATGTTAGGGCGTAATAGTAGCAACGTGTCGAAAGCAGTTTGGATGAGAAGGATGTTGTAGGATTTATTTCATGAACAAGATAGAGCAACCATAATTTTTTGTTGTGAAACCAGCTTCAAATAGAAGAAAAGGAGATATCAACGCCTTAGAAATAAGCCACTTCGAGGGGGCAACCTCTAATACATTACATGAATGAAAAAATTCTTGGATGATACAAATTACAAAACCTCCTTTCTATACATAGGAGTCCATGGGGCCATAATGTAATCTTAGTGGGGCCACAATGTAATCCTAGCCAACCTAAAAATAATAATTTAAGGGCACAATAATAACAATATGAGGGGGTTACAGGGGGTACAATAATAACAATAAGGGGGTTACACTAACAACAATAAGGGACTATACTAGTAATATAGGGACCTAACATGCCCCTCTCCTTCAAAAAAGTGTTGTCCTCAACGCTTGAGTAGCTACGGGTACTTCCGTATAGAATTATCATCCTCCCATGTAGAACCTTCGATGGGTAAGTTCTTCCACTTGATGAGATACTCCGAAATTGATCGATTTCGTAGCTGTCGTGTTCTTGTTTTCGTGACCGCTTCAGGTTCCAATATGATTTTTCCTTCCTCATCAAGTTTTGGCAATATTGTTTGAACTGGAATATTTTCACCTATAACCTTCTTTAAGCTTGAAACATGGAAAACTGGATGCACTCGTGAAGAAGCAAGAAGCTCCAATTTGTATGACATAGTACCAATCTTTTGCAACACCTTGTAAGGACCATAGTACTTTGGCGATAATTTATTATCCTTCTTAGCTTGCTTCAGGGACATTTTTTTGTATGGTTGTAGCCGTAAAAATACCCAGTCTCCTACATCAAAACTTCTCTCGCTGCAATGTCGATCTGCCTATTGTTTCATTTGATTTTGTGCCAAATTCAGGTTATCCTTTAAGAGCTAGAGAACTTCTTGTTGATGCTCAAAGTGATATTCCACTGCTTGAACCTTCGAATTTTCTCTTAAAGATGATGTGATGAACGATGGATGATATCCATAAAGTGCCATAAATGGGATCATTTTTGCTGCAATATGGAAGGAGGTGTTATACCACCATTCAGCGATAGGTAACCACTTGACCCATTGTGTTGTTTTATCAGATACAAAACAACGAAGATATCCTTCCAAACATTTATTTACTATCACATTTTGACCATTGGATTGAGGATGATAAGATGAGCTATGAGATAATTGAGTACCCAAACAAGAAAATAACTTCGTCCAAAAATTTCTAGTAAAAATGGGATCTCTGTTGCTCACAATAACCCTTGGGTTTCCATGTAGCTTTTGAATTGTGTCCATAAATGTAGTAGCAATTGTACTTGCTTTAAATGGCTGAGATAATGCACAAAAGTGTGCATACTTGTAAGTATATCAACTACCACCATGATGACACTCTTTCTTTCGGACTTAGGTAAGCTTGTGATAAAATCCATTGAAATCTCCTCCCAACGTTGACTTAGAATGGATAAAGGTTGTAGAAGACCCGGGGTCTTAATTTTCTCAACTTTATTCTGCCGGCAAATCAAACATTCCGCCACAAACTTTTGAATATCAGAATTAAGGCCATCCCAAAAAAATTATTTCTTCACTCTGTGGTAAGTTTTTAAAAATCCTGAGTGTCCTCCTAAAGGAGAAGTGTGTAATTCCAAAAGAATCATTTGTTTTAGTTGGGAATTCTTACAAAGATATAAGCAATATCTGTACCATAAGGAATCACTTTTCCAACTAAATGTATTAGATGTACTAGGATCTTGCTGCAAATTTTGAATGAGTGTCCACACTTCTTCATCCTTCTGCCATTCATCCCTTCCTTCGGTTATCCAATCTGGTTGGATAATATAAATGGCACAAAGCAATGCTTCCACCTCTTCATTCGTTCTTGAGAGTGCATTTGACCCAACATTTAGCTTCCCTTTTTTGTAGATTATTTCAAAGTCATAACCCAACATCTTTGTGACCCATTTTTGCTGCTCTTCTGAAGATAGTCTTTGTTCCAAAAAATGTTTAAGACTATCATGATCGAGCTTTTTACCTTGAAGTGTCTTCCCATTAGGTAAGTTCGCCATTTCTTTAGTGCATGCGAGTATTGCTAACATTTCTTTCTCATAAATAGCTTTCATAAATACTTTCCTTTGATTGGATGACTTTCAAAAGCAATGGGTCTTCCTTCTTACATTCAAAACAACACCAATTCCATTTCTGAGGCATCACATTCCATAATAAAGGTTTTTGTGAAGTCCGGCATAGCTAAGACAGTGCTAGGCACATTGAATCTTTAAGATGTTCAAAGGCCTTAGTTGCTTCAGGAGTCCATGAAAATGCATCTTTCTTCAATAATGTTGTTAGAGTGTCTTTGCTATTCTCCCACAATTCTTAAAAAACTTGCGATAATACCATCGTTAACTAGAAATCCTCACAAATCGCTTTATGGTTGTGGGGACCTTTCCATTCTTCAATGGCTTTAATTTTTTTAGGGTCTACCTTAACACCCTCGTGAGATACAATATGACCCAGATATTCCACCTCTTGTACTCCAAAGAAACATTTGGATGTTTTTGCATATAATTGTTTCTCCTGCAATAGTTTGAGAAGCATGTCAACATGTTCAACATGATACTTCCAAGACCTATTGTAGATTAGTATATCATCAAAAAATACTAGCACAAATTTTCTAAGCAAGGGTTTGAAAATGGCACAGGGGCTTCACTGCAAGAGCAATACCATAGCACGTGGATTCACATTATGCGATATATAATGAGGGAAAAATGACATAATATATTGGGGGATATACGAGGGGTAAAAAGGTTTTTATATTGGCATGTATAAAAAATTGAGCTCAAAGTTAATGAAAAAATATAAAGGGATATAAAAATGTTAATGAAAAAATAGATACCTACAATATATAGTGAAAGTAGCGGTTTTTTTAATTGGGAAGGTGTATTGGGTTTATATTGGTAGGGGGTTAATAATGTGTTTTTTAGAGGTATTTTGCAATATATATACTCAAATTAAGTGTATTGTTTAATATGCAATGATCGCACATGATATTTTATAGGTTCCTTGAGTGAAGCCCCTGTGGAAAATGGAATTCATCAAGCCTTGAAATGTAGAAGGTGTATTGGTAAGGCCAAAAGGCATGACCAAAAATTCATAATGACCCTCATGAGTTCGAAATGGTGTTTTCGGAATATCTTCAGTCTTCATTCTAATTTGATGATATCCTGAACGAAGATCCAACTTGGTAAAATAAATTGCTCCATGTAATTCAGCCAATAATTCATCAATCACAGGAATGGGAAATTTATCTTTAATGGTGAGCTTATTGAGCTCCCTATAATCCGGACATATGTGCCATGATCCATCCTTCTTATGCACCAATACTACAGGAGTAGAGAAAGAACTTTGACTAGGTTGAATTATACCAGCCTCTAACATTTCTGCAATCATATGTTCAATTTCACTCTTTTGGACATAAGGATATCTATAAGGTTGTTTGGAGGAACACTTCCTAGAATCAAATGAATAGCATGATCATGATCACGAATAGGTGAGAGTCCTTTGGGAGTTTCAAAAACCTTGGAATGATTGTCCAAGACTTTTTGGAGATCTGCAAAAATAGATGATTTTGATGTTGGAACTTCTAGTGAGCATAATTGTGAAATTATGCCTCGTTGTTCTTTATTTAGAAGATTTGTCATGACATTAGAGCTTATTAGCTTTCCCGGCTTCCCCGCAATACCCCGTAATTCGACTCTCTTTCCTTCGAAAAAAATTTCAAGGAAAAGTTCTTTGAAACTTAAAAGCTACAATCCCCCAAAGATTTGTAACCATTGTACTCCTATTACAACATCAACACCTCCCATAGGAATGGAAATCATTGGACTATTCAATACATATTCCCCCATGGTTAGCTTGGTATTATGGCATTTTCCCGAGCAATTTATAGTTCCTCCATTTGCAACCATCACTTCACATTCTAGTGTCGGGTATAGGGAAACAATTCAATTCCTTGGCTACCTTACAATGAATAAAATTATGGGTACTACCTGAATCAATCAACACTATTACATTTTTCTTCTTGATATGTCCTTCTATCTTGAGAGTTTGAGGAGTGGTAATTCCTACCAATGCATTACAATATATGGTCGGACTCATTTCTTCCTCTTCTAGGGTTGGTTCTTAGTGCATATCCTCTTCTTATTCATTTTCTTCTTCCTCTTCACAATCTATGTAAAATAATTTCTTCTCGGCACACTTATGACCTTTAGTGTATTTTCTATCACAACTGTAGCAAAGCCCTTTTTCTCTTTTTTCTTCCAATTCTTGTGGTGTAAACCTTGTAGGTTGTGGAAATCTAGGAGTAGCAACACTTCCCTCTTTATAGAAGTGAGTGGTAGGCTTCCTCTCGTCGTGAATTTTACATTCAATTTTTCTTGCCAACTCTGAATGCCTTCTCCAATGAATCGAGTTCCCAAAACACGAAACTTCATGTTGGATGTTATCCTTTAAAGTCACTATGAAGAGATCAATCCTGTGTTCCTCTAGAATATCGATACCGTTATATTCAATTTTTGGAAGTCCTCAATGTGCTTCCCCCACTAAACCCTTTTGTTTGAGATTTATCAATTGGCTAAAGAAGGTGTTGTTCTTTGTATCATCATAATGTGCTATCATTTCCTCCATAAAAATTTGACCAAGTGACAATTTTTTTTACGGGAGCAAAGTTATCGATACCATACAAACTGTATTTTTGTTCTAAATGTAAAGTTGCAATGCATACCTTTTGTGTGTTTTACACATTATTGAGATCAAAATATTGCTCCATACGTAGTATCCATGTTACGAGATCCTTTCCATCAAACATCCTCATATCCATTTTTTGGAATAGGTGGTTCTTCCCGCCAACATTAGAGTTTATGAAATCACGATTAACATTTATTTTGTTCTCATCATGAGTTTCCTCTACTATCTTTTCACCATTAGGAAACATTTGTTGTATCAACTTTGTCAAACCTTCAATGTCTACTTTTAGATCATTCTTCATATTTTCCATTTTTACATCGATCTTAGCTTCCATTTCATCCATCTTAGCTTCCATGCCAACTTCCATGCCATCCATCTTAGCATCCACGGCTTTCTTCAAACCATCCATTTCATTTTTTTGTTGCTCTTCACGATAGTGAAATTTTGTGCACTTGCTCATGGACTTTTGAGTATCTCATGTTGCATTCTTCGTCTTCATGAGTCATAGTAGAGCCTTCCGAAGGCTTAATGGGTGTTGAATTCTTTTAGGAGGCATTTTAGAACCCAACATCGATATCTATGCTCAATAGGCCTTTGGAATCACCTAGAACCGATTTTTTCAAAAAAAGACTTATGCAGAGTTTGAAAAAAAAATACACACCTTTTTTCTTGATTTTGAGGAGCTTGATATTGAGCCGATTTATCTCTCGTGATTTTGGATCTTCAATATCTGAAATTTGGTCCCGCAGGTAGCTCCTCTGAATTTTATTTCTAATGCCATAGGTCTAACTTTCGATTTGGATTCTTGAAGACAAAGTTATGCCCAATCTCCAATGATGACCTAATTATGGATTGGTTCGAGTAGAGCAGAACTTGTACGACTCGCCACGTCTCACTGTTTCCTCCTTCGGCTCTGAAATTCATATAGTGAAAACCAAAGCCCGTGTACTTGTGGCCACTTTTTTATAGAATTCCCATCCAATGCTCAGAGAGAGAGTTATGAATATTTTCCCACGATCGGTGCTTTGAGATGAAATTTGGGAGCCCGTACAAAGACCTAACTTCCACGGACCATATCTCCAAAAATATTGCGAAACCAAGATCTAAAATCTTGCGATGATATTCCTCGGGAGTTCTTATTCGCTCCCTAAAAATTTTAGCTTCGAACCTTTGTAGAACAAATGTTATAGCGAAAAATTCCATGATGACACAGTTTAGGTTAAATTCGAGAGCTCGCAAAAGACCTAACTTCCACGAGCTGATATCTCCGAAAATATTGCGAATCAAGCTCTGAAATTTTGCGAAGATGTTTCTGAGATTTCGGCTTCGCTCTCTAAAAATTTCAGCTCATGAACCTTCGTAGAGAAAAAAATTATAGCGAAAAATTCCACGATGACTTTGTTTGGGGTAGCGAAACCCTAAAATCCAAAGCTGCTGAGACCAAATGTTGTGAAACCAACTCCCTAAAAATAGAAGAAAAGAGATATCAACACCTTAGAAATAAGCCACTTTGAGGGGGCAACCTCCATTACATTACATGAATGAAAAATTCTTGGATGATACAAATTACAAAACCTCATTTCTATATATAGGAGTCCATGGGGCCACAATTTAATCCTAGCCGACCTAACAATAATAATTTAAGGGGCGCAATAATAACAATATGGGGGTTACATGGGTAGCAATAATAACAATAAGGGGGTTACACTAACAACAATAAGGGACTATACGAGTAATATAGGGACCTAACATTTTCCGTGATAATAGTTCGGTAATTGCATTATCAAATAGTCCTGCTTTCCACAAGAGGACAAAGCACATTGATGCTAAATATCATTTCATAAGAGAATTTGTTAACAATGGTGAAATTGTGTTACAACATTGCGAAAGTCGAGAGAACAAATTTCATACATATTCACAAAGTCGTTGGCATGAGAATAATTTTGATTATCTCGGAGAATGTTTGGGAATGGTCAATGGTTGCAGCTTGTGATTAAGGGGGAGTGTTGGAAATTACTTCTAAACATCGCCTTGAATAAACTTGCAGCAGCCATACTTGAGTTAAATGTTTCTTTCTAGTGGCAAATGGAGCTTGCGAGAGAAGGACAAGCTCAAATTTGTAAGCTTATATACTTCACGTAATTTTTGTAATTTTCGGAAAATGGTTTTCGACCATCATTATGTATTAATTTCACGCTACAGTCACCTACCTCTTGATCGCATTGAGCACCTTGCAAGGTTTAACCTTTTACTCTTAACGCAATGGCCAAATCCTACAAACTTTGCGATGAAATATGGTGGGACGCCTTTAATATATACACGATATCATTTCCGCAATGAACCTTTGATTTTCGCTTTACCTTTACCCTTGCCTCTTTGCATCGTCCACCATTTAGTACGTCGCACATCGCACTTCGCAAACTTTAGAACTTACCCTTTTTCCCCGGTACCCAAACCTTGCAGTATTGCGATGTGATGTGATCACATATCGCACCTGGATAACGGTTCTTATTAGTGTGTCAAGTTAAATGTTGCGCCATACGACAAATTAAGTATTCCGATGTGTGCATATCTCATTGCACAAAGCTCGGGAGGATATGTGCCCGGGTAAATGTTGAAATCGCTGAAATATGATATGCGGTACTACCGCGGATGCGATATGTTTGAAAGATGAAACCTAAAGGATTTCAAGTTTAAAGCGTACAAGGTCTGTACACTATTTTTATGAAGAAATAGATTTTCACGACGTAAGGACATTTTGTGGTTACTCGTCCATTCAAGTTTTTGAATGAGCATTGAATTTTCAATCTCCGCAACTCTATATTTAAAAAGATGTTTTTCATATGATGTAATAGAGACGAAGAAGTAGTTGAATGACAAATTATCTCATGTTTTCATCTATGTGTGTGCCTCACGTAAATTATATTTGTGTTTCTGCATAATTATGTAAAGCTGTGTATTGAGGGAAAATCATTTCTCTCGTTTCTTTTGAGCTTCTCGTATTTTTTCCGACATGGTATCGAAGCATTCCATTTTCAACACAATGAAGAAACGCCAACAATTTTTTTTAGGGACGGGAGGAGATAAATGATCCGGGGTAAAATCTTGATACCCTTAACTAAGACCTTTTAATTCGGGTGATAAATAGAATTGCATTTAATTAGAGACGTTAAAGAACTGAAATGAACGATTTGTAGCTGAAAATAAGAGGAACATAAATGAACAAGATCAACAATCATAAGAACACGTCGATTTGATGACGCGAGTTCGTCCGGGGAGGGACTACATCTCGGGCCTCGGTGTCAAGACGGTGTAGGCGGCTGCATTATGTGATGTAAGAAGAGATGTACATGGCGCGTGTTTCACTATGACATACGAGAAAAATGGCCCTCACGCGAGAGTGGCTTGACTTCTTTAAGAGATGTTCTACTACGAACTCTCATACATAAAGAAGGCTCTTATCGCATGACCATAGGCTGATATATAAAAGAAAGAGTATCCACGCCAATCCTAGCAAACAAGGGGATCTCAACAATACACATATGAAAACGAGCATCCCGCTAATGCGGCATAAAAAGGCGACTCATTCATGACACAAATCCATAGCCGAAAGTACATCAAAAACAACACAAAGCAAGATTCCACAACTCATGTATCAACCGGGATCTGCAAGACATAATGCATCTCAACGAGAAATAAATGAAGAAGTACATGGAATACACATCATATACTCCCATGCGCCATTTGCCGAAGGCCGAGCGAGATCTGCGGTAGAATGCGAAAACACCATCAATCTTGTGGTGTCGGAAAGTGGAAAACGATCGCTCACATGTAAAAACCGACACCGCATAACCCACTTCAAAAGTGGCTGAAAAAATCAAAAACTTAGATGTAGGAAACCGAGCACGCCATCGGACTTGTGGCACAGGTAGTGCCTTTGAAACGACATAAAATTTGTCTCATTTGGACAAAGTCACTTTCGCCCTCCCGAAAGTTTGGCCTCAATCGAGGTTCCGCCCGCGTCTTTTTTCGCGGCTCATGGTTCCACTACACCGCAATTAAAAAATAATAATTCTCGGGTCGCATGCGCGCTCCCGCTTACTCCATGGCTTGGGCGCAACGTGAAAAATTTGGGTTTATATACAAAAATTTGAGGGCATAATTACCCAAGCCATCGGTTTGAGCGCAATGGTAAAAATGGTTATTTGTTGAAGAGAGGTCGAAGGATCAAATCCCGCCTCTCTAAAAAATGCACGCGTACGCGTTTTGTTTTAATTTTGTTTTGGAGTGGGTCGGGCCCACATTGGGCGGCCCACCATCCAACTCGCACGGTAATATATGGGTTAAACGTTTAATACATAACCATTATGTATTATATATATATCCTGATAGTCGTTTGTATGTGTTGACCGGGGATGATGGAGGGCTCGCGGGTCGGGCGGTGGGGCTCATGGCCGCGCCGGCTCATAAATACATATATATACTTTTGTTAATATATTGTGACATGCGGGCGGGTCGGGTTGCGGGGGTGGTGGCTTCGCCACCCTAAATAATTTTTTGTTTTGTAAAGCAAACTATCGCTTTTTGAAAAATTCGGTTTGACCGAAGGAGGCAAACTAAACGGTCCTGACAAATTTTCCCGGAATCTTGTTCTGAGCTTGCCGAATCTAGTGGGACGGAAAAAGTTGAATTTGTGTCCTTCATAAAGGCCTGCCAAGTCACCAAGTCAACCTGGAACTTTGACCGCTTATAACTTTCTTCATACGGACTTGGAATTGAGTGTCGTCCCGCGTCGTTGGATCTGGAATTATGAAATCTACAACTTGAACTTGGTTCGAGAGCAATCCAAACACTTTGATTTTTTGAACCTTTTACTCGAGGCCTTCTACGTTGGATCAAAAGAACCCGTAGAGTAAAGAAATATGATATTAAAGGCTTCAGTTATTATGTATTGGGATACTCTTACTTTCATCACACAAGTTTTTTTTAGGTTTATTTTAGTATGTATTAGGGATTCTCTTATTTTCACCTGCGAGTGTTTTTTTAATTCTTTTTTATTCAAGGTTGTCAATATAATCTCAAACAATAAATATGGATGATATTTTTTTATTTTATTGAAGTAGTAGTTATAAGTCGATGCATTAAGATGATATTTGGTTTTTGTAATGGGTTTATATTTTGTTCATCATTAATGCATCAATATGATTATGAATTTAATGGGTAGAGTATAATGTTGTTTATTATATTAATGATTAGTGAATCAATATGATTATGAAGTCCATGTATGGTGTCCAATTTTTTTTATTGATTTATAATAATAGTTTTTCATTTATTTCCCTTTCATTTACTAAGTAAATTTTGACAGTTTTTAATTGGTTATTAGAGTAGGTAGCTTCTCATTTTATCATTATTATGTTAGAGCATTGGTGACTAATACGATTTGTTTAACAATAATTTAAGTTATATGATCTATATCAGTTTTTAATATTTTTAATTGGTTATTAGAGTAGGTAGTTTCTCAGTTTATCATTATTATGTTAGAGCATTGGTAACTAAGATTCTATGACCCATATGATTCCATAAGATTCTATGTTGATTGGTAATGATTTTTATGAGCTCATTGAAACATATAAAAAATAGACTTATACTTGGATCACTTTTTATTCAATTTTATATATAGTACAACTATAAATTTAAGTTATATACATGATCTATTATTCCATATTATATATATATGATGAAAAAATAGAACAATGAATCATATATATATATATATAAGAATTTGACATTTACTTTACATTCTTAAAAAAATTCCTTATCTTCCACCATAGTTTATTTTTCCTATAGCAAGGTTATTAACCAATTTCTTGATGTTTATGAAAATAGAATAAGAAAAACACACATGGTGTATTTATTTGCAAGCTTCTTAATCGATTTCTATAAGAAAAACACACATGTTGTATTTCTTTATGTTTGTTTTTATTTGCAAGCTTCTTAATCAATTTATTTGTTTTCTTCCTTATCGACATCCATGAATATTTCACAATTTTGTTTGATTTCATTGATCATGGTATTTTTTTTAAATTGAAATTTGACAATTTCTTTATTCTCAATGACTTTTCATTGACCATGATAATTTTTTAATTGAAATCTCACAATTGCTTTGGTCTCATTGACTTTTCTCTCCAACTATTGAAACCAAAAAACTTAGTACACATATATGTTTAATACTTTCTAAAACCATAAAGATGTATGCGATAATTCATTTTAACACTACACATGCTAAATTATTTTAGCATCTCAAAATGAAATTTTATTTCCTTTAAAAAAAATTAAACTGGAATTATAGTTTTTCGAAAAAAAATTTAAAAAATAAAAACATATATTAAAGCACTAATTAAAAAAAGAGCAGAAATATAATATCCAATAAGATTATGGTTTTTTAAATAATAATAGAAAAAACACAAAAACATATATAAAAGAACTAACAATTTTTTTTAGATGAAGTATAATATCCAATAAGATTCTAGCTAATCGCTAACTTTTATATTAATTAAATAAATTAACACATAACAAAAATGAAACATTAAGCTAGCTATTGAACTTAAATAAAAAATAAAATCATTATAACAACTACAACTAGCTCGTAGATATTAATATAAAATATCATATGATATTTATATTTATATTTATATCATATGATATTTTTCCCCTTTTATTTTGGATGGATTTGACTTTATTCCTCTTTTATATTTTATTTGTTTGATATTTTCGTCGTGAAGTCTGTTGTAAATTTTCCACCTAAGTTTTAAACGATTTCCTCAGTAAAATTGCATATAAGATGGTTGTATCGTAATTAACATAAATAATTTTAATAGGTACGCAAGCTTCAATTGTAAATTGTAGGAATTTTGCACAGTTAGAGGAAATAGATATCATAAAAGACTTGGAATATGAAATGGGTACATGTTGAATTTCTGTGTAGGTATATGATCAAATTATATGCAGATACTATAAGCTTTTGATTAAGTGAGATATTTCAATATTGAAAATTGGTCGAAATAATTATGACAGGAGAAAGAAATATGGACCAAACCTATGTCGAAGGAAACAATCTCAACATCAAATGTACACTTTAGAGCCTTTTTCCACTTTTTTCGTCAATTCTAGACAGAAGATCCACTTCTCTCCTACCAAATACTATAAATTTGTTATGTCAATGACTAGCTTTATTGATATATCTATTTCATAGATCTGCTTTAAACTAGTTCATCGAATGGTAAATTTTGAATCTGACATTTTCGGAGAAAAAAAAAAAAAACACCTTTGAATACCAATCCAAATTCCCAAAAGTAGTTCATCCAATTGTAAATTTTGAGTTTTTCATTTCGTAAAAAAAAAACTTTGAATATAGAAAGAGCAACTTTTTTAATAAATATCTGCTATTGGAACTTGAAAGGTCATATTTGAAGATTGAGAGGAAATCTATGTTGGAAAGGTTATAGAATCTATAAATTTGGCATACTGTAAATGATTTATCTTTATATTCCAACTTTTAATGACGAATCTGTATTATTTTTAGTAATGACAAATCTAATCAATAATTTGTCACCTGGTGATACTGTGAAATATAGGAGTCTAATAGTATTCAAAACCTGAACACCTCTATTACGCTCCATTCACTCCATTTCTCTTCCTATCAGCTGTCGCACCCTTTTATTCATAGAAACCATTAAAGTTTTGTATGTGCTCTTTTACCTTGGAATTTCCCAATTATCACACCTCAGCCATCGCAGAACCCCTTCCCTTTCTTTTTTTGTTCTTCAAACATTTCAGCTATTTTCCCTTTTCACCTCACCTTTACCTTTTTAACGAAAATATTTGAAAAAACATTCAAACCCAACCTTTACCCTTTCCTTCGAAATTATCGCAATTCCCGTATTGCACTTCGCACGTTGCAACCTTTTCCCCTTTTCCTTTAACACTTACTGCTCTTGTTTGTCGATTGCGATATTGGTATCACACTCCTCCACCGGTCCCACTGTCACATCATCTGCCGCATCGTGCATCGCAAAGAACATCTTTTAGTTGGTTCCCGTTAACACTTACCACTCCAAACGCTGATTGCGATAAATATTTGTACTTTTCCGCATCATACATCACAAATTGCATCTTTTATTTTGTTCCAGTTAACACTTACTACTCCAAACTCCGATTGCGATATCGCTCCGTACTCTGCCACATCACAAATCGCAAATCACACTTCGCAGTCTTTATCCCGTCGCAAATCGCATCTCGCAATATTTATCGACTCCTTCTTAACAATTACCACTCTCGTCTACCAATTATGATATTGCGATATCGCATATCACATATCGCAACGTTTTCCCTTTTCGCAAATCACATTTCTCTCTCTCTCCCAAACTGTACTCTTGCTTCTTTTCCATCGCACTTTTCAAATCATTCTGTTCCAAAGAATTTTTGTGATATTTTAAGCTTTAATAAAGTACAAACCCCTCTTTCCACCTCTAAGCCTTGTCCCATGTGTTTAAGCCCTCCATTAGCATCTTTAGCCCTTTTTCCTCCAAACTACAAGCAACACTTTTTCAAGTTTAGTTAGATCATAAATAGTGGCATGGTTAGAAGCATGGTATCATGGTAGACAGATTGTAAGATAAGCTAAGTGTGGTTTAGAAATAGTTTCCTTTCTGCCATTTCTTTTTAGAAAGTTATATTATTTTCATTTCTACCATTTCTTTTCAACAATTTAGATTAGTTTCCTTTCTGACATTTCTTTTCTGCAATTTAAATTAGTTTCCTTTCTGTCATTTCTTTTCAGCAATTTAGATTATTTTCCTTTCTTCCATTTCCTTACAACAGTTTAATTTAGTTTCCTTATGTCGTTTCCTTTCTGCAATTTAGTTTAGTTTCATTGAAGTGTGATCGACTTCAGTGAGAACACCTAGAAGTAGAACCCTTTCGTAGAGCGGAAGAGGATGGCATGAGTGGAATGCATCTGCTATGTATATAGCACTGTGACCTCCAAGTCTGTATGAACCCCGTGTTGATAAAGTAAAGTAGGGCAGCCCTGGGAGTTGCAGTACCCTTGGTGCAATACCAAGGCTCACCAATATTAATAGGAGTCCCTTTTGTGAATGAGAGTTCCTATAGTGGAACATCTCATGGAGAGGTACAACCACTCCTGCGTGAGGTAATTTTCCTTGTACGACAGAGAAAACACCATCCATGTACATCATCACTCATTACAACACTTAATGTAGTGGCCTACACCATCTTGACACTGAGGCCCAGAGATGTAGTCCCTCCTAGGTGAACTATTTTATCAAACTCTTATGTTGCTAATACTTGTATGTTCCTCTACTTTACAACATGTAGATATGTTATTTTATGTTCATTAACGCTTTGATGCAATTCTAACACATCGACTCAAGTAAAAGGTCTTGTTTAAAGGGGTATCAAGAATTTACCTGGATCACAGGGGAAGGCTGGATACTTGCATGCAACCCTCTATAGTCCTGACTATCGGATACTGAGATAAACATTTCAGTCCTCTAGATCAACCTCAAAGTATTTTTCAAAATCATATTTAACCTCTTGCCATGCCAGTGTTGATTATTTTTCTATAAAAAGTTGAGTGTCTACATATACTAGCAAGTTAATTGGTGCTTGCTCAATTTCTTCCCTAATAATGCTTTCAGTGGTCTCTTTTGAAACATATCTCTTTGGTGGCATGATAATAATGACTGTCGGAGAGGTTCTCAACAAATTTTGTACTTGTGGGACAAAAAATATGCTCATGACAAGGAAACATTATTCTTTAGAAAATCTACCATCAAGGCATGTTCAAGCAAAAAAGCAGGCATTTGATGGGAAGGATTGCACATTTTTCACTGGAAAGAGGGGCTGGCTTCTTGTGGGAATTTCACAGTCCAAACATATAGGGTCAAAGCTTGTGGCTTGAAACTGTGTAGTGCGCAGTTCAGCTTGGGCAGGGGTCTAGGAGAGATCGTGCATTATGTAGTATCAGTGGCTACGGATGAAGACTGAGCCCTAGAACTACGTAATGTGTAGTTGGTCCAGCTTGTAATGTGCACTACATAGTTCTAGAGGCCAAGATTTGGGTTTGAGCCTTACTATTACGCAATGCCCAGCAAGTAAAAGTGAAAATCAGCCAAGGGAATGGTAGATCTTCCCAAGGGAAGTGTGAAAAATAAGAAGATACGAGAGATGATGTGGGATTTATTGTAGATATGACTAATTTTGGATGAATCAAGATAGATCGAGAGTAGAAACTGAATAAACAGGAAGAAAATAAAATTAGCGAGTAGAGTCGTTGTAACATCGACCATCAGTGAAAAAACAAAGAAACTGATGCGACACTTGTGAAAGGAAAATCATATTTTGAAACAACACTTATAAAAGATAAATCAAGTTAAAACTCCAGCATGCATGCAAAGAAATAATAAAAACAACACTCGCATAGGCCAAACGAAAAAAAATGACAAAAGGCGATAAAAATGGAACTCACATGGAAAAGCGACGATGACCACACAAAAGGTTCCTTGATCTCCTCAGGAATTCTAGAGCTCCAATATCAAGTGTTCAAATGAGCTCTAGGGGTGTCATTTAAATATATTTGAGTGAATTAGGGTTTATGATGTGCATGCTTAAAATCAAGGAAAAAGCAATAGAGGAAATTTTAGTCTAAAAGTGGCCTCTTAAAGAAAAATCAAGAAATTAATAAAAAAATTCTTGTAGACATTTTTTAATTTTAATTTTTCTTTTATCTAATGTTCCACAATATTTATTAGCACAAGATTCAATAAACCTTTTTAATATATTATTTCTAATTTTTTACTTTTATTGAAATCCCTAAATATATGGCACTTTTATTAATATATATATATATATATATATATATATAACAATTTTCTTGATGTGCCTTTAACTATATTGTCTACTGAAGCCACAGTTTTTTTGGTCGGAATCCAGTAATATTTTTCGTTTCTAGAATATGTTTTTTTAACAATTTAATTATTTTATATTTAACTTTTTCTTAACGATTTAACTATTTTATATTTAATTATATTTAACTATTTAACATAACTATATATTTTATATTTTTGTCTAGAATCTGGTAATTTGCCCTTTTTGGAATACGTTTTTTTATATTTAATTATATTTAAGTATTTAACTATTTTATATTTAACTATATATTTTATACTTTTGGCTGGAATTGGTAATTTGTCATTTTTTGAATACTTTTTTAACTATTTTATATTTAACTATATTTAACTATGTTAGATCTAAGACTTTTGTGATCCATAATGTAGATAAAAGAACTTTTGGATTAATCACATCATTATATTTAACTATATATTTTATATTTTTGGCCGTAATGTGGTAATTTTTCCTTTCTGGAATACGTTCTTTACCTATTTAACCATATTTTATTTTTAACAATTTAATAAATTTATATTTTACATCTTATATTTAACTACCTTTTAATTATTTAACTATTTTATATTTAGCTATAATTGTATTTTATTTTTAATTATTTAACTATTTTACATTTAAATATAATTGTCTATATTTATATTTTATATTTAACTAATTTTTTGGTGTTTTTCTTTTCCATGATTATTAATATCAAATGGGCCCATATTTTAATTTCTAATTTTTCACTAATATCAAGATTTACATTGCATTAATAACTTTTTCAATATTCTAATTCATATGGGTAAGGTAGGTAAATAATATTAATAAAATATTTCACGAATACCCAATTAATAATAAAATATTTCCCCCGATCGGGGTGTGTACAGGTTGAATTTGATTGTTTACATCCACGTGTTGGATGTCTTGCCACTTCATTATGGGCCTGGTCCTTTGGCGGTTATATCGACTAGACGCCATCACCTTGCATGCGCCGGCTAGTTGTGATGATTAATGCTCAGTCAGACACATTCATTCCTGGATTTATGCGGTGGTTATTTCCTCTTCAGGTTGCTTTTATCATTGCTTTACAGTCTCTATTTCATTCCTGTCTTGGAGCGTCATTGCAGGTCCGGGCTTCTTCTCCCAGCACGCGTTTTCTTCGGCGGTGTTTGGGGTATGTAATGGCCATCTCTTCTCTGTATAATTCTTTTGTACAGTTTGTATCTCTGTCGACTTCGCTTCAATATGATTTATTGCATCCAGTTATGGTGTATCATCATTTCCTTTTCAACTGGTTTTCATTTAGTGTTGGGAATTTGGGGGATAGTGTGGTCGGGCCTCATTTCCGTAGTCCCCTAGGTTGGTTTTGGGATTTTTGGGGACGAGATAGCTATAAATTCGCTCAACCTTTTTTGTTTACTTGGACCTGTTTTCCCACCATGCATGGGGTTTGCTCTTCTATGGGATGCCATTGTATAGTTTTGCTAGAGGTGGTTTCCTTGACTAAGGTTCATGATGCTTTCATTTGGCCTTGCATGCATGGGGTTCACTCTTTTGTTAGTCGCCAATATATGGATTCGCTAGTGCTGGTTTCTTCGATAGAGGTTTATGACGCTCTCGTTCGACCTTGCATGCATTCTACGTCTCTGTTTTTGCAGGGTCAGCACTCTCGGCTTTTCGTGCCTTGTTCTGGGCTGTTTTATACTTTCCTCCATACGGGTTTGTTGCCACTTTTGTCCTTGCTAGCGCCTTCAGGGGTTTTACATCTACTTTATCTTTCAGTGTATCAGTATTTGTCTTGCGTTCGCTCAGGACCTCTGCACATTTTCTCTTTCGACTTCTCTGTTCATTACAAGCAAAAGTATGGCATTTTTTATTGGCTCAGCGTGTATGGCATGATTTTGGTAGTGGTGATTTCTCTTCCGGTGGGTTCTCATTTTTCTTCGAACATTCCTAGTATTTTCTTTCGCCATTGTCTTCTCTGCTCTCTTCTTTATGGGTGGTCCCCTTCTCCTTTCGCTGTTGCCTATCGCTGTCCGGCTCTGCGCGTTGGAATTGTTCTCCTGATGTTTTCTATCATATTAACTTACCTTTTTTTCACTGTACTTCTGGCCACATGCCTCTTTGAAAGTTCTTCCACTGACAATATGGTGAAGCCATAGCCTAGGAAGCTCAAACGCAGTCGGAAAACCACTTCTGGGGCAAGCTCCAGTAGGCGGGGTCAGAAAACAAATACAGAGGTGCTGTAAGAGTTGGCTCAGGTTTACGAATCCAGTAATCAGGATAAGATTAAGTCTAAAATCCAAGGCTGGGAAGTTGATACTGACAGTGAAGAGGTGGGTATGGATGAGCAGCTTTCCCATATGGACTTCTTAACTGATCCAGGTAGTACTCGGGGCCGTGTTTCTCTCTTTCAGCAATCAGTCAAGACTTATTGGAAGATGAAGTGTCTCCTTGCCAAGGCTATGGCAGCAACAGGGAAGCAGAGTCTTACCTCCTCTATTCTGTTTGAGTTGAAACAGTTGAAGATGGATATGCATGCTATGTTCAAGGTACAGATTCAGCTGAATGATAAGGTGGGCAAGCTTGAACAGCAAGTGCAGCTCCTTCATAGCAGCCCATAGGTGTTTGGCCCAGCTGCTAATGCTTCGGCTTCTGATTTAGTTGGTTAAACCCTTTCTTATTTACTTAGTTTTGGACTCTGTTAGCTATCTTTCTATTCTTGTTTGTAACTATTTTGGACATACTACAGCTCTTAAAGTTGTTAGACATAGGCTGAGACAATTTTATTTTTGGTCTGCTTATAACTCATTGTGATGGCCAACAAACCTGGTTTCCTTCGGGCAGGTTGAGGTCACTACATTGGTTTTTTCCTGTATGACTCTCTGCCCTTTATATTTTTGGTAGTCGAAAGGTATTATGAAGCTTACAAAAAAAAATTTAATAGTAAAATATTTGATCGATACCTAAATTAATAATAAACTATTTCACGGATACCAAAATTAAACAATTTAAAATTCTTTAGGACATGTACCTCTTTTTAAATTTAAAATATTTTGATTGGTTTACATATTCTGACATGGAAAGTACGTGAAAATTGCATGGGCACTTTTAGGCTGAAATTTCCTCTAATGTGACACTTGGCGAAAGTTTCCAAAAATAGCAAGTGTGCCTCCTTCACGAAACTAACTATAGATCCCTATTTTTTAGGGATTTTTTTTTTCAGCTTTTATGCTTTTTAATTTTTTAGGAAGTTTCCATGCACACTGTTGGGAAATATTGCATAGTTCTGAGGAACTAGGAGCTTTCTAGCTCAGTGCACTGCATAGTTTCTCAACTCAATGATGGATTGCGAATTTTTTGGGCTCAATGTCAAGTTTCCATCCATGATTGTGCAGTTTTTGGGCTCAAGTCACAACTTCCAATCAATAATGCACAATTCCAGTCATCAAGGCCGGGCTTACCCTCATGGATTGCGTGGTTTCTAGAGGCAAGCCCAAAACTGCTACAAGACCAAGTTCGCAGGTTAGCTTGTGACTTATAAATATCATTTATGTGTAAAATAAAGTGAAAAAAAAGCACAGATGAAAATATAAGTTTCAATCAAAGCACGAATACCTAATAGAAGTGCAGGATAAGCTCTTATGAGAAGAAGGTTAGGCTTCAAAATCTAAGCAAAGGAAAATTTTGGAGGGTGGTTGTAGCCGCTACAATACAATATTTTTGACCAAGCATAAAAGGCCATGTGTCACCTTGTGGTTGGTATATATTCAAGCAACCAAAAATTGCGACTTGTCAACATCAAATTGGTACTTCTGCTCCAAATCATAAACTACCACTTGTCACTCTCTCCTGATGCCATGTGGTGGTCAAAACCATGACCCTTGACTACAAAGAATTGTGAGTTAACCATTGAATTAGACCATTTTGATTTTGACTTTGACCTGATTTGACCTTGAATAAATTTTTCATGCGGATTTAGATTTTTCCTGTTTAAGTTGCATTAGATTCATTTTTTCGAGCTCTACGTGATGGTGTGGGTTTTCACTCGAATCCGATCACTTTGAATTTTTTTCCATTAATACCTTTTAGATCAATACAAATCATTTCATATCATTCCTCCCCACTAAGACCTTTTGGACCACCAAAGTGCTTTACTTGGTTTTGACATGAATACAATGTTCCTCCACCTGTCCTGTATCACCAAGCCATTTTGACTTGTGCACCTATATTATCACAAGCAGTTGTAAAACCACCATCACAACTAAAAACACATTATTAGTTGTCTCAATGTTTCCACATCTTTTTGTTTCTATTTATTTCGCTACAACTCATGTACAACACATCAACAACGATAATAAGAACAATATGTTTACCATTCTTGCCAGGTCTCCATGACAACATCTCATGTCACATTGTTCTTGTCTCTTGAAGCATTTCATGGTTAGATATACCTGTTGCCACCATCTGGCTTTCTTACCTCGGATTAGTTGTTTTTCTCACTTTTTCAAACATGAATAGGAAAATTTCATTTTTCATCCCCACGGATAAAATACGAGTCTCATGTTTGGACTCAGATCCATTATTATGTTGTGTTATGTTTCCCACTTCCTGTTTTCCCTTTCAATTCCTTTTTCATTCTTGGAATTGCTTAGGATTTTTTCAGGGTGTAGCTTCTAGTAGTGTTCTCTATCATGGCAATATCTCTTTTAGTACGAGAAAGCTCATTTCAAATATTTATTCTCATCATAAAAACTTTGAATACTTTATTCATACTTTGAATCCTTCCTCATGGCCATCATCTTCCTATACAAAACTCTTCTCTTATAGCACTTGGCAATGGAATTTTTAGTCAACCCACAAAAAGTGCATGGTTTCCTACGCCATAAAATTTTCACATCACCAATCTTCCTAAAATAAAAAAGAAGGATGGAAAAAATAAGTTTAGTTACCTTAGATGATCGTATTTGACGCATGCATGTCGTGAATATTTTGTTTTAATTATTCCACCTAACATCTAACATTCTTTATTGTCAGACGAAGATTTTTGCCAATCTTCTTGCATGCCTGGCACATAGGAGGTATCCTCAATTTCATCTTGAGTGGCTGGCACATATGATATATTCTCTGAATGTACACAAATTTTGTCATTTTTTATTACAAGAGGGATAGCATAATTTTCTCCAACTTGATGTTTCTTGGCCTTTTGTAGCTCGAGACGCAATGTTTGCTTCTCATCTTTTGCGGCTTTGAACAATTTCTTCAGCGCTATATTTTCCAGTTGAAGACTGTGGTTAATGTCCTCCAACTCCTGCAAACTTCCTCATTTCAAGCCTTTATCCATGTCTACTTTCACAAATGCTTCTTCACCTAGTGATCATGCACACTTAAAAATAAAGCTATCAATAATCGCTCTGATACCACTTATCTGAAATCCGATCGAAATTGATACTTCGTTCATTAACTTTTAAAATTTGTTTTCATGTATTTAAAAACATTGTTAAACAAATCTCAATTTAATTGACATGGAAAATTGAAAGAAAAATAGCAAAAAATAAGAGAAAAAAGAACACAAAAGAAAACGACACGAGAAAGTTGATAACAGAGTTCGGCTATCTCAAAGCCTACATATTTGGGCCCGATTTTCAATGGGGACGCCTTCTCTATTAATTAAAAAAATCCATCAAAATACATCGATTTTACATAAACATGACTCCTGATTCATCCTGATGTGTTCTACTCGGCCTCAAGAACTCAATGCAACTTTCAGCTCTCAAAAATACCTCCTAGAATTCCCACAATGAGCCTCCAAGTTATGTCGTCGTGTTTCCCTTCTGTGCATAAAAACACCTTCTACTGCAGAAAATACAATTGTCATATTTACAGCAACATTCCAAAATCTCTTTCAAAATATGCTCTAAATCCTACTACCAAAAAGTCTTCAACCCTCCTTCTTACAATAATTATAACTTTGCTAAAACATAAGCTCTTAACTAAAATATCCTTACAAATATCTGACCATTCTTCAAAATACCAAACCTCTCACTACCAATTTCTCCCTTATGTGTTATCTCCCTTCTCTCCCTTATGTGTTCTCTTGGCATAACATTATACATAACATTACACATATATATAATGTTTCGGCTACCAAAAATAACCACTTAATAAATTCACCATTTTAAAATAAAATTTTAAAAGATATGGTGTATCACCCTATTCTAGCATATATCATAACCTTATCCCTCCATATTATGGTTCAAAACAAACCATATCTTTTCCACATATGGCATTCAAATCTCACCATTATTATCTCCTTATCCCTCCACCCACGTAATATTATTCATGTCCCTTATTAAATTCTTGGTGGTGGCGGTGGAGGCTTTAAAATATTCGATCGATATCTTATATATGGTTACCACAAAATGTTACGATGTATTACATTAACGTTTATGGCCCGTAGGGCTTTATCACATTCGCGGAGGGAGTTAACTATATGGAGGGCGAAGGTACATTGGTAGAGTTATGGCGGGGCCGCCAATCTTGGTGGACCCCGTCATTTTTTTGTTTATTAAAACACCTTATCACCTCAAATATGTATTCGTGCAATAGTTACAATAAGATGCATTGTTAGCCCAATTTGGTGGACCCCGTCATTTTTTTTTTGTTTATTAAAACACCTTATCACCTCAAATATGTATTCGTGATATAGTTATATTTAAATGCGTTGTTAGCGCGATTGGTAAGTTGTTAGAATGTTAAATTAGAAGTTTTGGGATTGAATCTGGTTAGTTTGTTATCAATATTTTTGACCAACCATAAAATGGCAGATGTTGTTTTGCTGATGGTCTATATTCAACCAACCAGAACAACCAAAAATTAGGACTTGTCAGCATTGCATTGGTCTTTCTGTTCCAATTATAAGTGGCCACTTTTCGCTCTCTTCTGATCCCACGTGGTGGTCAGAACCATGACACTTGACTGCATGGAACTGTGAGATATTGACCAACCATAAAAGGCCACATGTTGCCTTGTTGTTGGTCTATATTCAACCAACTAGAAATTAGGACTTGTCAATGTCGCATTGGTCTTCATGCTCCAATCATAAGCTGTCACTTTTCGCTCTCTTATGATGCTACATGGTGGTCAGAAACATGACCCTTGACTGCCTGGAACTGTGAGTTGACTGTTGAATTTGACTAGTTTGACTTTGAATTTGACTTTTTTTTACCAAAACTTTGACCTTCAATAACTTATGTATACGGAGTTATATTTTTCCAGTTCGAGTTGCGTTTGATTCACTTTTTTGAGCTCTATGCGATGGCATGGGTTTTTTCTCGAATCCAATGACTTTGATTTTTTGGCCATTAATCCCTTTCAGATCAATGTGAATCATTTCAGATCACTTATATTGGCCAAAATGGTAGATTCATAAAAACTTGTCTAAAAGAACACATAACAAATACAAATCATAATTGTTGGAATATGTAATTCCTACTTGTCTTCGGTTGTGACTTTCTATGTATAGAGTATGTTCCTATTCCATAGGTGTTAGCTAAATCTAGGTTCCTTGTTTGGTGTGTGGTTAAGATATTCTCTCAACCAACTTATTGTGTGTCCAAGATAGCTTCCCTATCTTGAGACAATACCCCATGTATATATGTAACTCTATTTGATTAATACAAGGTAGCTTGCATGTTCAGTTTTTAAGTTGGTGTCAGAGCCCATTTGGGCCTGGCCTTGGCCCCTTCTGGGCCGAGGGAAATAAAAAGTTTATTGAATGTTTTTTTTTTTTTAATATTATACTTAAAAACTTGTTGCGAATTGTAAATCTGTTTTTTGTGACTAAGAGTGACGTACGACCTATGCTGGGTGCGTTTTATGAATATCATGATTATATTGGATGTGTCTAACCGGGATCTCATCATTTCGTCAACGTGAGTGAAGAGCCGAGCATGTGAGAGGTGGACTGGTGCGGCAAGCTCCAGAGCAACAAGTATGTTGATCAAACTCAGCTGAGAAAGGGAAATGCATGTAGATCATCATTTCATTATTGAATTTGTCATTGAATCTGATGGATTGGTGCGAAGCCTCTGAAGCACTCGAGTAGCCAAGTATGCCAGATCACGAATATAATATTGGTATGATAGCAGATGGGGAGCTCTTTGTGGTGTGCTTCGCCCTCAATTTTGCTGCTGTAGAGCTCCAATAACTCTTCGCTGGAAATCCAATCCAGGGGAGACCATATAGAAGTAGAAGAGGATGTTACAGGAAGAGAGAAAAAGTGTTACCGTCTCTGCAACCCAAAGCTTCCAGAGCAAGCCTATGGTAGTAATGGGGGCAGGCCTACAGAGAAGCATGTATACAACCTTTAACATCGCTGGAAAAGCTGGGATGTTATTAGCTATGGTTTTTCTATTGTTGCAGGCCTCATTGTCCTTTTCCGTAAGCAACAACTCCAATGCCATTGACAACTATTGGAGAAGAGATGTAATTTGAGCGCAAAATCGAATGAAGTTGGCATATTGTGTTGTGGGCTTTGGAAGCACCGCCTATGGGAAGATCTACACTGTCACCACCCCTGATGATAATCCCACAAATCCGATGCTGGGTAGTTTGAGATATGGAATGACCCGCACGAACCCGAAGTCTATCTCGTGCACACGCTGATGGACTAAGCAGAAGCAGTGCAGCGTGGGAAATGGTGAAAGAAGTGAAGGGCGACGACCAAGTTTTTTTTTCGATGTTTCTCCTCAATAGGACACTTTGTGGTTCAACGAAAACAACCCTTTTTCAATTTTCTGTGATTTCATGAAGGAAGTATAAAGTGATTGGCTCATGTGTATGGAAGTATGGTAAGTGTTTTTGAATTATTCAAAAAAATTATTGAGTTTAGCCTACTCAATGGGTGGTGATTCTGTTAGAATTAGCTACTCTAGCAAATCACACCTATATGAATATGAAAATTCAATATAATTAATGGACAATGACACTAAAGATGCCAAAGACAATTTCAAAAGATGGAGTAAGTCAGAAGCAACAATTATTGTGATGGAAAACAATCGAGTTTTTGTGAGTTTGTGGAATAGACTCATGATCATGGTAAATTATGAGTCACATATTGTAATTGGAGCAAATCTACATGTTACATATTGTTAGTTGTGGTCTTTGAAATGTTTTATGTACACGTTGTAAGACCCAAAGAGGCATGCATACCCCTTTGTTATGTGTTCCCTCTGTTAGAGATTTTTAACAACCTGGAAGAGTGTGTCATGCGGGATGGATACACTTGGGTGGGCCATAGCCATATTGGTTTTGGACTGCATGAGATGAAATTTTATATCTAGGGGGCTTTCATCGAGAGGTTGGATGAACCATGTATGTGAAGGACTTCCTAGTGGACTGGCAGTTGCAGCAGTTGGGAACCCATGCAATTTGATAGATGGTTGTTACTTTATATGGACATCGACAATAGCATGAACAAGATACAAAGTGTAATTACCAAACAAGACCAATGTAATTACCAAACAGGACCAGATATAGATTTTGCAGGTGGATATTAAGACAAGTAGTCATTAAGGGGGTGTGTTGGAATATGTAATTCCGACTTGTCTTCAGTTGTTACTTTCTATGTATAGAGTATGTTCCTTTTCCATAGGTGTTAGCTTAAATGTAGGTTCCTTGTTTGGTGTGTGGTTGAGATATTCTCTCAACCAACTTATTGTGTGTCCAAGATAACTTCCCTATCTTGAGATAATACCTCATGTATATATGTAACTCTATTTGATTAATACAAGGTAGTTTGCATGCTCAGTTTTTAAGTATAATTTATTTTCAAAATATCTATTTGTTGAACATTCCTTCAACACTAAACATCTTATATGATTTGAACAAGTTAAAATCCTTGCCCATCATAATCGCTTTTCAAAATATACTTTTGTTGAACATTCCTTCAACTCTAAACATCTTAAATGATTCAAAAAAGTTAAAATCCTCGCCCCTACCCCCTTCTATTCTGCTTGGATTATGAGTGAAGCCCTCGAAATAAAAAAAAATCTAAATAACTTTAGTCGAGTGGATGATAGAAATTAAGTCATTCATGGATACCTCTAATTCAAAACCTTAAACATTGTTTTTTCAAGGTTTCATTATTCTTCCTTTTATCAATTATTCTCTCTCTCCTGATCCACCTTCCCCTTTTAAATAATTATTGCCATTTGTTTATTTATTTTTCTTTATATTTAATTCTCATGAGCCTCTAATCCTTCTCTCTTTTCACCTTCATTTATAAAACTTTTTTCCCTCTCACTTATATCCATCTTAACTTTTGATCTACTAAGTGCTTATGGGGATCAAATATCTTTTTACTTTAAAAGGGGTTTGCAACTCTAGAGATTTGATCTCTCTTTGTGTTTGGTAGATCTAGAATTAATATGAATCTAGGCTAATTTAATTATTAATTATGATTATTAATTTTATTTTTATTTAATTTTATCAATTCAAAATGATTTAATTAATAATTTTAATTTTATTAATTTTATTTTTAATTCAAATTGTTATGTAATTTGAAAACTCCAAAGATTTACATAACATGATAGGACAAGACATGACAACATCTATTTCACAATAGGATAGAAAACAACAAAAAATCCTAAAAATATGTTACATTCTTTAATAGTATGGGGTAAGACTAATTTTATTTTCTAGAATGGGGTTTTCAGTTTTGTACCAAGGTAAATCCATCTCAATTGTGGATCTTCTAGGCTTTGCAAGGAAACAAATCACTTTTCACTCTAAAAAAGATTTGCATGTCAAGAAATTTGGTCTCTTTAAGCTCTTTGTAAATCCAAAGTTAATGAATCTAGACTGATTTTATTTTTAAAATAAAAATATTTAAATAAACAAGATAAAAAAATCTTCCACACAATTATATCTAAAAAATTCTCCTAATATGAAAATATTATTAATATAATATATATTAATATAAATATATTTGTTGTTCTGTTAATTTTAATCAAATCATTTTACAATAAAATATATTTACATAAAATTTAATTTGAAAAAAAAATTAAAAAAAAATAATCTAATTTAATCTCTCGTCATTTAATTTTAATTCCATAAAATTTTAAACTTGGTTTGAACCTGTAACAAACCCATTTAAACCAGGAAAAAAGTTATAAAAAATAAATTCAATTTAAAAAATGAAATTTTATTTAGAAATTACTTTGAATATCATCCCTCTGTTTAACGTTATATAAATTAATTTATTAAGATGTTATAAAAATGAATTTGTTAATTTATTAATATGTTATATACATTAATTTATTAATATGTTATATAAATTTATTTATTTATTTTACTAAAATTATTTTAAAGTAAATTATATTTATAAATTTAAATAAAAATTAATTTGAAAAAATATAAAAAAAAATAATTATGCCGTAAGGCGTTATTATTTGAAAACAACTTTCCTAGGTGTCACTCTGTCCATATTTGGGTCATTGGATGAAATGTTAGACAATTGAATTGTTTTAGACCATTAGATCCAATGACTCCTTCAACCTAACTAACTTACTGCATTACTGATACCTTCCATACATCCTGTAATTTGAATATTTGAATCATTTCATGGTCTGGCCAAAAAGACATAGACGCATATCAGCCTCGCATTGAAGACTTCGTGTGTTTGAAGACTCCGTGCTACTCTGTTGTTCCTCATGGTTGAGATCGCCGACACCAATATTACACAGCCTTTGTGCTGCATTGGAAATTTCAAACCTAACGTCCAAAAATATTTTAAGCTCCGCAAGTTAGAAACCTGTTATCTACTTTTTTCCCGAGCTTTAACTTAATTTTAGTATTTTATGCAAATATTATCTGTTTGAGGATTTTAGATTTTAGTTACATTATAAAGTGGTTTATATAAATATTTTAAGCCATCTAGGTTCCAAATTGCCATACATAGGTTAGAATCCTGCCGTCCATGGTTTTCTTTCATGCTCTAACTAAATTACAGTCTTTTATACCAAAAAAACAAAAAAAAAAATTGACTCCAATGGCCAGAAAGACGCATTACAATGTATCATATCTTGAGGACTGAACAATAAATGGCCAGGTGGAATTTTGTAACTGTGAGGTGCATATCCTATATGGTTTTAGGTCTGTTTAGATGCATCTAGATTTTCATGGGTTTGGGTTTGTTTAAGTGTCTGGTTTTTTTAAATGATATCTGTAATCTATTTTTCATATTTCATAACTACATTGATCTATGAAGGAAATCTTTCTGGTATGATAGCAGGGGGTCTAAGTCCTGCACTTATCTGACGGGGGTGTAGAGTCCAGGGCACTGACGGAAGAGTCTTTAACTGTAGGATTGAAGATGAAATTGAAGGGAAATTAGGATCTTGGCATGTTGTAAAGAAGGCATCTTGAAGGAAAGTGTCGCCGTTCTTGCCAGTTTCCATGGTAGTTTTTTTCTAGGAGAGGACTGCAGTCAAACACTTGGCAATGCAGTTCGATCGATTGATTAGGTATCTGGATAATTAGATTAGGTATCACTCCGATTTGGATCTGCCTTCGGTTTTGGATTTTGGATTCTCTAGTTCCTAGCATCTCTGTAATTTGGTACGAATTGGGTTCTGTTTGTGTTTTTTTTTTTTTAATTTGTCTGTCTCTGGGCTTTCAATTAATTAATTCCAAGGGCGGTAAACATGACAAGGAAGTGTTCGCACTGTGGGCACAATGGCCATAATTTCAGAACATGCCCCAACCGTGGCGTGAAATTGTTTGGAGTTTGGCTAACTAATGGGCCGATACGCAAGAGTGTGATTATGGGAAATTTGTTGCATTATTCCAACAACACATCCTCCTGTAATAACAGTCTAGCCTCAGCTTCAGCTATGGAGTCTTGCAAATCAGTTGCTAATGTTGCTGCTTCTGTAGATGGTTATGTATCCGATGGCCTCGTTCATAACAATTCTTGAGGAGAGAGGAAGAAAGGTACAAGATTTACATTGGATTCAAAATTTTCGAGACTTTTAGCTTTCTGAGCTTGAGAAGAATTTAGGTTTCTTCTCTGTTATGATCATTTGGGTTCCTTCGATTTTGAAGCACAAAATTTTAACAACTTTGCACCTCTGCCCCCATTTTGATGGGGGGGAGGGGGGGATTCCATGAGATTTCAACTATGCACCTATACCCTGACAGATCAATGTCAATCCGGAATGGGCTTGAGTTCTTGCTCCAATCGTTTTCAAAGCTTTTTGTTCTGGAATTTTTTGATTATCAGCGAATAGTATCAGTTGAATAAATTTCATGCATTGTCTTCATTATTGCGAGGTTGAGAAGTTTTAATTGTAAGTTTTTCTTGATTTTCCTTGAAATCATGCAATCTCTTTGCCCTTCAACTTTTTTGCTCTTTTCTTGTGTGACATTTCATGTTTAACTATAAAATTTGTCTGAGGAAATAGGTTCCTATTGGCATTTTCTTTTGTTTTCATGATTGGAGTTGGGTTCTTTAGGATTTGAACTGGGAAATTTGGGGTCTTTAGCATTGAACTGTGAAATTTAATGTTGAAGTATAATTTTTTCTAGAAAATATGTTCCTACTGGCATTAATCCCTTATAAATTGATGCCATAAAAAGTTTATTTTGGTTGTGTTTATTTTTTTCTTAATGATTAATAAAGAATTCAATGTTTATACTATTTCATGATCTCAGGGATTCCATGGACTGAGGAGGAACACCACGTGTTTCTTATTGGGCTTCAAAAGCTTGGAAAGGGTGATTGGAGAGGCATATCAAGAAACTTTGTGCTGACAAGGACTCATATTCAGGTTGCAAGTCATGCACAAAAGTATTTTATTAGGAAAAGTAATCTAACCAGAAGGAAACGACGTTCTAGCCTGTTCGATATCACTGCTGAACCTATCAGCTGTCCATTACCTTCCCCTACCTTTCCTGTATTGTCATCACAGTCGACCTCTGATCAAGAGGAAGCCGACTCAGGTGATAGTTCTGCAAATTCTGGAGATGTAGAAACTCTTCTTCCTCAGGTTCATGAAACAACTTCTGCTGATATGACAGTGTTCCCAAGTTTTGTTACCCCTTATGTACCATACGGGCTCCCCATATGGCACACTTTTAGACCCACAATATCAAAAAATTCCAATGTTTATAAGCCAATAGCTGTAATGCCAACTGCTCCAGTAAAAATAGATGAATGCACAGGGTTATCCCAGTTAAGCCTCGGCGGTGATGCAGCAGCTTCTACAATGAAACCCTCAAAACTATCACTCAAGTTACATGGAAGACCCTCAAGACAATCAGCTTTTTAGGCCAATCCATCTCTCAATGAAAGTAGTAGTTTGAGTTCTAGCAGCCATGTCATTAGTGTAGTCTGAGTGGCAAGGAAAAGAAGGTGTGAAGAAGATGATGGTATGGATTTTATAATGGAAACAATGGTGGTTTCCATTATGTATATATGGGTTTCTTCTGCAGCACAAAGGTTGTGTGCTTGGTTGATATTGCAATTGTTCCTAGAAATCTTCAGGTCGATCTCTAGCATTGATCTCTAGTATGTTAAATGAGGCAACAATCTGTAAAATATTTCTTGGCTTTGACATGTTGAGGGCACAAATCACCACAAGAGCTGAAAGCAAAGAAAGTGGTATTATGCAATTACAAAGATCCATAAATTTGACTCAAAATAATATGGTGCTTTTGCAAAGACCTCGAATGGTTACTCTATGGGGTGAAGGGCAAGAACTTATTGTGAAGTGACTAAATATTTTTTTATTATCAATTCCTCATATTGTTTAATTGATTATATTAGTAGTAGTAGGGTGTTCCTGCTTTCTTGTTTATTTTGAATTTTTTACTCTGTAACTAAAGCAATATAGATATTAAATAATTGCACATTTGAATATTGGCTTTACATGTGGGTGGATTTATTCTCATTTTCCCTCTAATGTTTTAGGTTTAACTGAATTTATCTTTCTGATTCTGCTTTGCAGATATAGTTGAAACACTAAGATGAGAGTTTTTCACAATTATTGAAGTTAGGATGGTGGAAGAATTCTCTAAAACCCAGGTCCAATATGGAGACACTAAGATGATTCCTTAGTACCCAATCTGATTTGAATGTTTTCGTTTTCACAAAGATTGAATTTTGGATGGTGGAAACACTAAGATGAGTCCTTAGTACCCAATCTGATTTATTATTATCTGAATGTTTTCACAAAGATTGAAGATGGTGTAAAATTCTCTGAAACCCATGTTCAATACGAAAAGACTAAGGTGAGTCCAAAATTGAGAAAAAATACAATGACCACAAGGATAAGCGGTTTGAATTGTTGCATTTCTTGGTTGAAAATGGGATTTGATTTTAAGTCACCATAAACTTTTTGCATTTCTTGGTTGAAAGTGGGCTTTGATTTCAATTCACCATAAAACCTAAATGGAAACTCATCAAGACAAAACCCGTGTTTTGAGTTACGGTTTGGACAAAGGATTCAGATTTAGATTTAGTGCAATACAGAAAGAATGTGCATAAAATGATCATTTTTTCTTATAACAATCCTATTGTTTTATCATCAATCTTCATCTTCAAAATTGAAAATACATGTCTGGTATAATCTCCAAGTCTACTTGGAACATCCCTAAAATATACCTAAAACAGTTTAGCCATCAAATCCCCTACACAATCTGCAATGGTTTGTAGACATTTGTTAAAATTTTCCAAATCCCTCAAATGCTCATAAAACAGAACAGAGCTATTTTAAAAAACCTAAAATATCTTAGTCATCAAATCCCCTACAAAATCTGCAATGGTTTGGAGACATTTGTTAAAATTTCCCAAATCCCTCAAATGCTCATAAAAAAGAACAGAGTTATTTTTAAAAAGGAATGGGTCTATTGCAACAATTTAGAGACATTATCTACAGTTCCCCAAATCCCCCAAATGCCTGAAAACAAGTACAATTTTTTTTGGGAAATGGGCCTATGTATGATACATATTATTTAATCTATGTTAAATTTATTATTATAATATTTTGTTTTATACAATATTTCATTAACATATTTAGATAACATTACAATCTTTTTATACTCAGTTAACTATTTTTTTAATAACAACCACGTTTCATGAAAATGATGCAACATAATTAACATATTTTTCATGAAAAATGATGTAACATAATTAACATCATTATTCCGAGAAGATAGAAAGTTGTGTCTGAAATATTCTACTCGATATTTGTCATGAAAAATGATGCAAAATGATGCATAACAGACTAGAAAATATACGTCATTATTCCAAGAAGATAGGGAGTAAATATACATCATTATTCTAAGAAGATAGGAATTTGTGTCTAAAATATTCAACTTGATATACCATCACGAATTCATGATGCATAACGTAGTAGAAACTATACATCATTATACATCATTATTCCAAGAAGATAGGAGAATATAGAAAGTTGTGTCTAAAATATTCAACTTGATATACCATCATGAATTCATGATGCATAACACATAACAGAGTAGAAACTATAAATCATTATTCCAAGAAAATAACAAGTAAATATACATCAATTCGAAGATAGGAATATTCCAATAAAGAAGTAATATACATCATTATTCCAAGAAGATAGGAAGTTCTGAAAATTTAACTTGATATATCATCATGAAATATACATCACTATTTATAGCAAGTAAATAGGAAGTAAATATACATCATATTCCAAAAAGATAGGAAATTTCTATAGGAAGTTTATTCAACTTAATATATCATCATGAACTATACATCATTATTTATAAGTTTAAATTGGGTGCTTCTCTTATTTTCTTTCTCATAATGGGATTCAAAATTAAATTCCCTATCTTACTAACTCTATCAGTCTGTATATTAGTTACTTCTTTATCTGCAACAAATTATAATAGTGCACCCCCAAGATATTTACAAACAATTATCTATATATATATATATATATATATCCAATGACTTTAAAACAGAAATATAAGGCCACATCAAATTAATTACAATTGCTTTCTTTCTAACTTCTTTCTTACGGCGTTTCCTTTGCAACATTAGGTGCAATTGCTAGTTTAAATTAAATTTTCTTATTGTAATTTTAATTTCATAAAAATCAAATTTCAAAATTTCATCTTTAATCTTGCATTTCTATAAGATTCACAATAAAAAATTTTAGAGCTGAGCAAAAAGTATGGTTCCAAATATCCACTAGAAAAAAAATAATAGAGTATACTGAGAAATGTAAATTCAAGATTTATCTTCTCACACAAGTCTCTAATCTCCAACAAAAAAACCTATAATATTAAATATTGTAAATCTAATAAAATTTATATATTTAAATAGGCTACAAAAAAAAATACCATTAAAAAACTATGAATGTGACAGCCTCATTAGAGTTAACTAGTATTAACTAGTTAAAGGCTTTTGTTATTTTAAATTTCTGGAAAAAAAAAGACTTGAAAATTTATTGTAGATAAAAAAAAAATTATTTTACTAAAAATCATTAAGGTAGGAGGACTAGTTAATGAAAAGGAAATATTTTAAGTTGTTGGTAAAAAGTTTCCAAGAATAGGAGGTGGTTGGGAACAGTTGGAGAAACAGTTACCCACTCCTTTGAGGATAAAGTTGAATCCCAGGAGAGGAGTGGGGGTTCTGTGAATTTTGGTAAGGAGGGTGAAGTATTTTCTAGAGCTAGTGGACGACCAGTTGAAAATAGCTTTCTGCAACCCTTGTGAAACCAAATTATCAGTTTGTTACTGGATTGGCCATCCAGAGGTCACAACAGAGAAATTCCAATGTTAACCCGTGGCACCGTCTCGATTCTGGGGCTAGGGGGCAAGTGGAGGACGTAATAGCCTCCCTTGATGGTTGGGAGGACAACAGCTTGAATTCTGTTAATTCAAATAAGTATTACTGTGCATTTAAGTATTTTTCTATTACTAAACTTTGAATGGAAGTCTATAGTTTAGAAGATGTGGGATACACTGCTTATTAATTTACAAATGAATATATAAGATATGTATTGCATAAACAAATGGCGAATTCTGAACTATGGATTTATTTACTTCTGTATTTAATTGGAACAGAGAAATCTGATAGTAAAACTGTTACATAGCAATTTGTCACTATCCCTGCAATCCCCCATCCCACACATTGGAGGGCTTATTCCGTGACCTATGAGCAGTGACATGACCTGAAACCACTTTCATGGCATCCCCCTGGACAAGGACAATCATTCCCCTGAAGAAAATTCCTTGTGAAAAACCCTAAAAATAGCCTTTTTGTCCTTGACGCGACTAGCCAGTTCAACCCTCGCGCCAATGGGGGAAATCTTCCAAAGAGGGCGCACCAACTGGCGCATTGTCACAGTGTTATACCCGCGCGAGGCTTATTAAGGAGTGTTTTTTAAAAATAAATGGTGGAAGATTGACTCCAACTAATTCCTGAACCGGTCTCTAAATTGAGTTGGGAGGTTTGGCTTCGGATCTCCATGTAGAGGAAGTGGTTTTCCACCTCTCATGGAGGATAGGGCCAATCCTATGATTGTAGGGATCCCAACTCCCCTTCCACCATCTATACAAGCTTGCCATTTTCCTTTTGCAAGCTAGCCTTCAAGAGCCTTCAATAGCCTAGAGAATTCTGCAAGAGCCTTGATAGTCCTCATAGAGCCAAATAAGTAGCAAGGAGATTATTGTCAAGACAACCGAAGAGAGAGGCTTGTCCTATTCTCGACGAGCTTTACCGAGACGTATTCCGCTGTTGACCTGCCGAAGGAAGATCCAGCGTCAAAGCACAGGTTGTATCTTTCTTTGTATTGATTAATGATAAGCGACTTTAGTCATGGTTCCACTTGTATTGTTCATACTTCGTGATCATGAGTTGTATCTTTTCTAAATGATACATAATTGCATATATTGGATTTTACGCTTGTGTGTTCGTCATGTTTCTTATATGTGCAAGTGTTTGATCGTGACAAGCGGGAGAATTGTGATTTGCCGAAGCAAGGAAACGGGAGCGCTACCTTCTCTGCGAACAACAACGTTGGACTTAAGGTATGCCTTTCTCGCAATTTGGTCTATTGTAATTAGGAACTTGCGCCTTAGCATGATACGATTTTTGCTAGACCCGGTCTGGGCTAGTAGGGATCACCTCTGTCCACAGAGGGGATTTACCTCTACAACAAATTGGAGACCATACTGGGGACACATTGATTTGGGGTATTGTCTTGTCTTTTCGGTTGATTTTTTACTTTGCTTGCTTGATCAACTCTTTTGGTTGGCTTTTTTCTGAGTGTTTGGATTTTGTTTAGCTCCACCATCACTGGTCTATTTCTTAGATTGCTCTTTTTTATTTTTACTTAGTAAACTCGATTGGCACTTATTAGCCGGACAGTTGCGCCAATTGGTGCATGTTGCCAGTGTATTACCCACGCCAATCTTGTTCTGGCACTAGATTCAGCCTGACAGTTGCGCCAATTCTGTAAGGTGCTAGGGTTTGCTCTGTTTTGAGCTTTCTGAGCTTGATCTGTGATTTTGGTTTCATTTTTACGACTGCCTAAGTGTTCTGGAGCCTTTTTTGACTGAGTGTGACCTTCATCCTTTGGTTGTTTGCCCTCTTCTATCGATTTTACATTCTAGCCCTAGGGCATCTAGGTGTTATAGTGTGTCGAGTCTCCCGTGGGAGTTTTTGGATTTTATTTGTTCAGTCAACTTTGTGATTGCTTCTCTGCATTCATTTGGTGGTTGTCTATCATTTTTTTTCATTGTTTGAGTGATTGGTTTTCTCCTCATTCGAATTATGCCTTGTCTCATTTTGGGCCTAGATTACATGTTTCATTTAAGTCTTTGGGATTCTTTTGGTTTTGAGGGATTGTTTTGTCAATCTGAGCTCTGATTGTGTGCTTGAATTAAGTGAAACTTGCCTGATTTTACTCCTTTGCTATCGCTTCTCAAATTTCTCGTTTCATTATTTTTCATTTGTTTAGTGCACTTTTCTCTCAAAAACTGAAAATATTAAAAAAAAAATCTCTTTTTCTCTTGATTAGTTAATGCAAATTGAATCTTTTCTGTGTTATTAGTGATTTTTAACTCTGAAAGAAAAGCTTTTTAGTTTTCATTAGATTGCATTAGATACATTAGTGATTGTTTTTTGGTCATTTTGTTATTGTATGAAAAGCTCTTAACTTTCTCGTAATTAGATTTCATCGAATGAAATGATATACTGCGGCATGTAGTGTGCATTTAGGATATTTTGAGACATAACACTCGCTAGGGCCTGAAAATTGAAACATAATTGAAGATTAACATTAAAATTTATTCAATTTACACTAAGGCAACATTGAAACATTTAGAGGTCTAGGTTAGAGACGTGTTCCGACTTCGTTAAACCTAGTAGTTGCCGTTCGCCTCTTGGCTTTAAACAGCGCTAGTACGTACTTGTGCTCCCCGTACCGTCGCGTATATAAAGGGAGACCCCACTAGGTTGCTATCCTTTATCCATAGGAAGTCGATTCTGCCGCACTATACCCGTGATACACCAGACACAACATTTGGGGAGATTGCCTGCACATACGTTAAGTCCTTGGTTTATTTCTCTTTCATTTTGAGACCAAGGTGTATATTGCAGTTCATGGTTATTTGGTACACCCTTTGCCTAGAGTTCCTGAGCAGTCATTTTGATCTTATCTGACTCCTTAAATTTGAAAATATCACCAAGCGCTTGTCCTTTCACGCTTGCGTCAAAACTGAAAGAGATAGAGTCACCTTTCATCCGTTTCTCGACTCTTAAAACATGAAACGGTGAAGTTTCTAAGTTTCAATGTGGTAAAATAAATCACCTGCGATCACATGCCCTTTTAGATTTTTCTTGTCGACCGTTTGATTGTGTGCCTTGGATTTTTAGCCCATGTGTTTGTTTGATCTTTTCCTCTTGTCGTTATTGTCACAGTGGCAGAACCCTCAGTTTCGTGTACTGGTAGTCCGTACATAGACGATTCATCAGAGGTCTCTCAGTCCTCTACTGAACCTCAGCAACCTATCGTTTCCGAGTTTCCCAATAGGGGACCAGTTCTATCTGAGCTTCCCTTTGGAGGACCAGTTGAGTTTAATTGGCTCTTATTCGATGCTTGGTTTGGATTCGGAGTAGGGAGACATTTCCCTCCTCTTACATCGAGTTCGCCTTTTCTAGCTGTTGTTATTCCTCCTAGTCCTCGCCGTCTGCTACAAGATCTAGCGACAGGTTCAGATATGGGCTCTTCCAGCCATTCTCCTAGTGAGGAAATCCTCGCGTCTGGTGAAGATTACCAGTTGTTCCCAGAAGACAACCCCGAGTTATCTGTCATGTCTTCGTTCGGTCCCTCACTTCCAGTAGGATAGAGATCTTTAAGTCAGAGTATGACCGTCGTTGCCTCTATGGGGATATCAACTCCTTCTACGAGGCTGGTTATTTCTTCATTAGGGATGTTTCCAAGGACACCCATCACGTCATCCCCTTAGGTCGCCTCTGTACCTGTCAGGCCCACTGTCTGTGTGGCCGCATCTACACCCACTGTTACCACTCAGTCCGCAAGGATTGCGTCCCTTCTCGAAGACGTCTATATAGCATCTGCTATTCTGGAGAGAATATCTCTTGAGGAGTATCGATTTTCCCTATAGTAATCAAACCCCGAGGTCGGTCAATCCTCCCAAGATCCCAACTATCCGTATTTTTCGCATTATGCAAAAGATGGTACCCCCATTTAAATTTTTCCATATCAATACGATGAGCAGGGAAACCCTTTACGTTTACCCGCTCCAGAGGCTTATCTCCATGGTCAACGTTTTCTGTCTAACCAAGCTGGGCAACCTTACAACCTGTAAGGGAAACCCTTTCAGGGCCAACCTTCGGGCCAGCCTAGTTATCTTTATGACCCACAAGGTCAACCTTCGGGCCTATAGGGATTGTTATATGGTCCGCAAGGACATTCCTACAACCCTTCAGGTCAACCTATCCAGCCTCACCCTGTGGTCCAACCAGGGCAACCGCAAGGACCCACAGGTTAACTAGGGTACCAACCGGGGCTGTTGTATGGTGCTGGGGGGCAAGTCCAACCTTCTCAACCTATGGTGCAACCTCTGCAACCTCAGTATCCTATTGGTATGAATGTTGCACAGCCAGGATCATCTTATGGTCTTGTTGCAGGTCAAACCGGTTATTAGGCACAACCTGGTCCCATTCCACCACCAGGCCAACCGGCACATCTGGCACAGCCTGGTGTCCCTCATCAGCCAGGTCAACCTGTGCAACCTGTTCACCCAGGTCAACCTATTCAACCAGGGCAACCCGTTCAGCCAGGTCAACCTGTCCAACCAGGCCAAACTGCACACCCTGTCAACCCTACTCAACAGCCGATTTATTCGATGCCACAATCAAATCAACCAGTGCATCCTACTTATCAGGCTCAGCAGGGTCCCACTTATCAGCAGCTCACTCAACCCCAAGGAGGTTATTATCCTCAAGGTCAATCGCGACCAGTTTACAACCTGCCCCAAGGTTCCCATTATTATCCTCAACAACCAGGCTATACCTATACTCAGCAGCTGAATCCCCTTACTGCTCAAGCAGGGCCGACATATAATCAGGGTCCATACCCTAGTTATCAACCCCCGTACACTAGTTACCAGCAACCGTATCAAACTGGTTATATGGCCTACACCCCCTATAGTCAAAATCCGTCGGGACAGAACCCATGGGGGCAAGGTTATGATCAATCAGGGTGGATTACAGGTACAGGTCCTTATCAAGGGCCTGGCATGCCTTTCAATCCGCAATTGCCATTCTTGGCTACCTTGGAGTTACCAGATGTTTCTAAATTAACCAATGATCCGATTCTTCACAATCCTTATTGGCCTACAGTTCCGACCAAGGTACCTGGCGACTGTCCTAAGTTTGAAGGTAAAGCTGGAGAAAATCCCCAAGCTCATGTAATGACCTACCATCTGTGGTGTTCATCTAACTCTTGGGTGGATGATTCAATTCATCTACATCTCTTCCAGCACACTCTTATTGGTGATGCCACTAAGTGGTATATAGAATTACCCCGTGGCATCTTTCAAGACTTCAATACATTAGCTATGGCTTTTCTGACTCAATTTCAGTTACCGGTTCACTATGAAGCCGAGACGCATCTCCTGACTTCGTTGAAGCAGGATAAAGCCACCTACATATTTGATCATATTCATGAGTGGCGACGTCGTCGTAGACTGACCAAGTTTGATATACCTGATCAGCTACTAACTCATTGGGTCACCACTTCCTTCATTAACAAAATCGCTCAAGATATTTCTATGGGGGCATGTGTGACTGAAGAACAAGCCACCGCACGTGCCCAGTACCTGCATCTGGTGTACTCTCAGTATGGCACGCTTTATGACATTTTGATTGATGCTCCACGGCCAGGAACCTCTAAAGCACCACCTACCCTAGCAGTGGATGGTGTTGTTGGTTCCGTTTCTCAAAATTCTCGGAAATCCTCGAATGGGAAGAAGAAGTCCAATTCTTCCAATAATTTTGCTCTTCCCTCCCCTCCAGATTCTGGAAAAACTGCGGAGGTCAACGCCGTTCAGGCTAATCCTATGGAAAAGGCCTCCAACAGAAAGAAGAAGGGCAAAGGAAAATCCAAACTCGACGCCCCAAAACCAGAGTCTTCTAAACCTCGTACTGATGATGGTTCCCAACGTAAACCGAAGTACCCCTGCCTTATTTGTGAAGGAGACCATTATACCAAAGATTTCCCTCGACGATCAGAGGTCAGTCAAATTCTCAAAGGCTCCAAAGGGACTCCGACAGTTCTCAAAGAACCCTTCCCGTCTCAGCAGACCCAGATGGTTGAACAGCCTTCACCATCTACACCATTTGGGTCCTAGGTATTTATGATGAATTGTGCTGCACTTGTCTCAATTGCTACGTGTTCAAAGGATTATGCTGGACCACACCAGGTAGCTGGAAAGGAAGTCGTGGATGGCCCACCTCCCCCACCTGTCTCTGGTCCTTTGGAAATTGAGAAGCCCAGTGCTGAACCTGTTGTGAGGCCACCTTCTAAAGGTGTTCTACGAAGATCTTCCTACAACCAAAATGCCTGTGCCGCTCAGCACTACAGTGTTGTTGAGGATTTGGCACAGGCACCTTCTGCGATGTATGCATTGGAAGTCCTTCAAATTTTCCCATCACAACAGAAAGCTATGTTATTTGTGATCGGTGGAATCGATCTCGCTGATTCTAATCATCTCACATTCGACCTAGAAAATTTTTCCCCCCGACTTCCACATCAAATTGCTCTTGTTATACAAGTCGGGTTCAACGGCCTCAACATCCATAGGGCCGTTGTGGATGAAGGTGCTTCCACCTGTGTCATGTCATCCACCTGCTGGAAGGCCATTGGCTCTCCGGCTCTTTCATCGTCTCCTAATGCCTTAGAGGCATTCGATGGTCGGGAATCAAAACCCTTGGGTGTTCTCGAGAGTTTGCCGATTACATTACAAAGGAAGACAGTCAACATAGAAGTAGAAGTGGTTCATGCCAAGATTAACTACAATCTTCTTCTCGGCCGCAGTTGGACTCACGCCATCTTATGTGTGCCATCCACCCTCTTCCAGCTTCTCAAGTTCCCTCGTGAGGGAAAAATTGTTACTGTGGATCGGTTGTCTTTCTTCACCTCATCCTCTGAGAAAAACGTTCCTTACATGGATCAAATCCCCAATCCCCCTGACAGTGTAGGACCCGGTCTCTTCAAGGACCCCATCCTCATGGGTATTTTTCCCACGCCACCACCGCACGCCATTCAAGTTAATATGATCTCTAGGTCTGACGACCCATGGATCATCCATTCGCCTGAATAGGTGACTGATTTTGGAGAATCGATGCCCTTAACTCCAGTAGAGATTAATTACTGTGAAATTGTCGCTGCATCCGATCCTCCTCCTCCTCAACATGCTCCTTCAAGCATGGCTTTAGATATCTATTCTCAATCCCCCTGGCTCAGCGAGGCCGACTCGTCTGATCCTCTAAAAGAGATCTTCCCTTCTGACGAAGCCATTGTTGAAACAATGTCTCTTGAGGAGCTGCCTTGTAGCGATGGACATCATCGTTCCTCCTTCATGCCCAGCCTGGGGGCAATGTCTGATTTTCTAGAGCATTTTTCATCTTAGGTTCCTACTCCACCTCTCAAGACACCCATATTGACTCATGAGGTCCTTTCGGAGGGAAACCTGAGCAACATTACTCAAACCATTCCGATCGACATCTCCGTCAAACCGGGGATAGTCGAGAACATACATGTGGGAGTGACTTGTTCTCCTGATGAGATACAAGTTTATACCGATCTTTTCCGTGAATTCAGAGATGTGTTCACTTGGTCCTATGAGGAAATGCCTGGGACTGATCCCAGCATAGTAGTGCATGAGATTCCTACCTATCCCGGTGCAAAACCCATGTGCCAGCGCCTATGCCCAGTGCATCCTCGCAAAGCCTCTGCCATTAAAGCAGAAGTTGAAAAACTTCTGAACGCGGGCTTCATTTACCTGATTCCTCTCACGGAATGGGTCTCAAACATTGTCCCTGTAGATAAGAAGTAGAGTACTATAAGAGTCTGCGTTGATTACTGTGATATTGATCGGGCCTGTCCTAAGGACAATTACCCCACTCCCTTGATAGATCAAATCATTGACGAATGCGCTAGGAGTGAGATTTATTCCCTAATGGACGACTTTTTCGGGTACAATCAGATAAATATTTTACTCGCCGATCAACACAAGACTGCATTCACTTGTCCGTGAGGCACCTTTGCTTATAAAAATCTTTCGTTCGGCTTAAAGAACGTTGGAGCTACTTTCCAGCATGCTATGTCTTACGCATTCCATGACATATGCCATATCGTTCAACCTTATCTGGACGATCTGCCAGCTCATTCAGCTCGACGAGAGGACCATCCCGAACACCTCCGCCAGATTTTCCTTCGCTGTAGATGTTATAATATCTGGCTTAACCCTCATAAATGTGTCTTTTGCATGTATTCTGGCCATCTTTTGGGGTTCATTGTCTCCAAGGACGGAATTCACCTTGACCCCCTAAAGGTCGAGGTTATTTTCAATCTCCCATCACCCTCCTTGTTACACCAACTGCAGAGTCTATAGGGAAAAGCTAACTTCCTACGATGCTTCATCCCAAACTACACGGAAGTGGCCAAAGGATTCACACATCTTTTAAAACAGGACATTCCTTTTCATTGGGACGAAATTGCTCAGCGATCCTTTGAGAAGCTCAAGACGTTACTCGTTAATGCTCCGTTGATTCGTCCTCCAAACTATCACCGTGATTTCACTCTATAATTGGCCGCTGTGTTTAGCACCATAGCTATGGTTCTGGTGTAGGATGATGATGATGGAAATGAACACGTCGTTTATTACCTATCACAGAATCTTCTCGACACAGAAACGCGTTACGCTCACATCAAGAAACTGGCATTAGCCGCAGTGCAAGTTGTGTAGTGATTCCGCCACTACATCCTGTTGCGTACAGTAACCGTGGTTTCGGATTGCAACCCCATGATGTACATTCTGTCTCGACAATTGCTGTGGGGCAAGTACTCCAAATGGATTGTTATCCTTCAGGAGTTCGATTTAGATTTTACTACTGCTAAGTTGACCAAATCACTGGTTTTTGCAGATCTCATTTGCTCCCTCCCGACAGACTCCACTCCATCTCACTACAAGGATCATATCATGGATGAGACACTCTTCCTTATTAGCACTCATGATCAATGGTATAGAGACATTATTGTGTATCTTCAAATGTCAACATTTCGGTCTGAGTTGACCAAAGATGCCCGACGTCGGATTCGGCATCAGTCTCAACCCTACCGCATTGTAGGAGATACCTTATACCGGGTTGGAGTAGATTCGGTGCTCCGCTGGTGCTTGAACCTGGAAGAGGCTGAAAGAGTCTTGAATGACTATCACAGTGGTGCCTGTGGTGGTCACATGTCTAGATATGCCACCGCCCAGAAGATTCTACGTGTGAGCTACTTCTGGCCATCGATATTCAAAGAATGTATTGTTGCAGTCCGAAAATGTCATTCGTGCCAAGTTCTTTAGCACAAGATGCGTGCGCCACACCTCCCTCTGCACCCTGTCATTACCGTAGGCCCTTCTGCGAAATGGGGAGTAGATTTCATGATGTGTAACCCTCATTCGTCCGAGGGGCATGCATATATAATCGTCGTTGTAGACTACTTTACTAAGTGGGCCGAAGCAATGCCTACACTAGCCACCGACCGTAAGACAACTGCCCATTTTATTTTCAACCACATTATTGCACGTTTCGGGGTCCCTCAGGCCATTTTTACCGATCATGGCACTCATTTTCGAGATTACATGATGGCTGAGCTCACATCAAGGTTGGGCTTGCGACATGACAGCTCAACGCCATATTACCCCCAGGCAAATGGCCAGGTTGAGGCTGTGAACAAATTTTTGGTCACAATGCATCAACGGAAAATTTGCATTCATAAGTCCAATTGTCACCTCCAATTGTTCTCAGCTCTATGGGCTTATCGAACGTTTGCAAAGAGTGCGACCGGATTCACACCGTTTCAATTGGTGTATGGTCTGGAAGCAAATCTTCCGGTTGAATGCAAAATTTCTTCTTTAAAGTTGGCTGTGGAAATTTTTCCCGAAACTTCTCCTGAAGAAGAATGTCTCTTGTATTTGGAATGGCTGGATGAAACCCACCGCTTGGCTGCCTTAGTCATTGAAGCACAGAAGAAGTGAGTCAAAGCTCACTTTGATCAATCATTTTCTCCGCGTTCCTTTGTCGAAGGGGACCTCGTCCTCCTATATGACCAAGCGCGCGACAAACTTGGAGAAGGCAAGTTCCAACCCATGTGGCATGGGCCCTATATAGTTAAACGAGTATTGAAAAATGGTGCTTATGAGCTTATTGATTACGAAGGAGTTCCATTGACACAGCCTAGGAATGGGATGTACCTTAAAAAATACTATGCTTGAGTTATTTTTTGGTGTGGTGTGTGTACATAGGTGTATATATTCATTTGTGTGCATGTGTGGTGTGGTGTGAGATGTATGCATCTTTCTGCTGATCGGGTCTTCTTGATTATACAGATGTCCATTACTCCGTTTGTTGGTTTCAAAGATGGTGCCTCCCACAATACCAGGAATCTGTCCTCGGCAGCCTAGGTAATCTACGATGCTGCTGGTGAGTTGGTAAACCTGCAAGGTGTGTGTCTGGGGCCTGCTACAAATAATATCGCGGAATATAGTGGCATGTTGGAATTATTAACCGAGGCTGTGGACCTTGGTATTCATGAATTACTTGTATATCTGGACTCACAACTTGTAGTATTATAGCTTAATGGTCATTATTCAGTTAGAAACCCATCCATTTTACGTCTGTATCTACGTATTCATTTATTGGAAAGAAATTTTGATTATATCACATATCAACACATACCCAGACATATGAATACATTAACAGATGTAGTAGCTAATATGGTTCTAGATAGACATTTGCGCAACTTGCAAAAACATCATCACATGTAGAAAGATCCATCCAGAAATAGGTATATATGTGTGTGTGTGTGTGTGTGTGTGGAAATGTTTGCATAGTGTGCATCACATAAAATAAAAAATACACATGTTCGTTCTAATATAGCTAGAGACGACATGTCTCTCAAAAATATATCCATGAAAAAGCCCTAGATGTCTAATCAGCATGGTGCTCGTGGTAACATGTCACCAGGAGCACCAAGCGTCTCAGGAGTCGGTGGAGGCAACTAGGCACCCCCATCGTGTGTCTCTGATATGCCATTAGGACATCTGCTAGCCGAGCATAGTCTGGAATCCCCCGGGAAATGCCCTCAAGGTTTTGGATCAGCTCTCCTCCTTCAGCACCCTCTGCCTGAGGGTCGTATGCGAGAGGAGTTCTCCGTGCAATAGGCGACATGCCGGCAGGTCTCTCTGGGCCAACATCTGCATACACATAGAACTGTTGTTAGAATAGGAATGTATCATAAAAATCATAAATACATAAAAAATAAAAAAAAGAGTCATACCTAGCTCCTCATCCTAGTCCTCCCCCTCCGGGAGCGGAAGATCTGGGTCTTCAGTGAAATCGGTCCCAGCATAGGGCCAATCCTCAGCTACGATGAGTTGACGTCGTAACCATGCAAAGAACTCAGGCCTCCAGGACATTTGCTGGCCCCCTCCTGATCTGGGCATGAGTGCTGCCCATCAATCCATCCTCGTCTCCCTCGGTGTCGGCTCGGCAACTATTGCACCCTGGCCCTGAAAAATGGGTAGTTGTTCCAAGATTAAGGACACCAGAATGGAACCGTATCCAAACTATTTCAGTTTGGTTTTCTTGCATTTTGTTAGCTGCCTTTTGATGTTGGTTGTCACTACGGTGGCCCAATCAAACAGTGTGGGGTTCATACACTCGGAGGCTAGTAGGAGTTGTGCCTTGGTTGACTCGTGCGATGCTTGCAATCCTGCACCCCGCGTAATGGTGTGAAGCACTACTCTGAGTGCTAGGTCGCGGACGATGTGGATGTCCAATTTCCCACTTCCCGATCCTGTCTATGCCCCTGGGCACACTCTTGCCATTACCTATTCCATCTTCTCTCCAGACGAGCTACTACCTGTCATAATGGGCACTGGGCCTCTACGTGATAGTCCGGTTATGAAATAGACATCGGAGACCTCAAGTTCTAGCACTTGGTCCTGTAGTTTAAACACTTCCTCATTTTCATCCCATATGCTAACCAAGTACTGTAATAGCTCAGGTTGGGCTTGTAAGCATGGTGTGAGGAATAATTTCTTGAGACCACAGTCCCGGAGTGCGTTCATGTAAGCTTCATTTTGCATGGCCATTTCGTCCTCTTCTCCATGTTCATCTCTCCTTCCATTCAATCACCATTTTGCTTGGATATCTGCACCAACATGGTAAAAAATGCCTTATTAGATCTCTGTTACACTTAAAAAATCAATTGAGTGGCTCTCATTTTGGAAAATTAAAGCGTAAAATCGCGTTGCGCCATTGGCGCGACCCCTTTGTAAGCAAGAGCCAATTGGCGCGGGTTCGTGCTCGATACCCACGCCAATTGGCCGAGCCCTAAAATTCAAAAATCCCCCCCAGAGATCGAATGCACAATGGAAAACTACAAAAAACGGATCAAAACAGAGCTTAAGGGAGCGCCTCTTACCTAGAATGGACAAGAACTTAGATGATGTACTGGATTGGTCGCTATCACCGCTGCAAGTTCGCACACCAAAAGACCACTGTTGCTCTCCAAATGAGGTAAAAAGTAAAAGTAAATATTTTTTTACCATTTGTGGCATATTTATAACTTTTGAAGTCAAAATTAGGTTTTGAAAGTCATTTTTCTCAATATTTTAATATATTTTGTTGAAAAATGGATTTTACACTAGCTTTTATGTGAGCGACAGGTTTTTACACTTGTTGGAAAATGATACGAGTTGTATTTTATACTTTTTTGGACTCGATAAAAGCACGAAAAAGTCGTTTTGGAGTCATCTTTCAGCTCTTTTCTGACTCTCTAAACATGAAAAGATTGTCGAGTCGCTTGTCATTTTGATCTCGTTAACGTGGTTACGAAAAAGGAATACCCCATTTTTTGGGATGGGATAGATTATTTACGAAAAAGGAATACCCTAGCCTATCGCGACTAGGAGGTTTTCTCAAACATAGTTTTCTACCTTTTCGGATCTGAGAAACTATTTACGAAAAGGGACCATTGGAGTTTACTTTTCTGTTGTCTTTTCAAACTCTCTAAACATGAAAAGATACCCAAGTTCTCCCTTTGTCAGACTCGTTAAATCCTGATGACATTATATTCAGTCGCAATGAAGATATTCGAGTTCCTCCTTCCTAGGGCTCGTTAAATGTAAAAGGATGGATTCGTCCGAAGGAAAAA